>LOEQ01001396.1:457736-484208 GCA_001685075.1 Bramus lutescens
TATGTTTGGATACCTACAGAGGCCATAATAGGCCATCAGGTACCGTAGACTTGGAACTGCAGGTTTTTGAGAGTACTATGGAGCAATCTCAGACACTACGAGGAGCAAGCAGCATGTACTCTTAACTGTTGGATCATCTGTGATCCAACTGCCTCCTCTTAACCATACCTTACAAGTATCATTAGCCTTTGTTCTGCAATCCATAGTATCTTCAGCATAGGATATGTCTTCCCCTATTATATGGAGTTACCAAAGGCAAAAGCGAGAGTCTTATAGTTTAGAACTCTCTTGGGCAATCCTGCCCAACAACTGAATAGAGTGTTTTTCAACCCTTTTGAGGAATGTCTTCTGAGATGACCTTTTGATCTTCAAACGTTATCAATACAGATGGGAAACATTATTAAAACTGAGTATATTTATTTGTACATCAACTCTTGCCTATTGTGTATTATATGCATTTTTTATTCATAATAGCCTCAGATAAAATAAAATATATAAGAATAAACATAAGTAAGTTGGTGAAAAACCTTTACAGTGAAAACTTTAGCCACTAAAGAAAGAGGTTAAAAAAAAAGGCATTAGAAAATATAAGACTATTCCATGTTCACAGATTGGAAGAATTAATAGCATGACTATTGGACCAAAAGCTACTTATATATTCAATGCAATAACAATAAAAGTGTCCATCTCATTCTTTTTATACATTTAAATAGTTTTCGTATGATATATTTTAATCATGATTTTCTCTCGCATTCCTCACTTAAAATCATTCATTCCTTTCTACCCACCCTCTGTCTCTCAAATACACACACAAATGAAAACTGTACCTGACCAAAAAAAAAAGACTTTAAAAACATTTTGAAACAAACAAATGAACGAAAAATAATGATGAAACAAAGTTCCATGGGAGATCTTTAGGATATCTTTAGTTTTGGCCAACTACTCATATGTTTGAGACACAGCAGATTTTCCCTTTCTCAGCTTCTATCAGTTGAAAATATCGTCTTGGTTACGTGTGGGAAACCAAGTCCATTCCCACTATCAGTGCTGATATCTCACCTGTCTAGAACATATAGAGGGTTGTTCATGCTAATCAAGTTTCTGAATTCATATGCACATAGGTCTTTTTGTGTCGTGAAGAAAGTTTCTTTGGTATCACGCACCATCTTTGTTTCTTACAATCATTCCATCTCATCTTCTGCATAGATAAGGAGCCTTGTGGGGAGGCCTTAGATGAAGCAGCTCCATTAGGAATGAGTTATTCAAAGTTTCTAAGTCTCTGTACATTGCAAATATGTGGACCTTTGTTTTAATTCTATTTATTGAAAGAAGATAATCCTATGATGTGGATTGATAAAGGCACTGTTATTTGAGTATAGCATTATGTCATTAGGAGTCGTTTTAACACAATGTTATGCTTCATAGTAACAAAAAATAAAATTATTCTGAAATACATAAGGAACCAGAAAAGACTGTGGATAGTAAAACAACAAAGAGGATAAAGAACAATGCGAGGAAGAACTGTCAATACATTGTTCAAGATATATTACATAGCCATATCAATAAAAACAGTACAGTACTGAATGCGCACGTGTGCACACACACACACACACATACACACACACACAGAAAAGACATGCATAACATTGACAGAAAAGTGAATAAGTGAATACCAAAAACTAGTATACATAACTTTAGACATATAATATTTTACAACGATGAAAGCAAGAACCATATGCTGGGGAAAAGAAAACACCTACAGCAAATGATTCTGAAGAAAATAGATATTTATTTGCAGAAAAAATATTTGTTTTTTCTTTCTCACCTGGTCCCACTGGACAGGTTTCTTTCTCACCCTTGGTCCTTGCAGCCACTTACAAAATAATTACTCAGAGGCAAGCATTAAATATAATTTCTTGGCTGATGGCTTAGGCTACTACTGGCTAGCTCTCGCTTGTAAATTAACCCATTTTTAATAATCAGCACCTGGCCGTGGCGATACTGTAGATGTTCTGGTATCTTAATCTGTGGGCAGCTTGCTGGAATCTCTTCAACTCGCCTTTCTTTTCCCCTTATTTAGTTTGTCTATTCACTATTTTATCTTGCCATAGGCCAGAGCAGATGCTTTATTAATCAATGGGAAGAATATATATTCACAGTGCACAGGATATCCCGCATCAAGTCTGCATTTATTACCTTGAACAAAACATAACTCCAAATGGATGCATAAACATGGAACCTTCTAGAAACAAAATCCAAAAACCACATAGATGCAACCTCACATGATATATATGTAGGAAAAGCCTTTAAAATAGAATTCCATATGCCCAAATTTTAAGGCCACCAACTGATAAGAGGGGCTTCATAAAACTAAAATCTTCAAAACTGAAAAAGTAATCAACCGGTCGATGATGAAACTCATAGAATTAGTGAAAATTTTGGTCAGTTACCACATAACATTGCATTAAATCTAGACTATGTACAGAATTCAAACAAATGAGCAAAAAAAGAATTCTAAAAAATGGTTCTCTCAAAAAGTAGGAACTGAACAGAGTTCCTAAGAGAAGAAATAGAACAATAAAGATGATAATAACATACTACCTGTGAACTGATAGAAGAATAGGAAATAATGAGATCCCTAATAAAGGATGGGGAAAGGATACAAATACAGTAGAAACTTTAAGATTCATGACTCCAGTAAGTTTAGCAAACTTGCAAGTTTAAAGTAGCAGGTATGACCCCAACCCTATTCCCCATTGAGTTTTGCTTAAGTCCAACTAAACCTCTTAGTTGTAGTCAACATGAGTGTCATTTAATGCACTTTCATACATTTCTTACCATATTGGCCTTTGCCCTGATTCATAGATGTAGCTGAAAAGGAGCACATAATTGTCTTCCTTGAGAGCTCATTTAAAAATTTTTGAACCATGGAATTTAGGTCAAATATTTTTCTTTCTTTCTTTGTAAGCTTGATTTAGTTTTAGGGAAATTGATCTGAATTTTCAACTCTGTGTGTTTAGAGAAGAAAATTTATCTCTTTTTCCTCCTTCCATCAAGAAAACAACTCATGTGTGTATGTGTAGTCTGAAACATGCCAGAAAACAGGTTAGAGTGACATGAACCTTTAGGATATTTGTGTTATTTTTCTATTTCTCAGTATTTATTTATATTTTGTTCTTACATAGTAATTTTCGGTTATTAGAATTCAAATACATGTCTCCACTTCCCTATATTTTGCTCTTTTATAAATTAGAAAAGAAAGAAAATAATAGGATAAGTATTAATAGTTTACATAAAACAAATACAAAATATATTTCAGAGATATATGTATCATTTGACATTGTGGATGTACTTGAATAAGACCATACTTATGGAATTCTTTTCCTCCTACTGGGCCAACCCCACCAGCCTTGACACTATGTCCCTGGTCTTACTGTACCATATTATGCCATGTTTGGTTGGTATCCCTGGGCGTCCTGCTCTTTTTTGAGGGGAGATAGAGGGTGTGTGGATCTTAGGCAGAAGGGAGTTGGTGGAGGGGGAGACTCTGGAAGAGGAGGAAAGAAAACCTGCAGTTGGGATGCAATATATGAGTAAATAATAATAATAATATTCCTCAAGTAAACCAAGAAGTATATCTCTAATGTCTTAAGCAATTTCTGATAATATATGGAAAATGAACAAAGACTAAAAAAAACCCTTTTATTTGCTTTTGAAACGATAATTTCATAACATTTTTCTCCCTTTTTTAAAAACTTCTTTCAATTTGTCCCATATGCCACTCCAAACTAATGACCTCTCTTTTACTCAATTGGTATTAGATGGGCATATGCAATAGTGTATACATTTATATGCCTAAATATAACCTGTTCACTTCATATATTGATATTGACTTGCATAGTTTCAGTCCTGACCATTTAGCACTGAATAAATAATCAATATGCTTTTCCCTGGAATGGACCATCTTTCTACCATTATCTAACACAGTTGATGTAGTGATTTCTGTAGGGTTGAAGCCTAATGGAGTTTTCTTTCATTCAATTTGACATATGTGTTGGGATCCACAAGGGAAGTTTTGTGGCTGCAAATTTATGGGTATAGCTTTGGATATTACTCAGAGACATAATCTCAAAGCAAAGTCGTTGATCCTCTGTATTTCCCTGCCATTCCCTTCCCTACTTCACTCTACTTCTGTGACATTTCCTGAGCCCTTCCCTACTTCACTCTACTTCTGTGACATTTCCTGAGAATGGGGCTTCATAACTTTACATTTTGGATGTCTGCTCTCTTATGTAGTAGACCTCATCAGATGAAAAGAAACGTTCCCTCAAAGAGGGCTGAGGACAAGGGGACGTTCCCTCAAGGAGGGCTGAGGACAAGGAGACGGTCCCTCAAAGAGGGTTGAGGACTGCATGTATCTTGGAATGTACAAACAAAGGTTTATGGAGCTTTGCTAGGAAATATGGTGGTTCAGTGAATTAGTGATTCACTAATGATTTCAGCGCCACTGAGTAGTTACCTACTTTTCCAGTGCCAGGCATGGTAATCCTCTTGTTAAACATATCAAGTCCAATTAGAGATCAGTCAATTGCTAACCAAGTATGACTCCCAGTATTTCAACCTTATGGTTATCGTGTTTTGCCAGTTATTGATATGATTCATAGTCACCATAGCTGGATAGGACTCTTGGTTGCCTCCCCACTTTGGAACCTTGCATGGCATCTTTTATTGCCACAAAGGCTAGTCCTTGTAAAAGGAGAATTCAGGTCAGTTCTAGCTTAGGGACTTCCAAAACATGCAAACTATTGCTGTTGCCCTCAGTTGCCAACACCCAGAGGTGGAAGGTAAACCTTACTGCTGAAGACAGCATGTACCTAAGAAATAGGGCCCAGAAAAAAAAAATCATGGTTAAATAGAGTTACTATATATTTTCACAGTTTCGGTTAAAAGGAGCATGTTGAACAATAAGAATAATAAAAGAAAGCTAAACATAAAGCTCTCCTTCCTAGAGAAATGCTTCAGCTTCCATTTCTAGCTACAGCAAGAGTCCATCTCTGTTTATCCTCAAAGTTAATGGCTATTACTTGTTGACAGTTTTAACAGATTCACTTAGAAGAACCTGCCTAGATGGCTCTGCGGGTATCAGCAGGTGTTCTTACCCCCTGCTCAAGCAATCTATAAACCCAGCATGAGAGATCATGACAAAATCCATTGAGAGACTCACACAATGGCTGAAATCGGCAGTAAGTCTGCATTTTTCACGAATTTGGAGGGGGGAGAGTGGCACAGCAGTTAATCACAGCGTGATAGCTTTAAAATGACTTGCTGATGAGTTCCCCCAAAAAGTCCCAGTAAATCATGCAGGAGTCTGAAGAAACTATTTACTACATGTAATTTAGCATGTTTTCTGAAAAGGCCATTTATAAAGCATGGTGCCATTCCATTGCTATTCTGAAGAAAAGTCTAGATTCTGCTTTATTTGTAAGTTTCCATAAGTTGGTAAGGAAATTGTACAATATTATCAATGCATAGTTTTCATTGTAAAAGTAAGCATATATTCTTTAATCCATTAGAGAAAAATAACCACTGTATAGGGAAATGTGTGTTTGCACGCTTGTGTACATGTGTGTGTGTGTGCATGTGCATATATGTGTGCATGTGTTTATGTCCTGGGGGCCTCCAGCAGTGTAGGTGTTGATGACTGAATAACATTTTGTCATTCAAATGGTATTTGTATTGTTAATTTTTTCTATCTTTCTTGTTCACTCTCATGCCACACTCATTTGAAAATACTTGAATTAATGAAATTTTCTCTAATTTCTCACTTAGATATTCTGGTATCATGTCATTAGTATCTATTTTCAAGCTTAGGAAGAACAATGCCCAATGAGACACATTATCTTTCTTGAAACAATTCTCTTTTAATGTAAAGCCAGCATGTCAGTTGAAAGAGAAATGTGCATAAAATATTTGTCCACATAGAGATTACTAAATTTTGTCATTGATATATTTTACCCAATCATTATTTTTTGTCTTTTTAATAAACACCATAACTTAGTAAAATTTAAAGAAATAAGATTTGTGAAATTGTTTTGAACTCTCAAATTAACATGAAGATTAAAGGAGCAGGTGAAAGTTCTGAGGACCTATGAATATGAGAAAATTTTTACACAGCATTTGAATATGAGTAGTTTCACACAATGATGATACTTCTTAAAGGCTACATTCTTACACAATTCCTTTTAATTGGTCCAAAATCCAGAAGTTGGTAAATAAATTTATTGTGTCCAAGCCATTGATTTAAACCTAATATTAAAATCAAACAATTATGTACAAACTATCTTGAACTTGAATGATGATTATGGGCCTCCTAGGAAAAAACTCCCTCAGGGCATTTGAAGACATTCAATTATATTTTTGCTTTTTTAAAACCTCATGATGATTATTGATAGCCTATCTTTTCTATCCAATTATAGAGTTAGAAGAAATATTTGATACATGAATATATACTTAAGAAACTGTGTATTATAATTAAAGCATATTTCTATTTTATTATAAAAACTACCAATATCTCTATTATTTCAACTGATCTACCAACTTTGTAAATGTGTATAAATCATCATTTCAATGATTTTTTGGAGTAGAAACTTACTTTGATAAAAAGAAACGGCAGTCATTTTTCATTTCATACTTTCTGTTCAATTCTAAACTATCTCTTGGATATGATCTTTTAAAGTATGAAATCACCAAACCTTAGAGAAATGAAGACTAAAGTCATTATATATAATTCTCTTACATTAGAGATAATGAAATTTAGACCCCAGAAGTTTAAGATATTTCTTAGGTAATAAGATAATTCTGATGATACGATCTAAAACCTGTGTGTCACTTCAAATCTCTCTTTTCCTTCTTCTATATAAAGCTCAAAAATGGAGTCAGAGATAAAGGTGCCTTATATTAGGTCACTAAGTTCTTACATTAGCCATAATATCACTGACATTTAGACACAAAATATGTTCACAGTTTAAATTCTGAGATATTTTTAATTTTATTACATATACTAAAAGACACACAATGCTCTGTGGCATATTGGTGAAAGGATTTTCCATAACAAATAAATTTGTACCTTATATGAAAAGTTTCATAAAAGTTAAATTTAATAATTAATTGAAGTATAATTCATAATTCTCAAATTATCCTTCCATAAACAGTAGGAGATTTTCTTCTTTCCTGATCACCCATTTTCAAATAGTCATACAAAAGCCTATATTAATTACAAAATGTTTGGCCTATAACTCGGGCTTATAATTAATTAGCTCTTAAAACTTAAATTAGCAGAATTTTATTAATCTACATTTTACCACATGGCTTCATTACTTCACCTGTTCTTAAGCACATCTTGTTTTCTCCACAACTGGTTTGTATCTCTCCCTGAGTCCACCCTTCTTCTCTTCGTTTCATTGCTTGGTTTTTCTTCCTAGCCTTCAGCCTGGCTATAGGCTAATTGGGCTTTATTATTAACTAAAAGGAGCAATACAAATTCACAATGCATAGAACGATTATTCCACAACATCCTTCTATAAAGTACTCTGAAGTTTACCTGTGTATTTAGAAAATGAACTCAGGGATAACACAACATTCTGTTGTATATTGAGAAAAAATAACTTTCAAATAAGACTTGAAAAAATATTATTCAGATTCAATTTTCCCAATTGATAGAGTTGATAATGAAGTATAGAAATGATTGTTGTATTGGAAATAATAAAGACCATCCAGTTGCAGATATAATCTCAAGGGTTTCTTCTCAAGTGGGAGCTCGTTATGCAAATGTTTGACGAGTTAATCAAATTCGCCAGGGTGTCATTTCATTATCAATAGAGTGGACAAGGTGGATAAAGACGATCTAAATCCTTCTAGAGTTAACATAGATAATCGGGATAAGAACTCTAAGTTTGTGAAGAAGCAGTGACGCTCTACATGGTTCAGTTGCTTCGAATTTATTCTGGCAAAATAAAGCAGTATTATTTTATTAAACTCAATGAAGCATCCCCGATCCACATCAACTTCAAACCACCCACGGATATTATAATTAATTGCCTTGGCAGTCTTAGCCAATTAATATCACATTTTTACAAAATTAAAGTATTTAAACTGTACTTCATGCAGAGGATTGTTAAAATCACAGCATAGTTTATTTTTAACAGTAACCATAGGAAACTTAGAATTGACGGTAGAAATGAGTCACTTAATTAGCATAGTATTTATTCCATCTCATCCTAGACAAGCAGATTACATGTAAGTCATATCTATTGAGTATATGCCTTCTGAAAATTGAAGTAAGATGCTCTTATACTTTTCTCTAAAATTGCTGGGAACTGAACTCCTAACCAACTCCAGAAGGTTGTTCAGAGCTTGTGAGAGAGCATGACAAGAGCTGTTCGCAAATCCCTTTGTGGCTCCGTTTTGCATATTGCACATGTGATTTGTAGTTGCCACAGTTTCTTCCATCCTGTGATGCTCTCACAATAATACATTAAAGACAACTGCAATGGAATGCAGCAAAATAATATACAAGAACCCAGTAGCACATAATAACCTTCTTCTTTTCACAGTCTTTGCTTAATTATATTGGATGCTGTTAACTGTGCTGTGTGTAGTGCGTTTCTGACATATAATTTAATGTTTTTTCCCACTACTTTATTTCACAAAAATAAATTGATTTAGTATACTAAAAATAAAAATGGAAGTTACATGGAGAAAATTAGTAAAAGTGTGCAAAATATGAATTTAAATTATTTCCAAGTTCTTTTTATTTTATTATCATATGCATATACGTGATAATGGCTTCCATTTCGGCATTCCCTTACACATATGCAATATATTATGTTATATTAGCTTTCTATTCCATTCCAGTTTTCTCATCCCTTTTCTCACCTGTTGACTTATTCCTTTCTTAGCTTTCACACTGCTCTCCCACACCACCACTCCCCCTGCCATGATCCACTAATTTAATTAGGTTTGCTTACATAATAATTATTGTTGGAGACATAGATTAAAGAAATCACGTATTTTTTCCTGAAGCTGTGTGGTGATAATTGTCGCATGAAAACCTCTTTCTAAAGTTTTACTGTGCTCAAATATATAAAAGAAGTAAAGAACAATGGCAGAATCTGGGAGTTTTGACACAGCACTTGCAAAGGTTATGCTGACGAGAACTTCCTTCTTCACCTTGTGGCAATAGCTTCCCTGCCAGCCGGGAGAGTTGCAGGGTCTCCAATAAAGCGTAAATGAGGGATATAACTTTAGGTACATCACTGAAGCAAATGACTCTTCTTTCCCTAGCAATCATTATATGCCAAGTCCTCCTCAGGGATGGCTTCAGCTCTGTAATCCCTTGTCCTTAGCAGGCATTAACTATATACAAATCCTCAGGTAGAGTTGAGTCTTAATGAATTTCTTTCCCATCTGTGTATGTGACTAAATGCTTTTGTTTTTGTTTGTTTGTTTGTTTGTTTGTTTTTGAGAAATGGTTTCTCTGTGTATGTCTGGTTGTCCTAGATCTCTCGCTGAAGACCAGGCTCGAATTCAGAAAAATGCTTGCCTCTTCTTCTTGAGTGCTGGGACTAAAGGCCTGTGCCATCACCACCCAGATAAAATTTAATGTTGAAAAGAACAACCTGTGTAGGCCTTGGGAAGCTACTATGGATTGGAGAGTGCAGAATTCCACAATTTTTACTTTGCCATTGGATCTTGTAGTCTGTGTTTCTCTGATTTCTAGTACTTCGAGTAAGGGATTATATATGTCCCCACAAGGATTTAACATTTTTAATTCACTTATTCTCTTCATTTTGACCAGGTAGCATCTCAGAAATACTCATTGACCTAAGTAAAAACAAATACCAAAACAAAACAAATAAAAACCACTTCTGATTAAAATTGAGAGAAGACATAATTTGTGGTTGTGAAGATTAATGTTTAGAATGGATATTTCATAGTCATAACATGTCAATTTAGTACACCAACAGTATTACTTTCACCTCTGTAGCCTAGGACCACCCCGCCATTGGATTTTTACTAGTATTTGGAACCAAACTTTTGTTCTTTCCTGCAGAGTTTGCTTCAGATCCAATCATAAAACACTTGACTACCCCTATAACACCCACTCCAGTGTTTAATCAGTTTGATCAAATTGCTTGAAGGTTGATGTTAAATCATGTGGGGAGTTTCAACAGCTAGGAAAGGCAGGTTGCTATTGTAAACCACAGGGTTCACAGCTGTTTAAGTCTATTGACGGCCTTTCTACCACAGAAACCTATATAGCACTGCGTATACTGTGAAAGCTAGGGAGCAAGAAGAGATCATCTTCCTCAGTTTCCACTTAATTTTCCTGTGTCCTATGATCAATGAGTGTGGTGAACAAATAAGAGCACTGACAATATCCTATACTGTTTTAGGAGCAGTCAGGGACTCCCTGACTTTCTCATGCCCAAACAAGTTAAATCACTTGAGTAGTTACACTCTGATGAAAATACAACCAAAGTTATATCAAGTTTTCTTAATTTAATGAAGTAATGCTTATGATGTGATTCAACACTTCAAATTATAAATACATGTATTTCAGAATGTTTATAATTGAAGCAAAGTCATTATTCTTATTTTGACATTTAATCAGCTCAGAAGTATTTTGACAAATATTTTTAGCTCCACAGAATTTTAACATACCATCTAAAGTTTTGTATTAATTAAAAAATTGAAAGGGAGTAATTAAAATAACATTATAAATATTGACTGTTTAGAATAAAATTATTACATTATTTTTAATATTTTAAAAGACATCCTTTAATACAAACCAATGTTTAAATAGAAAAAAGAAAGACTTATAAACTTGACATGAGTATACAAAATAATCCAACAATTAATTCTATTAGTGTACATAGAGTAATAATAGTCTAAAGACATAAAAATAATAAAATGTACAAAAAGAAATTCACAGGGCATATTTTATGAAAAGAAATGTTCAAAGGATCCTGCAAAAGGGGAAGAAAGTAGTGATTCCTAAAGCTGGTCTGTTGAGAATGAGTACAACCATCCACAATTGTTGAGGGAATCAAATTTACCTCTGTAAACGTTGTATTATAGGCTGTGTAACATTAAGGGTATCTGCATAGAAAATCCAATGGGAATTTTTAAATGATTTTTGCCCTATATAGATGTTATAATGAGGCTGCTTGTTTGTTTACCGGCTGCCCAGCAGCTTAGACTCGAAATAATAACACAGAAAACATATTATTCAAATCCCTGCTTGGCCCATTAGCTCTAGCTTCTTACTTTCTAGCATCTTAATTTAACCCATCTCCATTAATCTGTGCATCACCATGAGAACTTGGCTTACCAGCTAAATTTCAGCATGTTGTCCAGGGGTGGCTCCATGGCTTCTCCCTAACTCTGCCTTCTTCCTCCCAGCATTCAGTTTAATTTTCCCTGCCTAGCTAAGTTCTGCTCTGCTATAGGTCAAAGAAGTTTCTTTAATCACCAGTGGTATTCACAGCATACAGAGGGGAATCCCATATTACATAGCCTTCTAAACTATCCATTTTTCTCAACTATCTCTAAAAAATTGATGTCTCTTGATGACAAAAACTATCAGGCCTACAAAAAGAACATTATTGCTCTGAGTGTATTTTAAATGAGTCCTATTATCATGATAATGAGTGTATCATAACAAAATATAATTTGAGCTCAGATATTTTTGAGACATCACTTATGGCAATCATCTAGTTGGGACAAAGGTAATAACAAAATCAGAAATGGCAATATAATTCTTCTAAAATAATGTATATATTTAAAGGCTATGGATAAAGAAGTTGTTTATTACATATTCTGAGCATTTGTTACAATCACGTGGAAGCTCTGAGAATACATGTGTAGATACCTTTCCAATTCAAACACTACATAATGCCCAGATCAGCAAACAATTTGTATGTGTATATATAAATTGGATTGCAATAGATAGAAAAGTTTAAGGTTTTCAAATTCTAAAGAAAAAATGAAAGGAGGGAAAGAAATAGAGAAATGCACAAGGGGAAAACACATGCTTAAAGGAATACACATTCATTGTACATTTGCACATACATAGTTCAACGACTGATATGGCAGAAACATGGGTACAGTAAAGAGTGGAATACCTTTTAGGCATAAAATTTATATAGGTTACAGATTTTGTGGTACTATAACAAGTATTAATATTTTAGATGAGTGACATTCTAATATATGATTTTCTGTCAGTATTTTAGTAAACAACTATATAAACTTGGATAAAATTTAGGATGTGGACACTATAAATAATGAAATTAAATGTAACTATAAAACTGTAATATATTCTTGAGTATTAATTAACAAGATACCATTAAATTTCTAGAAAATAAAATGATTACATAATTTATATTTATATTTTCATAACTTAAAATGTGCAAATAAAATATGTCTATATAAATGTATTAAAGTAACTTTTGCTGCAGTCACCCTAAAATTTGAAGACATTTACAGAACACTATGTTAAAATTACATTGTCTCATATAATATTGACTGAGGTTTCTGTCCCTCCTAATCCAGCCATCAATCAGTCCCAAACACTACACAGAATTCTACAGAGATGTGCTTGCCTCTAGCAAAGAGAAAAAATGCGAGAAATTGCTCTTACCAGGAAGCCATGCTTAATATTTTTATTTTGGGTCTAAAATTACTTTCCAAGCTCTTTCAGGTTTTTTTGTGTCTGCAATTGCCCCACATTGGGTGCCATTTGTTGACTGCGGGGTTTTTTTTTTTCTGTCTTGCCCAGTCCCACCATCATTCAGTCCCAAAGAACTACACAGAGGTGTACATTAATTATAAACTGATTGATCTGTTAGCTCAAGCTTCTAATTAACTCTTCAAACTTATATTTTGCCCCTAATTTTTGTCAATGTTAGTCATGTAGCTTGGTGCCTTTTTTTGACAAAGCAGTTATATCTTGCTTCTTCTGCATCTAGGTGATGACTGCAGACTGACTCTTTCCTCTTCCCAAAGTTCTCATTGCACCACCTCTACTTCCTGCCTGGTTGCTCTGCCTATACTTCCTGCCTTGCTACTGGCAAATCCATGTTTATTTAAAATACAAGTGACAGGGTATAGACCATTGTCCCCCAGCAATACACTTATTTTTAGAGTGGAAGATAAAATTCATAAAGCAATTAAACAGGGTCTGGAAATATTATTATACAAAATACTCAAATTTGCACTGTATCTTATTAAATACATCAAACTAAAACATGATAATCTAATTTATTTTGTTATTTGCAAAATGAAATGCGGTTCTTGCTGTTTGGCACTGAGATACTAAACTACACAAATGAGAAACTCTATGTGTAGTGATGAAAAAAAACTAGCTTAGATAAAACTGCTATCATTTCTGTAAACCAGAGGTGTGTTTGAAGGTTCAATGGTAAAGCCACTGAGTATGAACATGGAATAAAACAAACCCATTAATTGTTACTTTAATTACAACTGACTTATTATTTGGTGCAAGAATCCTGGTGCTGGTGTAGTACATTGCCACAATTTTTCTTAAGGTGTTGTGACATGTGGAAAAGTCCAGGACTCTTTATAATGCCCCATTTTTCAGCTTCTATCTTATTATAATTTGGGAAATGTACATAGCACAGCCTTTCCTGGGCTTGTCACCCACAGAATTTTCCAAGCAAAGGCTGATTGAGTTCTTTCTCATTACTTAGCATGTTGAATATCTACCTTTCAATAGAAAGGTGATTTCTCTCAATATTTTTCTTTATAATAAATCATCAATCAAGCTTATTTTTATTGCTAACTTGAAACAATGCCATGTGACATGATATGCCCTGACACAGATAGCTATGCTCTCATGAGATGAAAATTGCTTTCAATAGACTCTAAAGCAACTCTTATAACCCTGAAACTCAATTTGTGGAAGTAAATATTTCTTCTGTGTAGTTTTATAATGGCATAGTGTAATATTTCTTTTATGTTTTTATTTTTTGAAATATAATCCATAAAATAAATATGTATGTTTTCAGAAATGACTTTAATACACTCTTTATTTGTATCTATTGTGGTATTCTTCAATCTATGTTAATGATGTCACAGTAGCTTCAAATAATTTATAACATATGAGAAATATATACTTGAGAATAATAAACAGATATATCAAAGGACATATCATGAATTATATATTTATGAATTATATATTTATATGAGTATAAGGCAATTATAATACCCAAGGAATACTATGGTTATTTTCTTAATTAATAAATAATGTAATATAATTATATTATTCAAATATATTCAAAAAAGTTTAATAAGTAAACAAAATATTTTCCTTAAAGAGTTATGTCATGAACATATTAATGAATTTTCTTAAAATTATCTTTCAATGTTTACATTGAAATCAGATTTGTTTCACTAAATATATTATGATTGCAGTTTTCTTTTCCCAAACTCCTTCCAAATCTTCCCCATATCCTCACTCTTCCAAATCTACATTCTTTCTTGCTGTCTCAGTAGAAAGCAAACAGGCATTGGAAAGATTAATAAGATAAGGTAACATAAAAAAAGAATATGACAAGAGACATATAAAAAAAAAACACCACCACCACCAACAACAACAAAACACTAATCCAAAAAAGCAGGGCTTGGGAACTGGGCAATGCATGAATCATATATAGAAACAGAAACACACATAATCACAGCACAGTAATTCAATAAAAACAGAAAATTGGAAATCAAAATATATAAGCAAAAAATCTCAAATATTATAAAGAAATGTCTAGAAAAAGCATTACGAGACAAAAAAGTGTGTATTAATTACATTGTTCATTTTTGAAAAATGTTATACATCCCCAAATGAAACAACCAATCAGGGACATTGATACTCCTGACACATGATAGCTTTCAAAATTGTGTTATTTAGATAAAAGCGCGCGGGCACACACACACACACACACACGCACGCACGCACGCACACACAGGGAGAGAGAGTGTGTGTGTTAGAAGTCCTGCTCCCAAGGTCCAAATGAGGAGCAGAAAGAGGGAGAACATGAGCAAGTAAGTCAGGACCACAAGGGGTGCGCCCACCCACTGAGAAGGTGGGGTTGCTCTAATGGGAGCTCACCAAGGCCAGCTGGACTGGGACTGATGGAGNTTTGGATGCTCACCTTCCTAGACCTGGATGGAGGCGGGAGGACCTTGGACTTCCCACAGGGCAGGGAACACTCAATGCTCTTTGGACTGGAGAAGGAGGGGGAGGGCGTCTGGGGGGAGGAGGAGGGAAATGGGAGGAGGTGGAAATTTTTAATAAAACAATAAATTAAAAAAGAGTGGAAATTAAGAGTGCAGTATATGTTGGTACCAGTGAAGTAGAAATGACAATTTAAATAAATTCTTTACTCAGGAAAAACACTAAAACCATGAAGATTTAAAGAAATAGGTGGGTAATGCTATGCAAGAAGGTCACTAAACGAAATTAGAACCTCTTTATCGAGCAGGAAAATGATGAGAACGAAATATACCAGACATGTAGATATATTTTACTTTACTACACTTCATCATTACTATTTTTTTTCTTCACAAGCATTGAGATGAAAATTTGAAGAAATCAACAGGCATTTCTCACACTTGATGGTTTATTATTGTCTTCAACAGCTTAGTAATAAAATGTAAACATGAGTCCCCAAAACTAATTACAATGGACTGAAATGGTTACTTGGCAACAAATGAGTAATGCTTGAAATAACCTCTGTGGGAAATCATTCAATTGAGGAAATTTGTTTCAAATTGCAATGTAAGTTCTTTTAGTAAAATATTCGAAAGACATTTTTCATAAGATGATTTAAGGACATAAAAAATACTTATTTTAATTCATTTATAGTAGTAGTGGAAAAGACATCGATAATTAAGATGAATGAATATATTCTTAAAACATTCTGTAATGTGTAAGGCCAAAAGGAAAGCAATCATATGTACAAAAAAATGCAGAAGAAGAGATAAAACATTACGTGGTGGATTTATTTCTAGGTCCACCTTCAGGAATGTTATTTGGCAATTTATAAATCTATTTAAGAAAGATTGCTAGTGATGGTGTGTGAAATAAATTCACTTTATATCATAAAGTATATAATGAATTAGCTTATTTCATGGTCATTTTATGTGTACCAGGAAGATAATGAAAACATAAATTTTATTATTCAGCCAGAAATAATCTTTATTACTTTTGACTGATACTGACTATAACTATCAAATTCAATAGTCTAAAGACTGTCTTGTGTAGAGCTATGCTTGCATCAGCCTTTGAAATGTGATTACAACAGATGCAATTTGATTGTCACCTCTCTTTTATAGTTACAAAGAAGAATAAGTGCATTTGGAGCTAAAAGATATTGAAAAGGAAAATTAATATGCACATGTGCAAATGAAAGGGTCATAACATGATGTATCGTTTGACACCAGGGAAAGTAGAATATTTCCAACATAATTACAGTGAACCATGAGCACCAACTTTAATGTCATTTATACCTTCTGGCCAGACACTGCTTTTCACATTTAGCCTTCACACCATTTTATGAATTTGGAAAAAATCTGTCATTCACTTAATAACCTTTCTGATAGAACATTGCTGAGAACAATTTTAGCTAACACTTTGCTTGAATATCCAATAAAATTTGAGTGTCATCAAGATGCCAGATGCTGAATCATGAGTCTTGATTCAATAGTTAATAGGACAGAGAGTAACATGGACAAAGTGATTAATAACGAAGTCAGATTTGTAGACAAATATATTATTATAGCTGCTTATGAAGGTTCTATCCAGGGCACTGTATGATAATGCTTTTTATCCAAACAAAAATGAGTAAGTAGGGATCTTTATGTCAAACAGGAATATTTACTTATATGATCAAGCATAAATGTGTGGCTGGTGGGGAAGCTAAGTTTGTCAAGTGCTTACCTAGCATGCACAAAGGTCTTGTTTCCACTCCTAGCACTTAAGGAACTATGTGTGGCAATGCGCATTTGTAATCCTAGCACTCTAGAGGGGAAGGAAGAAGAAGCGGGTACCTAAAAATTATCCTTGGTTATAGAAAAAGTTGGAGACCATTCTGGGCTCCATGGTATGATATGACAACAAAAACAGCAACATCGTCATAGGCAAACCAAAATCAGAAAACAAAATTAAGAGGATAGAAATTCTTTTTTTTTTCAATCGTACCATGTATTTTATTTACAGATACATGCTTGGAGGTAAAGAACAAGTTTTATTTCCCATCATATAGTCGTCTGTTATCTCCCATCTTATAGCATTCGGCATATATTTTCAAAATTAACCTAAGCAAGTAAAGCAAAACAAGTTAAAGTTAACCTAAAGTTTGTTTAAAGTAAAATAATAGTTAAAATCATGTATATTTTAAAAAGTGGATAGAAATTCTGACAGAGGATTGTTGAGTGAACGGGAGATAGAGTTGCAAAATGCATGTGTTCAACATGGACCTCCAGGGTGGGTACAGCAGAGGTTATGTCTTGACTGTGAACTTGCAGGTTCNCCAAACCAAGCCAAGCCAAGCCAAGCCAAGCCAAACCAAACCAAACCAAACCAAGCCAAGCCAAGCCAAGCCAAGCCAAACCAAACCAAACCAAACCAAACCAAACCAACAACAACAACAGAGAAGAACCTGGAAAATGAAGTGGTTGCAATTCAAATCTGCACCTCAAATTCAACCTCGTATCCTTTCTGCTTTCGCTGCTCATGACTGGCTCCTTGCAATGAAGAGCTCGGCATCAACTTTGCAGTGTAATCTAAAGTAACCCTTGAGACTCACTGACCAAACTGGGACTGGCCAGAGAACTCTCGCGATATTTAAACTTCTGTTCACAAACATGGTGGGCATGCTACATACCAATCATCCCGTTCATCCAGTTACAAGTTATTGAATCCTGTTGAATGCCAAGCTTGGTGTGGGCAGTCAGAGCAACAGTCCTAAACAGATCTGAGCAGATGTACAGAAGGTAACAGGTAACCCATGGTTTAATTCTCACTTGGCTTAGTTCAAGTAGCAGGGCACTGACTGCAGAATGCCTGAATCTCATTCTTGAGCCTGGGATTAAGCACTTTGGAGCTCCTCACCTGAAGAAGGCAGGCCCCACAGAAGGCCTGCCCACCCAGAATATTTCAACTATTTACCAAACTTTTATTTTAGATTTTTAACTTATTTGCTTTCTTGCTGAGTTGATTTTTCCAATCAGAATGTATGTTCTTAAGTAGAAGCATAATATTAGATTCATATTTGCATAATATTAGATCCCTTTGCAAAAAAGAATTATCTCCAAATGGATTAAAGACCCAATGTAAAACTTGAATATGCAGGAACAACTAGAAGAAAACTTAGCCAGTACGTACAAGATGCAGGTGTAGGCAAGAACTTTCTGACTAGGACTCTGTTTGCTCAGGAATTTAGGTTAGACAAGTGGTACCTCATGAAGCTAAAAAAAAAAAAAAACTTTTACCACTAAAGACAGAGACAATTGAGTGAAGAGATAGCCCATAAAATTGGAGGGAATCTTTGCCAGCTGTGCTTTGGCAGAGGATTGTTAAGATGCTGAATGCATGACAAACAAACAAACAAAAGTCAAGAAAAACAACAACAACAAAACCCGACTCATTCAAAAAATAGGCTATGGTTCTGAAGAGAAGAAATGAATGTGACTAAGAAATACCCCAGAACATGGTTCATCATCCCTAGCAATTAGAGAAATGCAAAAAAAAAAACATGTTTGATATTTCCTCTTATCCCAGTTAGAATGATAAAAAATCAACCAAACAAATGATATGGAATGCTGGCAAGTATGTGGGGAAAGGCAAACCCTCATTCACTGATAGCAGGATTCCAGCCACTCTAGTAATCGGTATGTAGAATTCTCAGAAAGCTAAAAACAAATCTACCATATGATCTATGTACCATTCCTTGACATATGTCCAAGAATACAACATTTTACTCCACAGATATTTGCTCAGCCGTGTTCATCACTGCCCTCGCAATAGCTAGAAAATGGAAACAGCCCAAATATCTTTCAAGCGACAGATGAAATATGATAATGTGGAATGGAATACGGTTTAGTTGTCTCTTGATCAGAGTAATCTAAGAGACACCCGAAACAATAAAGTCTATTTTTGTTGCCCTTGGTTGCCTTTCCTGGGTTGAAGAAAATTCCCTATTGCTGAAGACATGAATTTCAGACACAGGGCATGGAGGATTCAAGCTGGATCTGACCTGAAAAGCTCTTTTTTTTGGGGGGGGAGAACAAGTTTTATTTCCCATCATATAGTCCTCTGTTATCTCCCATCTTATAGCATTTGGCATATATTTTCAAAATTAACCCAAGCAAGTAAAGCAAAACAAGTTAAAGTTAACCTAAAGTTTGTTTAAAGTAAAATAATAGTTAAAATCAGGTATATTTTAAAAAGTGGATAGAAATTCTGACAGAGGATTGTTGAGTGAATGGGAGATAGGGTTGCAAAATGCATGTGTTCAACATGAACCTCCAGGGTGGGTACAGCAGAGGTTATGTCTTGACTGTGAACTTGCAGGTTCAACTAACTAAGCAAGATACAAATGCAGATCTCTTCCACATTGGAACAGATGGGTTCCAATTGGCTGGGCCTTTCTCAATACCCTTTGTATTGATTGCCCCTTTTTTTTCCACTAAGTTATCTTGAAAGCCGCCTTTCACAGCCATTGTACTAATGTCTTTTCCTTTCTGCTACTAAGTTCTAGTCCTGATTAGTCTGGTTTTGGATAGAGGTATTACCCCAGTTTATTTAACAAAAGAAATTTCAATATACAGAGATTTGAGATTAGAAACCACTATTTCTAGTACAGGCAAAATGACTCAGGAGATAAAAGTATTTTCTGAACTCTTCTAGCAACCTGAGCTCAATCTTGGGGACCAGAAGTATAATGACTTCCAAAAATTGTCCTCTGGTTTCGATATGCAAGCTGTGTCACCCACATTCCTTTGCACCAGTGCACATGCGTGTGTGTGCACGCACATACATACATACATACAAAGATAAATTAATTTTAAAATAAGTAATATTGCAAGTCTCAATTGCATGTGTGAAAGAATGGTGGTAAAATGGTAACATGTTTGAAAACATAGAAAGGTTTTTCAATGTGATCTGTGAGCCCTAAATACTTGCAAAACCTCTATGTGAAGAGAGAGTCATCTAACTCCAGGTGAATCTTTAACAGAGAATTTTAACTGTGTGTTTACCACAGATCTGGAAGTGGTGAGTCACTGATCCAGGGAACTTCACCGCCTGACTTTGTTGAGTTGTCTTTACATTATGGATGAGCATTCTGTTACTGATTCTTCCACTGCAGAAAGAGAGTCCGAGTGCTTTTGGCTCTGTTTGGAATGGCGTTAAAAGGGGCAGAATTCTCATGTCTTAATTACCTCCCAAAGCTACCATCTGATTTCATGAGCACTTTAGTGGTGAACATTTAACAGGAGAGATGTTAGCAGAGATGCAATTATTCATCCCATAACAGTGTCTTGCAGTTGACAATCATTTTTAATGCATGCAGACATTTGTAAAAGCTTGCATACCTTTAGTCACATATGTACTTTCATTAATTCAAGACCATTCCTAAATAGATCATTAAATTCTCAAAAATTCATGTTTTAGTTTATGGAGAAAGCCCCTTGTATCACTTCTAGTCCATTTTCTATACTTATTTAAGTTTTATTGTCATAGAACTAAACATTTTGGCACATCCATACACACATACAACAAACACATGTAAATATATGTGTTTGTTGTATGTGTATAAATGTACCCTCTGCAGCATTTTTATTGTGAATACTGATGTATCTAAGTTGTTTCCCATTACTGATTTCTTTCAAAGTATAATATAATCTTGCAGACAAAACTTTCAGCAAAGAAATTATAGATGTCAGCTCCTCTCTTGGAGAGGATATAACTAGAGATTCTATTTCATATTTTCTAATGATTCATGTCAGAATTAGTATGATCAGGACAATGAAAGGTAAGAATAATAAATCAATCTGCTATGCTTACATCATACAGGTTTGTATGAGTAGAGTTCACTTTGCTACTCAAGCCTAGTTAATTTGGGTTAAGAAGTTTTTTNTTTTACGGAAGAGGGCCTCAAGAAGTCCTACCCTAATCTGAGGAAGAATTGGCAGTTGATAGCCACTAACTCAGGGCCAGTCAGAGAGCCAGCAAACAACCAGACACTGAGCAAGCAATGAAAGTGGACATACAGAATGAAAGAAAGGTAAAAACACCCCGAAACAAAGTGTAGATGAAGAGAAACAGGTTAATTATGTTATGAAAGCTAGTAAGATGAGCATAATGCAAGGCTGAGCATTTAAAACTATTATTTGTGTCTTTATTTGGGGGCTTGTTGGTGGCCCAAAGGAAAGCCTGCAACAGAGTTATATTTTTAAACCTTTTCTTAGTCATAAATCTGAGTACATTATCACGTATGGGGGATGAGGAAGGAAAGATTAAAAAGTGTGATATAGGAGGACTATACTCAAGTTCCATGGTATTTTTATATGAAAAATATGTATTGATGTACATCTCTATTTGGCAATTGGAAAACTCCTACACATAGTAAGCCAGCCATAGGTATTCAGAATCTAGAGAACAGAGAAAATACTTTTTGTAAAGTATTGCTGGAACCAACTATTTAATTAATAGCCAATTACATGGTATTATGAATGAACTTCACTATACAGTGTTAAATGCTGTCTCTTCAACAGAATATCACTATATATATATGCAAGTTCCAAGTACCCCTCTTACCTCTCTGCCTACCGTCCACCTCTCTGACCCCCAAAACCAGTTCTTAAAATACATCGTTTTCCTCTAAAGAGAACTGTATCACTTTCTCCCTCTCTTCCTAGGCCCTTGCCCTTCTTAGGAACCCTATTTCCAACTACTTCTGTGAACCCCTCTCTCAAGTATATGCTCTTTTTGAAAATGATTGTTATATGCATATATTGTGTATGCTGTCATGTGTCAGTAAGTGAGAATGTGTGTGTATGCGTATGTGTGTGCATGCACAAATACATAAGTAGAACCTGATGAATCTGCCTTTGCTATTTTTATGTGTATGAATGGTATAAGGACTGAGCACTCTGAATTAGACAATGAATAATGCTCATTGCTGGAAGAGATTGATTCTCATAGACAGAGAATCAAGCATGAGAGTATTAAGCAGGAATAAGAAGTTCGAAAACAAATCTAAATATGCCTTTTAATGTAGGATAAATGGATTAGTTTGTGTTTTCTTGTGAAAGATTTCTGAATCACACTTATATGAGGTGAGTTGAATATTAAGCAAATACTTTTGATTGTTTACAAAAAATTGAATTGAGACTCATATGGAATAGTATAGTTCATATTGTCATAATAAGTATCAGGAGTATAATTACAGAAAAAAGGAGGAACAGAACCTAGACAATAAAATAATATTGAGTTTCAGGAAGGAAAATCGAAGAAAAACAACTAAAAGTAAAGAAAGAATACATACATACAGAACCTAAGATCAACCGTGTATTAGGCTATTCCTCTAAGTAGATCTTTGTAAACAATTCTGGAAGTCCTGAGCTAGGTCATTGTTTTCTGCAATTGCAATCAGCAGTGGTATGTGATTATTTCAAAACCTCAATGCCTTTTTAGTTTCCATATTCCAATATTTTGATAATTGAAGAAAACATTTTCATAAGCACTGGTACAGTTGACTAACTGGGCATACTTATAAGTCTTGATGTAAGTTTATCCAACTAGAAATAATGGGTGTCCATAGTGATGAAGCAAAATAACTTCTTAAACTAAGTTTGTGATCATGATCATATTACAGTATTGACTTGTTGTCACTTCTTAGAACATATTTACTATTGTATTTTGTTAGTTGCAAGGAACATCAGCATTTTTAAAATATAATTTAGAATGTGTAAAATATTACACAAAAAAATCAGTTTAAGATCCTGTCATGTGTCATTCAGATTTGGCAACAAGTAAATCCATTTATTTTGCTTCCAAATACTATAATGAGATTTAGCATTTTCTTAGCCATTTAGAATTTGAATTGTGAAATTCATACATTTTTCTGAATAAATAGTATTTTGCTTTACTCATTCACCTTGGTAACATGATTTGACTGTTGTTCCACTGAGATTTCCTCCTAATTCAAGTTCTATGGACAGACATAAATTCTGTGTTTTCTTTTGTTGGCTAAACAATTTATCTCGGGCTTTACTGTGACTTTACATATTACTAGTGTATATTGCACTAGATTTCAATTTTCTAAATAGAAATCTGCCTTTATCCTGGTTTCAGTTGATACTTCAACTTCTTATTGCAATCCATAGTGTGACCGAGTGGATTTCAGCTATGCCCCAGTGAGGAGGGAGAGAAAACATAAATCTTAGTTTTCCTTATTTTTCCTCCTCTTTATTGTATACAGTAGAGGCACACCGAACTCCTGGGCTTGATGATGTCCACTGAGACATTCACAAGGACAGATCAGTGTAGTAAAAACAGAGAAAAACAATGTATTTCATGTTTCTCAGCATACTAGCAACTGCTTCTTTCTCCACTGGGGAATCTTAATATCCTTGCCTTCAAAGCATTGAAGTGGTTCTTTTTCCTTCTGATTCTATGATTTTCACTTCTTTGCCAAGACCCAAATTCCCAGTAACGGTGGGCAAGGCCTACCTTACAAGCGTTTTCCACGCTTTCATCTGGATGAGGCTATTCGATTCCACAGTGAAGTCTTTCTTTTTAAAAACTATGCATAACATCTATTATATTGTACATACTGAGTAAATAATAATGAATAAATGATGACAAGGAAACTGTCTGAAAATGTATAGTTCAGGTTGATTATTGGGTCATTATATGAACAATGATAGTTTCATTAAGTTAAATAAATCAGACATTTACAATGGTAACTAGTAGGAAGAATGGATACCTTATGCACGAGAATTGTACAATAGCTTACTTAGACATCTTAAAAGAGATGAGAAATATTGTCAGAAAGAGAATTTAAATGCCCAAGCATGATGAAATTTGTTTCTCATAAACAATATCAAATAGAAAATTCAGATTTAGCAAATGATTATTCATTGTATTTTTAAAGTATTTAATTTAAGGTGACTGCTTTGATCTGGGTGTGTTGGTATATACCTGTAATTCCAACATTACCTGTTTATTTAGTCTTTTTATTGTTTCCTTTGCCATGAAGGAGTTTTAAATTTTTACTTATTCCCATTAGTCATAATTGGGATTATTTCTTAAGCAACTTCAGTACTTTTCAGCATGACTTTGCTGTAAACAATCCATTTCCAAAGTATGAAATAAAAATGATAAACAATTTCTTTAACTTTTTTTTAACTACTAACTGAATAAATGAAAATTTAACAAGAGGTGTTGGGGATACAAGTCAGTATTATAGAATTTATTTAGAATGTCCAAGACTTTGGCATGTATCCCCAGTTCCATACACTCCTATGATGGAGTTATTATTTTAAAACTATTATTATCTAGTTGTCATAATATGATTTATAACAATATATATTAATATAATTATTTGAAGTATAATTTGATATTTTATGGAAAGCTCTAATCTCAGATTCTTGTAATATAATAAATAATTGAATTCAGCGTATTACCAATGCAAACAAAGTCAATAGTTAGCAGCAGGTTTCAATTATCTCTCTATGGCAATATTGGTGAGATGATAATCAGAAAACAAAGTATTCAGATAAAGAGACAAATTCAAAACTAAACAAATCATATAATATGACAAAAAAAGAACATAATGAAATATATAGTATTCACTAGGGCAAATAACATGTAGTGTCTGAAACATCTAGTTCAAGACTTCAGGACAAGAGAGATATGAACAGCCAAGAACATTTGCTGATTTATGGAAGTATGGCATGTGGTTCCTATCACCCACTTGATAAGCTCTCAAAACACCTGCAAACACAACTCGGGGGCATTTTCTGATTTCCACAGGCACCCACAGGTAGAAACAAAAACATGCAAAAAATGATTTAAACAAAATTTTAAAATCTGTCCAACATTTGGAAGTGTTATGGCTGGTAGTGTTACAGAAATTCATGGAAGCATAAGCTACAGAAATTGACTTGCAGTATCTTTGGGATATCATGGGCTTGTTATACATGGCTGACAATCTATTTTATAATTCTGTAGCATTAGCAAATTATTATACAAAACTTTCACCATGTAAGTGCTACCTACTAATATACATTAAAAAAGTTCTTTTTTAAAATGAAGCTAATTTGTTTTACATTGTAATATATATTGTAAATAATGTTACATATATAGCAAGACCAAAAACTGAAAATAATTTTTTTCCTAATTCTTTTTATATATTTTCACAAACACCAAAGTAGTGATAAAATAAATGCTGTAAATATGATTCATCAGTAGAAATGGTTCTATAATAAAGATATTTTATATGATTTTATGTAACTATGTTTTCAAACTAAAGTATTCAATTCTAGCAGTAAAGGCAGGGAGAAGCTGAGATGTTTTATAACAAAGTGAAATAAAATACAAGTCTGAGAAATTAAACTTGAGTAAGATAGAGTGAAGAGACCCAAACAGGAAACTTCAGTATATTCATGAATAAAATGGAAAAGAGCCAATGATTCGTGAAAAAGCAAATTTGGATTAGCAGGTCTACAGGGGTACCCAGAGGGTTTGGTTTTAACAAGCTCTTTAGTAATGGTGCTACAATCTCTACCCATCTCCCAAATCTCTAAAGCAAAGTTTATAACTATAGGAAACTCCATTTATCTTAAGAAAATGATACTCAACTTCCTTACATGGATAAGAAAATGAATCAACAATTATCTTAAAGAAAGATGTACTTATTTCAGAACAGTTTGGTTTTTCGGGCTCCCGAAAGAAACCAGCCAAACTTTGTCTTTAAATATGACAGCTCCTTCAATTATTTACTTTGAACACAATTTAAAATATTGTTAATTGATCCTAGAGAACATCAAATGATTAATTATCATTTAGTCTTTCTTTTGTTTAAGTTTATAAAGTTTTCATCATTTAAAATAACAACTCCAATAATCATTAGGTATTTCACACCTTCCATTATATTATTATTATTGCAATTTATTATTATTATTATTATTAAAAATTTTACATCTCCCCCCTTCCTCCCAATTCACTCCCCCTCCCCTCCTCCATTTCCAGTCCAAAGAGCAGTCAGGGTTCCCTGCCCTGTGGGGAAGTCAATGGTCCTCCCCCCTCCATCGAGGTCTAGGAAGGAAAGCATCCACACACACTAGGCTCCCACACAGCCAGTACACAAAGTAGAATCAAAACCCAGATCC
>LOEQ01001396.1:509667-527313 GCA_001685075.1 Bramus lutescens
TCTCTCTCTCACACACACACACACACACACACACACACACACACACACACAAAACTCACAATTCACACACATACAAACATACCACTCACACAATACAAAATTAGAAACCACTTTTAAGTCAACAACTTACATTTACTATTCATTCTAGCAATTTAGAAGCAGTCATTCAGCAAGTACCTTATAACTGCCCTAAGTTCTCCAACTCCCACCTACTTATTGTCCAGCCATAAGTAAACATTTTCATTCTTATATGAGTTATGTTCTTATATATACAATATATGCTAAATATAATAATTATTCTTTGATTAAACTACTGGTTAGAAAAAAAATCATTATTTAGATACCTATTAATACCTAGAATATAATAAGCAAACAAATTACATGCAGAAATGATTTTGAATCCTACGATATGTCCTTCTTAATTTTATTTTCATTTTATATTTTGTTGTTTTCTGATTCATTATAATTTAATGTCTCATGGTTCTACTAGTAGATACTGTGGGGAAATGGTAAATGACAGAACTATATAAAAAAGGAAAGTTTCAGAATAAATTAGATTTTATAGCACACCTGTATGCAAAGGTTCTAAAATTACATGGGAACACAGGGAAATTAAAAATGATAATAAATACATGTTAAGTAGTTTTCAGAAAAAGTTGCTTTATGTAGACTTTACAAAGAATATAATAAAAATAAAGTTGTGTTTTCGATACAAAAAAATCTGAAAATATATAAAGATGTATAAATACACACATATATTTAAGAATTTAAAAACAATCTCCCAAATCATTAAGTGTTTTATTCTTTATTCTTAGTTATAAATAGTAAAATTATAATGGCATATATATTTAGTTACAGACTCTAGAATATAAACATATTTTTGAAATTTTAACTTTATCTTGAGAATTCCCTGCAAAATTTGAAGAATTAATTCTAATGTTATAAAGCTATTGTGAACTTCTAGATTCATATTATTTACTGATGGTGACTGTTATTAAAAGCAACTTTCTAAGTATTGAGAAAAACATACTACTAAATAATCACAGAATTACTATGTTGAGCTATAACATATATAAAAATGTCTCATAAGAAAGTTGAAGTCAATTATCTTCAACCCATGTACAATGCATTAATAAAAATTAAAGAAATCTGTGTTAATTCAATAATTTTATTCAGTATGGGATAATTTGTTCAATATGCAATAATTCATTAAGAATATTTTGCATATCAAAATGCCTCTAAGGCACTGATATATAATAAAGAAAAAACAAAAATTATTCTAAATTTATTCAGCTTGTGAATTCTTAAGGTTTTGTAGAATTAAAATTTAAAAATAAACTTATAATAGACATTTTAATCAGTATTATATGGAACAATTAAAGGAGTTGACAGTATTAACTTAGCCAATCAAAAATTATGTTCTGCTAAAGTAATGAAAACTGCACAAGAACTAATAAATTTTTGGGTAGGAGAGATGAGTCAGTAGTTAGCAGCATCCACATGGCAGATCACACCTTTAAAGTCAGTTCCAGAATATCCAACACCCTCACACAGACATGTATGCAAGCAAAACACCAATGCACATAAACTAAAAATAAACAAAATATTTATAGATAATCATTAAATTATTAGTTTTCCTCAAGTTAGTTTTAAGTAAATTTATAAATTAAAATAAAATGATAAAATTTTAAAGGGAATTATTTTATTGAAGATCGTATAACTTTTATTTTATATAACAACTTTACATGTTATCTCTTTAGATGGTATGAATTTTCAGTATTTCACTATTTTTTTACTTCTTTTAATATTTTCATGGAATATAAATGATTATTACTTTCACTTGTAAGGAAGAAAATGATGTGATTAATTTCTTCAGCATAGGTCAGACAGAAACTAATTACAGAGAGACTCATTCCCAGGCTTCTCAAATCCTGGGTCAATGAATCCTGCGCCTGGAACCATGGGTGGAAAATTTGAGAGTGATGTCATCTCCTGACCTTAATATCGCTTACATGAAGTCTTTTCTTACATGGAAAGAACATTCTTAGGACACCTGTGAGTTAACAAGCACTGTTTGTAGTTACACAAATGTATCATTTTGTACTTAATTTGAAAATTAGAGAAATATAATAGCATTTTGGTGTCACTCTTGAAAATAGAATTTGAGAGCATAGGAATTATTTAACTCTGCAGCTAACAGGAAAACAAGACAATTTTTTTTCAAAGCAATACTGAACCTTTAAGGAAACGTGCAAGTTTGTTCTGATCTAACCAGTGAACCATTGTGCAGATTTACTCATCTTCTAGCCATTTTCCTGAATGTGTATGATTGTTGCCGTTACTGTTCTATTGTTGTGAAGAGCCATCATGACAAAGGCAACTCTTATAAAAAGAAGGCATTTAACTGGGTCCTTGCTTACAGTCTCAGAAAATTCATCAGTGATCATCATGGCAGGAAGCAGACAGGAATGTGCTGGAGCAATAGATGAGAGCTTATAGAATGATAACACCTCGTGAGGGCTTTTGAAACCTAAAGGCCCAACCTCAGCCTCACATCCCATTCAACAAGGACACAACTCCTAATCATTCTCAAACAGTTCATTACCTGGGTACTATGTGTTCTGAACACACATTCTCTAATACTAAATTTGTTTGCTCTCTTTCATCTTTTTTCTCTCTCTTTCTTCCTACCCTTCTCTGTCTTTTCCATTCTCCCTTTCTTCACGCTTCCATTTCTTCCCTCCTTTCTTTTCCCCCTCTTCATTCCTTTCTTCTTCCTTTCTTTTCTTCCATAATTTCTTCTCTCTTTCCTTTCCTTGTCTTCTGCCTGTTTTTTTTTTTTCAGAAAAAAATCTCCCTTTTACTTATGTAAGCTAGGGAGGCCTTTGTTTCACAATACCATTGCCTTAGCCTTCTGGTACCAGAATTGTAGAATTGTAGACATGGAACTATATGCCATTCTCAGATTTCTCTCTCTCTCTTTCTCTCTTAGAGAGAGAGAGAGAGAGAGAGAGAGAGAGAGTCACACACACACACACACATTACACAATACAGATATTGATGAGTAACATTATTTCTAGCACCTTTTCTTGATTCTGTCTTTGTGATTATCATATCCACACTCATTTTCACTTATCTCAACAGATACATTGTAATTTCATAGATTGATGTTTTAAGTGTGCATTTCCATTTTATAAAATCTATTTAAGCCATTAACTAGTTAGTTTTCTTTCTATAGAAAACCTTCAATGACTATGGGGTTATTGATCTGATGAGGAAATACCTACAGTATTACATTTCCTCAATGTTCTATGTTGGTTTATATATTTTTATATTATATGTTTATTATAGTAGTACAAATCTATAGTAATTCATTGTTAAAATCATCAAGCATAGGATTGTGTAACTGCAAAATAATATATTCTGAATATTGAACTTGAAAAAACACTCCTTCTTTATTTCAAGCCACAGATACATAGAAATTCAGAGATAATTGCAACTAACTTTTTTCATTTGTGTAAATACTACTTGAAATTGGAAATTAGCAATTAAACATGTGGAGTATATAATTTTTCCTAGGTATATAATAAAATCTTTCTCAAGCAAACAATTGTTTATATAATATTTACTTAAGCATATTATATATTTTTCATGTTATAAAATAAAATGTTATTATTTACATATTTTAGCTAATTTAATTAAAATTTAGAATCATTTGCAGATTATTCAGAAGCTATTTCATGCAGTAGAAGCCGAGAAAGGAACCTCTCATGGAATTTTTTTTTATATTTACCAGTCATGCATCGTAGAAAAGGTTACTGCAAGTTTATTGCAAGAAAACATGAACACATTAGGCGAGAAGGACTTCCAAGATACATGCTCAGTATGTTCTTCTTTGGGTGACAGAAATAATAGCCAACTAAGAAGAAGTATTTGTAGTAATTTAAAACACGAAAGATGAAAAATGTCATAAATAGAAATCTCTCAGTGTAGGAGCTGGTGCAGATTTGTTTCTCAATAAAACACAAACTCGTGTTCTCTCACCTTATAAAATTAACTATCTTTGCAGTATTATAACTATTTTACAGTTTTTCTATATTTTCCCCATAAATATGCATTGTTACCTATGCTTCTAGAATGTTTTATCATTCCTAAACTTATAGTAGACTACTAAAAGCTGCTTGCATATCATAATTCTTTATTTCATTGTTTAGGTCAAATTTGTGAGTGCATTAATGCTGTCACACAAGAAAGTATTTTACTAGCTTCAAGGATTAGCACTGACCTTTATCTAAATACTAGTTTTATGCCTTGGAAGAGCAGCATTTCCATGAGAAATGTTTGTTTTCATGTATAGAATTAGTCAATCCGTGAATAAAAAGATGTTCTCATTTTCATTGATAGGATTTCAAATAAATAGGTCACCGAGAGGTTTTATTAAAAAATTGGCTTAAGCCAGAAGGATGATAGGAATTTTAAGATGCCCCATTTAATTTAATGATTCTAGTACCTCTATACGTTAAATCCCTCTTCCTTCATTTCTCCTTCCTATTCCATCTTTGGTTTCCTAACTTATTCTTCTTTCTTCCCTTCCTTCAATGATCCTAACAGCATATGGTAGGAAATATAAACATAAATTTATAAAAATACAGATAGAAAATTATAATAAAATTATTATAGTAAATTAATTTCAGAGACGCAATAAGTATATATAATATCAAAGGATATAAAGTGAATTAGGGCAAATTTCACAGAAACAAAATCTCACAGTTGAGTACCAGATTAATATAAGTTTCACAGAAACAAGATCTTGAAAGTGATGAGATACCAGAATGAAAGACTAATTTTAGAAACCTCAATAATATACTCGTAAACTATATATGATTTGGGCTAATTATTCTTTACTATGACCTCATTTCCTTCATTCTAAGATAGAAAGTACAATTTTTAACTTTTATTTTAAAAAATGTCAATGGAAAGTATTTTTTTTTCATTTTTAGGCCACATGGTCTCCCCCAAACTCCTTGAATTATGAAAACTATCTAAGACGAGCATATTGAATTGAGAATCTTAGTAAGAGAAAACAAAGCTGGAGAGTAAAGGATCTCCTATGTTCTTTGTTGGATGAGGTTCATGCACTACAGGACCTGTGGTCTTCATTTTTTTTCTGTGATGGTAGAGATTGAAGCTAGGGTACTGAATGTGGGAAATGGCTTCTCTAAACCGACCTACAACCTCAGGCTCTGTTGTTCCACTATAAACATAATCTCAATATAAATTGCAATTTCATCTCTATATCACATATATACACGTAGATATCAAGCCTTTACCCTGTTATAACATTACATAATTTATACTGGTGTATAACTAAAATATTTACATATTTGCCATGAGAACTTTTATTGTGAGTAGATAAAAACATCACATAAAATGATAAACAAAGTAAGCAAGTATGTTATTTTCTTGCAGTGCTTTTAAGTAATGCCATACATAATATATTCTTACTGCAAAAAATGAAAATGAAAGAATAATCTAGTTATGATTTGTCAATTTTAGATGCATTACTGCTGGAATTGATTTGTGCTCTCTATGGGTAAAAAGTTAAAAGCATCCATCAGGAATTGGTAAGAAAACATCTTTTATTCACAAATAAAAACACTATTTTTAAAGTTTCTTAGGCACATCAAAGATATCTTATGAAGTTCAGCCTCAAAGAGAGCAAAAGGTAGATGTTGTATATCATGGGTGGCAACAAACAGTGCTCCCTCTTTTTCATTGGAATAACAAGCCATTAAATGAAATGTTTCCTCTACGTAATACTATGTTGCAATTGAATGATGTGAGTTTTTCTATCACAAACACATTCACTCCAACTAAGTGAATGGCAAATACTATATTCAACATTTTAGAAAACTATACAAAAATTTATGGGTCCAAAACAAAAAAAAATAATCTAATATACAAATGAGTGTAAACAAGAGTGATAACACATTATTATTAATAATTTAAATGGGAGCAAAAGGCAGAGTGATTTTCTTGTAGGAAAATTAGGTTCTATTTAAAACTTGTATGCTGAATTAAAATACAAATAGAAATACTATTAAAATTAAATTTTAAGGTCAAAATATAGGTTCTACTAGGTAATATACTCCAATAAGATAAATCTTATATCAAGAAATAATTGTGTCTGAGAAAAGATAGATATTTTTGAATGTAGGGCAAAGTGAAACCAGAGTGATAATGACATGAAGTTCGAGGACATTTGAGAAAGCATCTGGATTTTGTAAGTGTCTATAGCAGATGAACATTTCTTTAAAATGAAACTCTCTAAAAAGAACCAAAAAAGGCAACAACTTGTTCTGTTTGTATGAGAATGAAGGTAGAATTATAAACAGTAATTTTAGCTTCTATTTTAAGATATTAGAGAACAGTAACTTTGACCTAAGTAAAATTAAAGGAAAATAATTAATTGTTGTACAAAATAAAAGTAATCATATGTGGATGGGGTCTAAAATTAGAGATTAGTGGCAGAATATGTTTACTAATCCTATGTTCAGTCCTATCATTTGCAAAATAAAACTTAAAAATAGACAGACAATATATAAGACCAATATGATTATAGTTAATTTTAAAGAAAGCAATATAATTGATGATTTCTAATATGAATAATGATGGTACTTAAAAAAGACAAAATAAATGACTATCCAATATCTGAAAATCAAATGAAACAGGTGATTTAATGGAAGGCAGAAACTGTCAAACTTAGGTAGGTTAAGATAATCTGAATAGGTTCATATCTATCAAAGAATTTTATTACAACTCACTTTCATTCATCCTCAGACCGATAAAATCATTATATATACCAAGTGTTGCTTTATCAGCTGATGATTCAGAAAATTTCTGAACAAAGATAAACAGATAAGATATTTCCTATTTCCTTTTCTTCAACTACTACTGTTCACCTTCAAAATTAGATAAAAACTATATAAAGATCTACATAAGGTAGATCTTTAGACATTCATACAAAACATCAGCACAGTACAAGTCTCTTGAACAACTACCTAATGGAAGGCATATAAATCATGAAAGTAGTTAGTTTTGCACATGCAATGCAAAATTTCCATTTTTCCATAGGCACTCTTTTAATTCATTAATCTCTTTTAACTTTTTTTTTTTTTTGCTCAACACATACTGCAAATTCTAGATATATCCGATGTGTAAGAAATTAGAGACTACAGGCTTTGAAGACCAATACAGGAATGATAGCACATTCTATGTTCTGAATATATTAATGAAGTATAATTCCAGAAACCAAGTTTATGCACAATTTGTTTTTCTGTGCTCAAGTAATGAACAGTTAATGCTGGGATAATAAAATAATACCATTCATTATAATAATAATAAGTATTATGTGTAGTGTAATTATATGCATATTTTGAAAAGATATGTAAAACTAAAGACAAACTTACAAATGAATATAAATAAGGAGTTATTTCATATCTGAAAATTGAAAGCTTATGTATCATTGCCATGCTTATTATACTTATCCAAAGTTTATATCCATATATAAAAAGAATTAAAATTCAATCATGAAACCCATACATCCATTAAAAATACATAATATCTACATAGGCACCCCACCATGTTAATATGTACAGATGGAAAATCACCATATCAAATTCATTAACATAATTTGTTCTAGTATTTGAGAACTCAAATATAAGTAAAATATCACCTTTGGCATGGGTATACTCTGAAATTCCAAAGTATCTCTCATCAAGTAAACAGTCAGAAGTACTACTGGGAGAAGAAAATCTAAGATTGCCACTTTAAGAAAGATTCTGTCATCTTATGAAAAAATGTTTAAAAATTCCAAAAAATACAGCATAAAAAATGATAAGAACTATTTCAAAATAATACCCTAACACTCATTTCAAGTCATAAAGGGTATGGTGAAATGTTATCAGATATCTTCAAAATGTTCAGATGCAGTAGCAACTTATACCTTTTTTCTTCAAAGAAAATAACTGTCCATTGTGGGATTTCATCCATCATTTTACTTTGGTCTAATGATGAGAACAATAAATGCCTGTTAATTTACATTATTATTGTACATTATATAGAGTGAAAATATCAGTCCTCCTAAATTATCAAGGTCCCAAAATAATGTAAGTAAATGAAGTACAGTTGTTATGAACCTAATGATATATGACTATCATTTTATTATGGAAGTTAGACACAATCCCCGAAAAAAACACAAGGGTATATGATAAAAAATAAACAAAAAATTAAGTAATGAATCAAATAAAATCATTTGGTCGAAATATTTTTGGGTCATTCTCTGGTACATATAGCTATAAATATAATAAAATGTGATATGGTATACACATGAACACTCTATATTACCTGTAAATCTTAAACTCTTCCAAAGTTAATAAGCATGACAATTTTAAATCCATTTTATCAATCTCCTCTGTACAGATATTTTGTGAATATTACATTTAGATACCCAACACTATTTTGATTTGATGAAAGTTGTTCATTTTTATGTCAGTAGAAATATTCAGTTTTATAAGATTCCCTATCATTCCTTCTAGTCTCTCATTTAAAACATTTAATGCTTGGAGACAACTTGAATGTTTCTCTGTAGACGAGACTATAAATCTGTGCTTCTCCATTGGCTGATGGCCCTTTTGGAGTGGCATATCAGATACTTACATTGTCATTTAAGACTTTAGCAAAATTACAATTATGAAGTAGCAGCAAAATAATTTTTATTTTTGTGGTCACCAGAATATGACAAACTATATAAAGTGTCACAGCATTAGAGAATTAGAGGTTGAGAATTGTGGCTGTAAATTGTGTGTTGAGACACTCTAAAAAAAAAGCATGGAAGTTTCTTGAATAATCATTAAATTAAACATAAATAGAGACAATCAAGAAATTAGAGATACTCTGTTATATGACACTTTTATTTTATACTTAAAAATTTTTGTATGAATACTGCATCTAAATCCTTTGATCCCTCTAACTCTCCCATATCCCTATACCATATCAATAATTATTTCTTTAATTATTATTGTTATACACATGTTTATGCTTATATATTTACTATTTTATGTATAACAGAGTCCAGTTATCTGTGCTACATGTACTTTTGCCTAAGTAAGAATAAAGAAAGTTTTAACGATAGTTAGAACAATGTATCCAGAGCTTTTACAACACATTTCTATCCCTGCACATTTAACCAAACTCCTTGCTTACACATCAAGAATATTAAGAACTCCAATGAGACATGCAAATTCATAGTTTATTTCATGTCATGTAGATTTATTGACTACCACAAAATTAATAGTCAGAATGGGTTTAGAATAGTGAAAGCTGTATTAATTCCTACAACATACATGAGGAAATACAATGTACCTAAACCTATTCAAAAAATAAATTACTAGAAGGCACTCAAATTACAACTTGACAACATGGAAGTCAATACTGAGAGCAAAACATAAAACTCAATAAACTGTCTGAGAATGTGAGAGGATTAGTTAAGGACTTCACTTTAAAAAAAATAGGTGTTTGTATACATTGTGTTCTCATCATTTTCCCTGAATACTCCCAAATCCTCCCCACCTCTCTATCTCTCTAATCAATGAACAAGCTTTTCTTTATCTTTAGAAAGCCAATAGCAGTCAAACAAAAACAAAAACCATTTTACAAAATAAGGAAAAAAACACAAGAAACACAATACATGAACACAAAACCTTTTGAAACACAAATTTCAAATCCCTAAAATACAATTAAAAAATTACGGAGAAAAAAGTATCCCAACAAAGTAATATGAGACAAAAAATTCCATAAAAAAATTATTGAGTTTGATTTCTGCTGTCCATCAACTGCTTGAATTGGGGTCTACAGATAGGTGTGGTCAATAAATCCAATGAGACTCCTTTGCAGAAAACTAAGTTTCTTTTTCAAGTCAGAATCAATTATTTCTTCTTTTTTATGAGTGGGAGCCTATGCCCACCTTTCCCTCACAGCAGTGCAAAATGTTCTGTCTTGAGCCTGTTCAGTCCCTATACACCTTCCACTGTCTTGGTTTATTTAAAATGAAGGCTACTAATTCTTTATAATTACCTTTTGAAATTAATGTTTCAAAGAATGTTTAATTTTATAGCAATCTGAAAATATTTTAATGGTAATCTTGAAGGTGTATAAAAACATTGCATATTAAATTTTTGTTATTTGAATGAATGTTTTGTGTTATGCCAAGGTAACTCACATTTGCCCTCTATTGTGGTTTTGTATTTTATTTTCTTTTTTCTGTGTGTTTTAAATTTTTCATTATCACCCATTTTACCTTCCAAAAGAATTGTTTTTCCATCCTTTTCCTACCTTTGAGTAGGCTTTAACGTCCATTTAATTTCATTAAATTACTTAAGCATGACTGCTTGAGTTCCTCTCCATTAACAATATTTTCTTATAATATAAATTGTGCTATAAATAAGACCACGTTTCTAATTTAGGTATTTGTATCATAATTCTGTGTTACAAATTCTGGCAGAAAGGTAACCATTGGCACGATGAAGGCAAAAGACAATGAACACAAATTTGTTGCCCCCATTTAACTGCACTAAAGTTCAAGTTTCAAGAGAAATAATCTATTATGTCTAATAGATTATTAAAAGCATTGGAAAGTATACCAGTACGGTAATACTTAAAACTTAACATTTCGAAGAGGCAATAGTTGATATGTGAAGTGGAAAAGCTCACTTTCAGGTTCAAATATATTTATTAAAAGTTCCTTATAGCCTTCTGTTTTCATTTGCTTTAGTTATCTAAATATCAATGAAAGACCATTATTTTATGATCATTTTTTAAAAATTTCTTGGCAATACCATATTAAATACAGTGCATTCTGAGGGAGATGTCATTGTTTTAATGGAACAATATTTTTGTGTAAACCAGCAGGTGTAAAATAAAAATACAAAGGAAGATTCATCAAAAAAATTGGAAATCTGCAATATCACACTAAAGATACGGAGAAAGTAAGTAGGAAATAGGAAAAAAATACAAAAATATTGAAAAGAAAAAACAAAAAAGATGAAAAAGTAAGAAGGTATAATGTAATGGCAATATATTCAATAAATATAAATGTGATAAAATAAGCATTTTGTAAGATCCACTTTTTTGAAAATGAATAACCATATTGATTAATTATTCCACCAAATTCTGATGAATAATAATATTTCCTCTCTATATATAATGACAAGATTGCTGAGATACTACATATTTATCTGATAGCTAAGGCTATGGAGTATTTTTTTTCAATTATTCATCACACTTTTAATGCTAATTATTAGAATATAATGTTAAACATTTTATGTACATGTATGCATGGTTTGTGAACAGGCTTGAAATAAGTGATAGTGGGACGTCCATTTTAACAGGATTTGAAGAATGTTTTTATATATGAAAATCAAATGAGGCATAGAGAATACTTACTTTCAAAGCTCAAATATTACTGCTTCATCTCAATATATTCCTATATGACATTTATTACCCTAGTTTCTAGCAAAAAAATAGTTTATATTTAATATGTATAACCCCACATATATTTGGTTTCTTTTTCTGCTATCTGATTAATTACAATTTCACAAATTCAGTGCATTAAGATGATTTCTTGACAAAAACGTAAATGCGACAAGATGAAGGGCTCAGAGACATACATAATAAGCCCAAGGAAATAAAGACTCATATCTACAGTTAGTTTGAACTAGTCACAAGGGCCTGATGCTACTTCAATGCATCTATAGATTTTTCCTAGTACTTGCATAAACAAAAGAACTGCTGACTGTTTGATTAAAGCATTTACTCCTTAGTTTTCAAACTAGCTAATGAAAAAAAATAAATCTGAGAAGGCAGAGTTGTAATAGTGCAAATTTCTGATGCAATGTCCAAAATTATTTGAACAAGCCCAGTGACTTTTGACTTTTGTGTGATTAATATTTAATAGTCCCTCACATTCTCATTTGCCCACTCCAATAAATCACTGTCATTTCACAATTTTGCTCAAGCTCAGTCTTCCATGAAAACATCCATTTTTATGAAAATAAAATAAGATCTCATAAGATAAATTCAACTTCTGTTACCTAACTCACTATCTTGACAATTGAACTTTATCTTCCTTTTTATTTCCTGCTCTGTATTCCTTGTTACTTATCCTGTGACATTCTGGATGTTTTCCTTCCTTGTAGTTTATAGAAACTTAGGTCTGCCTTATCTTAAAATATATTTACCTTTATGTCAATGTAAAATAGTTTGCATATGTGTCTGTACAATTTATTTCTGAATGTTTATATTAGAAAAACCAGTCGTACGCTGAGGTTTCCGTCTTGCCTTTCTGATTTTTCTGCACTTATCTCTCATCTATCTAACTAGCATCTATCTATCTATCTATCTATCTATCTATCTATCTATCTATCTATCTANNTCTATCTATCTATCTATCTATCTATCTATCTATCTATCTATCTATCTATCTATCTATCATTTATTTATCTACTATGTGTATGTCTTTGTGTGTATTTGTATCTATGTGTCCAGTCATAACACAGGAAGCATATGATCAGAACACAAATTATAGACTCACTTTTCCACCTACCACAAGTTTCCCTAAATGGAACTAAATAATCTTAGCAGCCCTCATCTGGTGTAGGAGGTCCTTCTGTATTTGTGTTGCTTTCATTGGTTATTAAAAAAAAAAACTGCCTTGGCCTTTTGATAGGGCAGCAATTAGGTCAGCGGGGAAGACAGAACAGAATTCTGGGAAGAAGGGCAGTGTGGCAGATGCCATGGTTTTCCTGCCAAAGATGGACACTGGTAAAACTCATGCTGGTAAGCCACAGTCAAGTGGTGATACACATTGATGGAGATGGGTTAAACTAATACGTGAAAGTTAGCCAAAAAGGGGCTGGAGATAATAGGCCAGGCAGTATTTGAATGAACACAATTTCTATGTGATTATTTTGGGGGTTAAGCTAACCGTGTGGCGGGATGCAGCCCTCTCCCCCTCTACTACACTCATCCAGTGAGTTTCCTCTTCTACTGTGGTACCAGCATTCAAAAATTAGTAATTCAATCACATTCATATTTCTGTACACCATCATCATTACTGTGCTTCTTTTGTGTGTGTAATACACTATGAAATCATTGTATTTATTTCATTGAGTTAGTGATGTTGAGTTATAGAATCTCATCTATTCCTTACTCAGTGTTTTCCTTGCCATACATCTAGTAGGATGTCATTAAAAATTTTTCCCTTCTTAAATTCCTACAGAAAATGTTCAAGATGCTCTGAAATATAGTATTCCAGACCCTGAGATAAATCAAGAACCTGACTGTATCCACAGTTTCTTTCTCTCCCTTCATTAAAATTTTCCTTCTTGGAGCAGAATCTCAGTGGTCCTCAGTCGATGCTGATTCTCCTGCCTGTCGTCATGACCTCTTACAGACTAGTGTTTATCTCTCCTGGTGAGATCTTCTGGAACATGGAGAACTGCTTTAGTAGCTGGTAAGGCTGTTATGACACAGACATGATTCTGAAGGGAAACAAGGAGACTGGCAGGCATTTCAAGACGCTGGCTATGAATTTGACATCTGCTTCTCCTCTGTGCAGAAGAGAGTAATCCAGACCCTCTGGAAAGTCCTCACTAGGTGTGGCTGCCTGCAATCAGGACTTTGTGCCACATTGAGTGACACTGTGAGGGTCTGGCTGGTTCCAACAAAAGAGTAACTGTTGCTAAACACAGTGAGGTGTGGGTAAAGATCTGGATGCCATCATACGATGTATCACTGCCCCTGATGGAACCTTATCATCTCTTCTACAGCAACATCATTAAGGATTACAGGTATGCACACCTTACTGATGATAAGAGCCTGAAGGACACTATTGTCAGAGAAGTGCCTATCTGGAATGAATACATTTTCTTCACAGAACAAGGAGAGAAAGAAGACATTAGTTGTGTCTCTTGGCCATAACCTTCAAGGCATCATCAAGCATCTGGAGGGGCTCTCAGTGGAGGCTATTGTGGAGCTGAACCCGACAATTGGCATTCCCCTTGTTCATGAACTGGACAAGAACTAGAAGCCCATTAAACCCACACAGTTACCGGAAGATGAAGAGAATCCACCTAAAACATTGAAACTGTGGCCACTCAGACCAAGGTAAGGAAGTGAATGCTAGCAGCAGGTCGACTCCTGCCCCAAGCACACCCTCACTGTCCGTTCAAGCCTCCTACACGCTTCCCTAGCACCTGTCACACTGACTACATCTTTAGGATCTTAAGTTTAAGTTGTAACTGGAGATGCGTACTTGGGGATTCAATTTTCATTTTCTTCTTTTATCTCCTGCATCCACTCCTCATAGAATCTAGTCAGAAAACACCTCTGGGGTGCAGGGTCTTAGTCCACATCCAGGAATGGCTCTTCTTACCAGGAGATTTGAGAGGTAGAAAATGAAGTTTTCTCAGCCCTATTTTTTTCTAAAGGTCTGCTGAGGAAGAGGTCAGAGAGAAATCATGCTGTGGTGTGATCAGTGGAGACAAGCAGCAGCCCAAATTTGTCCGTGGAGTCTGCCATGTGCTATTCTGCAGGAGGGTAACTCGGGACTGTAGACTTTCCAGTGGAGGGTGAAAGTAAATTGCAGGGTGATGTAAAAGAGGTTACTGCCTCTCTGACCCTAAAGGAGCTGCTCGCCCCAAAACATTGACATCAGTCCTAGCAAGTATGTGTTACAATTACTGTTACAAAAAAGAAGACAAAATAGAGAAAGACACGTATATGTAGTGTGTGTGTGAGAGAGAGAGAATCAGCACACAAAAACCTCTAATGGAGACTGAAACAGTCTCATGTGATCACCAGAAAATAAGCCATTTTTTTTGCATTCATCTCAAATGGGTTTAAATCCTTTTTACCAAGGAACAGGAATGTCTCTTGCTGTGTTAGAATTCCTCTCCTCTGTCTTATTTTGTAGAGATAAAGCTCCCCTTGATCACATCCAATATTTTTCTTTCACTGTCTAAAATTAAAATCATATTTTAGCTATTTGCCTGGACCATGTGTACTCAAACTCATTTTGCACAGAATTACTAAAACTTTTCAAATCATTATGAAAAAAGTAATGTGCTATAAAAAAGAAATTCTACCTTTCTTACATAAAACCTGCTAGTATTTCACTTATCTCAACATTTTTGAGCATTTTTCTTCTGTATTACTGTGTTGGTCGTTCTTCTAGATGATTCCATTTCTTCATCTTTAGACATTATTTTCTATACTAGACTAAAAGTCATTGGCACTTCTATCGTAGTCCACTGCATTATTATTCATAGGAACTACATTGCTATTGCTTTTCAATCATCTACTGCATACAATATACATTAACTTTGATGCATCTCCCACTTCGTTATTGATAGATTGCTAGTTTCTAGCATAGATTGCACTTAAATTCATACCTACTATTAAAAGCATTTATTTAAACTTTTAGTCAATTACACTTTCCAGTTAGGTTTAATTTACACATACACACACTCACAAATGCATGCACACACAGGAGGAATTAAAATACCAATGACTTATGAAGGAAATAAACATAACACAACAAAGATGCAAAATTACAACATTGTAAGTTTATACATAAACCATAAAACTGAATATCAAAAAAGGTTATGTAGGTCCAGGCCACGCAGGAAGTCTTTGGTGCTGGTTATAACAAATTGTTAATAAAATATATAAATATATATAAGAAGAGAGTATGAAGGAACTCATTATATATACATATATATCTATATAAAACATATTACATCCATTTAGCATATTCATGTGCATGTGTGTCCAGTGTGTCCAGGGCTAATTATTTGGGAATACATGTACTATGCAGGAGGCCATTCTTGGGGGAAACTAATTTTCCTTTTGTCAGTAGCCATTGAGAACTTGCTGCTCTTCATCCAAGATTAGGAACTTTTATAGCCCTCATTCCAGTCTCACACTTCCACATGATATTGACATTATACAGTTCTTTTTTCAGGAATCCTCATTGTGGATATATCTTAGGGGCATTTCTTCTCTCAGTCTTAGAAAACACCATGTAGCAAAAGGTGACTTAATCTTCAAGCTTTTAAAATCTTTGAACTTCTCTGCATTTTTTTTTTTTTGCCAAGCCTTAAATGTGCATTGCCTTGCATATGCATCAGTTGCACTTGGGAACAACATAGACCCTTAATTTCTGCATCTTTACTAGCTTTGGATCTCTGTAGGTGTCTCCACCTGTTGTAAAAATAATTCATTGATGAGAAGTGAGAGCTACACTTATGTATGGGTATAAATATAAGTTTTTAGAATGTAATTAAAATTACACATTTTACAGAAATGACAGAGTCAGGTTTTCTTTTCAGGTCTATGTCATCATCAGTAATGGGTGATTGACTAGGTTTACAGTACCAGGACTGGATTATTTTCTACTGAGTGGACCTGAAGTCCTTAGACAGCTGTTGATTACACCCAAAATAAAAGTACATCTCTTTTACTATTGGAGATACCTTGTAAGTTCCTTACTTATCATGGTTTATAGACTTTACTTTTGGGTAGAACTGATCCCTCCTCTCCCTTGACAAATTAAATAACAATTTCACATGATGCAAGAGCCAGTCCTCAGGCAAGTGGCATTCAGGTCTCCACAAGCTAAATTTCTACAACTTTTGTATCCAAGTCTGTAAGGCAATGAAGGATAATGGCAATCGGCCATGTTATTTGGACATTCTCCTGTATTCTTCTCATAAACCACTAGAATAGATATTCTCTTTGCCTAGAAATTGACTCAGATACTAGATGATCTTTAGGGGGAGAATCATCATTTCATGTTTATTATATATATGCACATAAGTGTATGCATATATGTAATTACACTCAGTAATTTTTTAAATATAGTGCCCTATGAATTCTCAAACATTTCAATTGTTCCGTATATCTCTTTTTTCTCCATCTATATTGCCCTTCTTCCCTGCTCCATAGGTAAATCTTCTTTTTTTCTCCATATCCCAGTTGTAGAGCCTGTCTCTTAACATCAACATTTCAACAGGCCCTCTTTCAACCACCATCTATGATGGCTCCTTTTTACTTTTCTGATTTCTATGGAAACTACAAGTTATATTCTCAAATCCAAAGGATTAGAGACAGGACAAAAAATAGAGATCATGCATATAGTATTTTGTCTGGGCTACCTCATTCAGTAAAACTGTTTCTGGTTTTCTCCATTAACCTGCACAATGGAAGATTGTTGTAGAATATTATTTTAACTATATGAAGATGTGGTAACTTGGTTTTGCTACTGAATATTACTTTACCTGTGTAAAGACATGCTACTTTTATTTGTTCTGAATTTGTTGAATTATGAAAAAATATGTTTCATTATTTCACCTTGCTTGTCTAAGGCACCTGATTGGTGAGCTTAATAGCCAGTAGGTAAGCAGAAAAATGATAGACAGGAATAGGGGGCAGAGAGCATGACAGGAGAAGAAATCTAGGCTTGAGAAAAAAAGAAGATGAGAGAAGGAAGAGGAAAGGAGAGACAGATCCCAAATCAAGCACCCGGAC
>LOEQ01001396.1:558421-570817 GCA_001685075.1 Bramus lutescens
ATTAAGATGCTATGTAAGAATGAAAAAGTAAGGAATGCACTTTTGTCACCTATGCATTCCACTTAAATCTACTCAACATCTGCTTGTTCACCTGGTTCAAGAGCACTGAGAACAGGCTGACCTGGGAAAGGACTCTTTGGAGCACCTATTGCCGTTCTTTTTTTCTGAAACAGATGCCCTGCATTGCAAAACATGAGCTGAGCTGCACTTGTTTATTATGTCACGTTTCATTTCAGGGCATGCTTGTGTGGCAATGGCCTTTCCCTGTTGCCCCCATGCCGGCAAGTTACAGAAGTAACTCCAATAGGATAGCAATCCTCACCTTTTGCTCCTCTCAGACTCTTAACTCAATGCTCTCAGTAGGCTCTGTAGTTAGATATTGAAAAATTCTACTTGGAGTTCTGAGAATTAAAGAACAGACATGGCTTTCTAAAATTATATATTTAGGTTTATGATATTTTTTAAGATATTATTTTTTCAAACAGAATGCAAACACTGCAATCATTTCAGGAATGTTTATTTTTACTTTCAATTTAACTTTGAATTGTAAATTAAGTGACCCATGAAACTGTGAAAAAGTAAATTTAAATGGATGTGGTATTTTGAATGAGCAATGCTCCCCTTTTGAGCATTTGGTCTTCAGTTGGTGCCATTCTTCTGGGTAAATTTAGAGTATATTTTCTTAAGTGAAGGAATTATATTGATGGGTGTGTTTTTGGAGTTTAATGACTTATATCATCTCCATTTCTAACTCTGCTTTGTTGTTATAGTTCAAGCTGTGAACCATCACCTTCTTGCTACAGCTCCTTGCCTATTTCCTGCTTCCATGCTTTTCCCAGTGGAAAAGAATGGAATCATAATTTAAATTTCCATTCCTTCTGTAAATTGCCTTATTATGGTGTTATTCACAATAGAAAAGTATCAATAAATGGAAGAATGGATAAAGGTTGAATTTTAAATAATATATATATATATGTTCAAACATCATTTGTTCAATTGTGGCAAAACCACTTAAATTGTACAGAACACTCTTGTTATCCATAATCTTACTCCTGTATGAGACCACATGGGAGATGGGAGATTCCTACTCGTTTCTAATAGTCAGTTAATACCTTTTGATGAATCTTTCCTTCCACATTTACCTGCCTTAATGTAGAGCAATTTACTGTCATCCTCTTTGAGATCACAACGACTTTGATTATACACATTTTAAAGAATATGTAGCACATGATAATTTGTGTTTGTTTAATATTACTTCACATAATTATCTCTGATTCCATATATGTTATTGTAAATGATAGAATTTCTCTTTTTTACAATATTTACATGTGATACTGACATCATATATTTTCTACACACACATATATACACGTGTGTGTGTGCATGTGTGCATGTGTTTCCAATTTTCAGCCATTTATTATTTGATGGACAACTCTAATCAATTTTCTGGATATTGTGAGCATTCCTACATAGAGTATGGAAATGTATATTTCTCTATGACCTATGTTTGCTCAGTGGAATCTGAGATACATGTATTCAAATGATAGATTTATCTTTATATTTTCTTGGAACTCCATTGTATTTTTTTCAAAATCACAGCCCTAAATTAAACCCTGACCACATGCACTCAGCAGTTACATCCTTTGTTATCCTCACAGCAACTGTGATTTTGTTCCTATAGCTTATCATTTTTATCTCATCTTATCTTTTACTCTGTAGAAATTTTAATACAGTACCTTTATCTATACATTGACTTCCTATAGTCTCTGGTCTAGTAGCTTCAGTGGCATAGTGATGATTACTTCAGTCTTCTAGGTATTTCAATATATTTTAATATTATAGTATAATGCCATGTTTCAATATGTTATTTTCACACTCATATCCTACTATGTTTTGTTCTTATTTCCATTCCATTGCTCTCCCCATTCCTCTCTCGGTTACTGCTCCTCTTCCTCTTTTAAAACGGTTCTCACTTATGCTTACATGACACACACTTATCTTACAACCCTGTGACTCTATCTTGTTTCTTTCCTTCATCTTGCCTAAAACTAGATTCTAATTCTATATATGAGAAAACAAACGAGACTTTGTTTTCTGAATCCGTATTATTTCATGTAAGCCAATGGTTTCCAAATCTTCCTGTCTTCCTATAAATGGCATCTTTTGACTTATTTCCCTATGAAGTTGATCAAAATTTTGTCAGGGATAGGTGCTACTTGTTCTTCATCACCCTCCGTTGATTAACATCTAGGCTGGTTTCGTGTAATAGATATTGTGAATAATTTAGCAATAAATATTTTGTCTTTTTTAAAAATTCACTTTTATATACCAATCACCATTCCCCTTCCCTCTCCTCCTGTCCATCACCCCTTCCCCCTAACCCGCTCCATCCAGTCCTCAGAAAGAGTAAGACTTCCCATGAGGAGTCAGCAAAGCCTGGCATATTTAGCGGAGGCAGGACCGTTGCTCCCCCACTCCCACATCAATGCAGAACAAGGTATACACCATAAAGAAAAGGCTTCAAAAAGCCAGTTCATGCACTAGGGACAGATCCTGGTCACACTGCCAGGTGTCCCACAAGCAGACCAGGCTACAAAACTGTCGCCCACATGTAGAGGACATGGCTCTATTCCATGCAGGAACCCCAAGTGTTGGTCTAGAGTCTGTGAACTCCTGTAAGTTCGTGTCAGCCGTCTCTGCATGTTTCCCCATCATTATCTTGACTCCCCTTGCTTGTATAAAAATCCCTTCTCCCTCTCTTTGACTGATCTTCTATAGCTTAGCCTTATCAGTTTGGTGACTACCCTAATAGTAATCATAGAACCTTCATCCGGTAACCAATGGAACCAGCAATAAATATTACTGTGGAATATTCGTGTATATAAAATACACAGGCTTCATACATCCATTATAATATATATGTGTGAGTGTGTATAGGGTGTGTATATTGGTGTGAGTGCACTTGCCTCTTCCTATATGTGTGGAGGACAGACGTTGATTTTATTTTATTTTTTATTAATTTTTATTATTATTAAAAATTTCCCTCTCCTGCCCCCTCCCAATTCCCTCCTCCTCTCCTCCTCCCCTCCCCCNAGTCCAAAGAGCAGTCAGGGCTCCCTGCCCTGTGGGAAGACCAAGGTCCTCCCCGCTATAAGTTGATTTTAGAACGACTTTCTCCATCATTTGTTCTATTTAATTTGTTGAGATAAAATCTCTCACTGAATCTGTTTCTGCTATACGGTTTTGCCAGTTGTACACAGGGATGTGTGTCTCTCTATCTCACTCCTAACTCTTCATTGTTAGTGCTATTGAAACAGGCTGTGACACCAACTATTTCTGTGGGTACTGGATATTTGAATTTCGTTTCTCAAGTTTGATCAAAAAGCATTTTATGCATTAAGTTATTTTCCAGCCCTCTTTTATATTTATGTTTAAGAGTTAGCCAATAAGAAGCTAAAACTAAGGGGCCAAACAGTGATTCAAATAATATAGTTTCTGTCTGATTATTTTGGGGGTCTGTGTGGGCGGGAAGTGCACAAGCAGCCTTCTTTATAACATTTATGTTCTGTCAATTTATTATAGATTTACAGGGCATTGGTTTAGAGCCTCATGCATACCATGGAGGAGTTTTGTTATAAAGCCATATCACCCTGTCTGATTTCTAGCAGTGACAGGTCTTGGTAACAAATGATTCTTGCTGATTGTAAAGTTTTAATTTACAATATAGCTACACATAGCTTTAACTTCATGGTTTTGTGACAAACATTAATTGTGGGTGTTGTCAATGTTTCACATATTAGTTCTCCCAAAATAGAAATGATAACTAACTCAGTAAGTTTATTGTGAATAATGACAAATTAATTTAGTCACCACGAAAAACAAACTTTCATTAATGGTTTAAATTTCTTACATGTATAGTGTAACATCAAAACTTCATGTTCTCCTTGTATATCTGAGGCAGAGTCTTATCAATCAAGATATAGCCCACTCTGCACTCTCAGTTTTCAGCCATTGCTTTAAACTGTGGCTGTCTGTTCTGCTCACTTCAAACTTTCCAGCAATTTTAATAGTTATGATCTTGTCCTTTCAAATGTTTTCGGAGGTTATACTAGTCTGTTGTTTGGCAATGAAACAACACTAAACTTAGAGGCATAAAAAAGCATCACACTTATTTCTGTTTGTGAATCAGCAGCTTTGTTCTGGTTTTTCACAGTTCATTGGCACCTGGAATTTGCTTATTCAGATAATGGATGCTGGGTGGGAGATAAAAAGCTCATTGTTTGCATTAAGGAAAATGCAATTTTATGGTATTCTGTCTTTTTATAATGCAATTGAGGATCCTAAGAGAATTCTTCATTAGAAACATTAAAGAAGAGAGGGGGAGAGATGGTCCTATTCCATTCATGTATCCCTAACAAGCTGAGCAGGAGAATATGTTAGTCATCACTTTACATTTCCTTTTGAAGATGTTGCCAACACATATTTAGATTAAGGAAATGGAAGAAGTTCCCGAAAGACCAAGTTGACTTGAAAATAAATGTCACAATTGTTTTGGGTATTTTTCATAGAACACTTTTTCTTTCAGGTGAAATTCAGGTAATTTCAAGATTTCCTTTTGGTTTGCTGTAAAATAAAACAAAAATCCTATACGTTGAGCCAAAAAATTTTCACAAGGGACCACATTTCTTCCTCTCAACTGACAATTTTACAGACAGACGAGTGATACATGTCAGTGAGAAGGTCCGTTTTTGGTCTCCATAGCCTTTATCTCTAATATTTGTCAATGTTATTTTCCCTTCTTATGGTTTCTATGTTTCTCCTCAGTAAATGTTGAACAAATATCCTCTATAATTTTTCTTTTCAATGTAAATTTTTGCTACTCTTTTAAAATATTTAAAATGTTGATTGTCTTTCAAAAGATGTGTATCAAAATTATTTTACAAATCATGACTGTCAAGATATCAAAAACCTTAGCACAACTGTCATCATACTCAAATGATGTAATATGTATTGTAATATAAGTTTTCTAATATTTTAAGTCATCCTACTTTATCTATTTGTTTGCTTGCTTATTGTTTATTTAAAAACATGATCCGGTTACATTGCTGAAATTAGGTTAGGATTTGGGTTCTGCCTTTGGCATCAACCTCCAGAATGTTGGTTAAGCTGACAGAGAACACAGCTGTGTTGGGTTTCAACAGGTCAATCTGAAACCTGAAATCCAAGCCCCATCACCTTCTTTTTTTTTCATTTTGTTTTTGATTTTCCTAAGGAGACAGTTTGTGAACCCCCAACCGAGTACCTACTGCTTTTTAAATCCTTCACAAGACATAGATAATCTTTAAGCTATATTGGTTTTGGCAGATTATGTGTGTATGTGTATGTGTGTGAGTGAGTGCGTCTGTGTGCCTGTGTGTGACTTTGTGTGTAAGTTTGCCCACATGAGGAGTAATTGGACAAAAGACAATTTTGGAATATATCATATGAGTTGTAGATTACTTAACACCTAGCTTACAAGAACACAAATATTATTCCTAGCTTCTAGAAGGCACTAGTTATCAATTCTCCACTTTCTTTTGTTTACTTATTGTTCCCTGTGTCTTTTCAAACCCAGCATTTCTTACTGCTGCTGCATGCTATGTTGCCACATCTCCTTATGTTTATATTAATTAGACTCTAAATCTTCTCTATTCCACTATATTGTGTCTAACCACTAGGGTGAAAAAAAATCTCAACATTTTGTCATGTTAAAAATATAGCTAAATCCTTTATACATTGCAGTACTAATAATTATTTCATTATCATTTTCTAGATGTACCCTTTATGATTACTGAAAAGTTATTTTGAAGTTGGCCCAAGTGTTTGTTTTTCTGTTTTTATTGAGTCTGTAATTTCTTTTCTACATCTTTCAAGGCTTTTATGTAAGAGGTAATTTTTTAACTTTGTGAAGAATATACAGATTGTTATAGCTATCTATTTTTACTTGTTATTTATCAACACATCTCTCATCTCCAAAACTCCAGTTTTACTTATTTATCTAAGTCATCACGGTAGTATTATTAAGAGCTAATCTTCTTGTCCAAAGAAGACTATAGTATATTCCCATACATTTAGTATGCTTCAAATTTTTATATAATATGAATTTTAATTTCTGAAGATAATGGACCAAACCCACATGTGTTACTCCCCTGAAAAAGGCTACTGAAGAAAATATAGTTTTCATTTGGTTGTCATGTACCAAACATTTCCGAAGGACCTAAGCTTTTGAGTTTTAGACAAGAAAGAGAATATCAATGAGAATACACTGATGCATTTGTAAGGGATTAAAATAAAGACATATATTTCAATAAAATCATGAGCATAGGAGGAAGATCCTTATGCCCACAGATCTCCAGAGAAACCAGGGATGTTAAGCACACAATTGTCTTTCACAGGGCATAGTTGAAAACCCTGCTCTTCCATTCAGAGATCTGGGAATTGGGATATAATTAATAGCCTGGTAATGTGTGTTATCTGTTGGACCAGGCCATATCAGGCTTCCACACCTGAGATCAAAGATGGCTAGCAATCTAATTGAACTTTACAGCTATTTGCTCTCCAAAGTTCCAACAAACAGGACCAGAGATACCTAATAGTTTAAATTCCTTTACATTATCTGTATAGCCAGAGATTCCTTCAAGCTCCTAAAACCAGAACCAGGGGTACAAATAGCCCAGATAACATCTATACCATTTGCATAATAGATATGAAACCAGGCTCTCATGTCGTTGACCATGAAGCCAGAACAGGTAGCTTGCCCTTAGAACCCACCTTCTAGGAAAAAAAGACAGGCACCCAGAATCATGTTCCTATGCAATATGCTTTATAGTACACAGGGATGGCATTACACCAGGAAAATAATTTTTTCCAAATTGTTCTATGTTTAAAATATGTGAACAATGAACTACCTCACATCAGACATGGAAGTCTTGATCTGGGTAGATAAAGTCAATCTGAACTGGGTTTTCTTTCTCTTATCTCTGTGGTTTACTTCCCAAACTCACATATGCAGAGATCATCTCAATTCAAATTGTTGAAATGAAAATAATCTGATCTAGGAATAGAACTGGAACAAGTTTAATGTCAAACAGCAACCAAGTTTTAAAAAATTATGTAATTGAATGGAGTAGTTTTTCTTGAGAATAGGAATTCAGTTAATTTAATTCTGACTTCCTCTTGCTCAAGCTGCATTATACATGTTTCAAGTTTCCACAAAAACCCCACCTTTTATTAAAATAACATACCTGATAATTGCATTTATACACCGCAAGACTGCACACTATTCTTTAGTACACCAGATTATTTGTATGTAAGATTTGTAGAAAACTCAAGGTGTGTTTTGTAAAAGTTCATCAGTTATGTAAGAGATATTTTAAAATGCCAATGACTTTTGGAAAATTATTTTAATAATAATGTTTCTCTATTGTGAATGTTAGTCCTTACGTTTTATAGATAGTGAAATTTTATTTGTAAAATATTTTTAAAATAGTGATTTGGGGATCATTATAATATTCTCTTTTAGCAGAAAATATTGAACTTCTAGCCTTTTCTAGGGCTATCATATTTTATATAAAATTTTATCTCATTCGAATTTGAAAATATATACAATGATATAATATATTATTCCTGTATTAATATGTAGTTCTTTTTCTTATTTATTTTCTTGTTTTTACATCTTCAGCAAAGCTTCCCCCCACTTAGTTCCCTCCTACCCTCTCCATCCCATCCACTTCTCCTCCACTGTTTTTTCTTGAAAAAGAAGTAAATATCTCAACAGATTCAGACACATCCCGCTCTTCTCACTTCTAGGAGTCTCACATGAAGACCAAGTTACATAATTGTAACATAGTAGCAGATGACCTTGATCAGTTCTATACGACTTCCTGGTTGGCCAATCAGTCTTCTTGAGCCACTTTGTACCCAGGATCTTTGGTTTTCTGTATTTCCTTGTGATACTCTTGGCACTGCTGGCTTCTGCAATCCTTCTCCCCACTTTTTCAGGATACTCTGTGCTCTGTTTCATGTTTGGCTGTGGGTTTCTACGTGTGTTTCCATGAGTTGCTGGGTGAAGCCTCTCTGAAGACAGTTGGGCTAGGTAGGAAACTCTTAAGTAGAGAAGAATATCAGGAGTCAGTTCATTGACTTTTTTATTTGTTGCCAACATGTTTGATTCTATTCTAGATCTGTGGAGCATCCCGTGTCTGGTTACTGGCCCTCTGTGGGGAGCTCCCTCTCAGGCAGGGTATGGATCTCCACATGTGTCAGTCATCAGTTGGTCACTCCCACATTTTCCGAGCCATATTTAGCCCAACACATCTTGTAGGCGAATTGTAGGCTGAAGTGTTTATGCCTAGGTTGGTGTCTGAGATCATCCAGAGGTCTTGTCTGGTTACAGGAGATGGTCAGTTAAGGACCTACAGCCCCTATTGCTAGGAGTACTAGCTAAGCTCACCCTTATATAATCCTGGGAGTTTCCATTTATCTAGGTTTCAAACTCATTCCAGATATGTCCCCAGTATCCAGTTGTCTCTCTCTGTACTCTCTCCCTCCATCTGCCCCACACCAGATCCCTGTAATATACAGTTCAAATTCCATACTGTTGTAATGATTAAGTGAAGACATATTCCAACATGTGGTATGAGTAAATTTGATATGTGTAGAAATAAGCAATATATTAAAGTTTTCCGCATAATGTGCTATTGTAATTGACAATTTAGTAATGTGAAATAAGACAAAAATGGTGGTAAATAAACATCAACATATTTAACATACATAGATCAAACATGTAAAGGATCATAATTCACACATTTCTTATTATTATTCTTTTTATCTTCTATTTAGTTTCTGGTTGGTTCATTTGCATTCAGAAAAGCTCATTTTTTATAAAATTATCAATTTAACATGTCATGGCTACTACAACTTGAAATGAATCATCTAAATTATTTTATTAGAATAAAATAAAAAAAATATATAATTATGTTTTCCATTTTAAGAAGATTGCAGAAAATATTTGTGAGCACATTCTCCTTGTCCTTCATTCTATAGGCAAAATAATTTACTTTCCAATTAGTCTGGCTTCAAAGAATATATTAACCTATTTTTCTGAGATTTGCAGTCAATGTCTTTCTGAATCTTAATCAACATCAGTACAATCTGCAATGATAGTGAAACATGTCAACTAGTAGGGAACAATTGTTTACACTCTTAGCAAGTCATCAAAGATGCTATAAACACCACTCCTCACCTACTTTCTCCTATTAAATAAAGTCTGTATTCTCAACATTAATATTCAGCTTCATTCATTATTTACTCTGAAAATTATCTGTTTAATCCTCATATCTTTATTACATTCAGATATAAACACTGGATCAATGTCCATTGTTCTATGAAAATTAAATACCCAAGAAATAGTGTACCTTTTTTGCTACAGACTTTAAAGAATTCATACTTTAGATACCAAAGATTCACTCAGCTGTCTTTAATTATATATATATATATATATATGAAACATCATATTATACTATCTGAATTGGTTGGAAATATCAAATTATTTTATTTCTAAACAAATAACATACATATTTACTTAAAACTTTTAATTCTGTATTGTATATAATTTAGAAATTGAGTGTTACAAGATTGATCTGATTTTATTAAGAAACACATTGTCACTGACTAAAAAGCAATTTATGTATAAAATAACATCAATAATAACAGTTTATCCAAGGCTTGCAAAATGGTCGCTATATGACATGAATTATTCACAGTCAAATTTCAAATCAGGATCTTTTATTTATTCTATTTTTTGTTGCCCACTAAACCTATTAGAGAATAAGAAAATTAAAAATATTGCATGATTTTGAAATGTTTTCCATACACCAGTGGCCAGTCATAGAAGACAGCTTTACAAAGATTAATAGTATACTCAGCTTTTGCTCCTTTTTATTTAGACAAAAGTGGCTTTTCTGATGCTGGCATAGATCCTTTATTGCCTACAGTTCCTTTAAAAGAGGTACATTTTACGAAAGACAGTAACACTAAATAGACTTCTAGAGACATCCCTTTTCTGAGGAATGTTTGTTCTACAGTTCAAAGTGTTAATATCTACATGTTCTAAAACCTATACATAAATTATGTAATGTCACCTGGAAAAAGTCTGTTTCTTTTTTGGGGAGTGAGATTTTAAATCACAGTAAGATGTGGTAATTTCTAAACATAGGTTAAAGCTGAATATTCAGATCTTTGGGAATTACTGACATCATTTCCTCAACAGATGCTTGGCAGAATAGCCAGCTATGTATAGCTGAGAAAAAAAAGTTGTCTGAAGATAACAGAAATTTCTCAAATCTTGAATTATTTGGCTTCTCAAAGCTGTTCTAGTTCATAGCTAATTGCCTGAATGTGATTCACAAACAGAGTAATTGAAACAAGTTCCCATCTTCTTGAAAAAACAAAACTTCAACATCTTAAGAAAATAAAAGAAGAAATATTTTAAGGTGAATCAAAAATTTTAACAGAAATTTTTCATGCCTGCTATGTGTGGAAAAACATATGATTTTTTTTACCCCAATATAGAGTACTGATCTTATTTTTGCGTTAGCCAGATCATTTATATTTGAGAACAGAATACTGAAGTGCATCATCTCCTCAGAAAATTCAAACACAGATGAATATGTTTCAATTTACATTTACTAGTACAGAAAGGTTTTTATTTTTCTGTGTGAAAATTCAAAAATGTAGCTCAAAGAATTCCCTTGCACTGAATACATTTTAATAACCTTCCTGCATTGTTTTTTTCTTTTTTTGTGGAAAATGGACTTTTTCCTTCACATAATATATCCGATTGCATTTTGCCCTCAGTCTTCTCTTCCTAGTTTCTTCACAACTCCCCTTCTATCAAGATATATGTTCTGCATGTCCCTCATTAGACAACAAAGAGTATTATAAGAGACAGTAATAAAAGAAAACTAAAAAAAAATAAAGAAGTAAAACAAAAGGTAGCACGCCAGAATAGGGCAAGAAATAGATATTTTACATAGAGACCAATTTGTTCACATAATCAGGAATCCCATTAAGACACTAAACTGCATATATATGCAAAAGACCTGAAGGGTAAAATGAGAAACAAAAATTTTATATGTGCATATGTATAGATATATAGATTGTGTGCATGTGTAAGAGAAGAGAAACAAGAGTTTTTTAAATACATACATATATTCATACTATTAAAAATATGTCCTGACACAGTATTATGAGATAAGAAACCCTCAGAAAATATCAATGAGTTCATTTTCTTTTGTACATTTACCATGGGGCATGCAATCTACCATCAAGAGTAGTGTGTTTTCCCAGTGGGACTCCCTTAAGAGAATTAAATTATCATTTGTCCGTGGTTACCAATTGATTGGAGTTTGTTTCCGTGTTAAGATTGAGGGCATATGTCCGTTTCTTCTTTTACTTCCAGAATTCCATCTAGTGGAGGTCCTGGGCATGCTGCTTCAGTCTCTGTGCTTTGACGCTGCTGATTTAGAGGGGCTTGTTTTTTTCATATGTCCTCCACCATTTCTGTCTCATACTTGTTTGCTTCTATTTCTTCTGATTTCCCTAAGTACCCAGGAAAGGGATTTGATGAAAACATTCCATTTAGGGCTCTCACTCTCTGGTCTTGGTTCTCTGTATTTGCTACCATCTTCAGGAGGACGCAACACCCCCTGGGGTTGATTAAGAAAGGCAATGATCTATGAGTGTAGAAAGTCATCAGGAATCTTTATATTTCTACTTTTTATTTATTAGAACAGTAGTGTTCTGTTTTGTCCTACATCCCTAGGCTATATAGCTGCAAGTTCTTTTCACTCAAAAAATGTCAGGATTGGATTGTAATTAATGAAGTAGCTCTTGAGTCAAATCGGAAATCAAATATTGGTTAGCTACTCCCACCAGAGTTTTGCACCATTACTCTAGCACATCATGCAGGAAGGACCCCATTACAGATTAAAGAGATTGTTGCAGTGGAATGTGTGGACATTTCTCCTTTGAGAGCCTGCAGAGTATACCTTACTGTAATGTAGATGTAGGAATACCAAGGCAAAAGCTCTATACAGAAGCTAGCTCTACTTTTTCACATTTATGAGTTATATAGGTATCTTCAGCAATGGGTCCTTTTTCTTTATCATTTTTAGTATATATTAATTTTCTTTTTATTATTTTTTATTTTTTATTAAAAATTTTCATGTCCTCCCCTCCTCCCATTTCCCTCCGCCTCCCCTCCTCCCCCTCCTGTTCCCTCCCTCTCCAGTCCAAAGAGCTAGCAGTCAGGGTTCCCTGCCCTGTGGGAAGTCCAAGGTCTTCCCCCCTCCATCC
>LOEQ01001397.1:4601-21087 GCA_001685075.1 Bramus lutescens
GATCTTGCATCAGCCCGGGCTCGCCATGCACCAGCTACCGGACTAGTTCTGTGGGCCCACTGGGAATCTTTAAGCATTTTGTCCAAGGATCTTTGAAGATGGCAGTTAGAGGACAGAAAGGCATCATGAAAGCTGAGATGAGCCTCTAATCCTGTGGAAGAGACACAGGTTTAGTAGTGAGATACACATGGGTTCAGTATCTGCCTTGCTACTCTAGAAGCTGAGTAAGTCTGGATTACTTCCTTTACATACTGGACTCTCTTGTCTCACATATGAAGGGCATTCACAAGTGTTTGGTGAGTCAGCAGAAGGGAAAAGTTACTTGCCTCATGTGGTTATATAGGGAATAAAAAATCCATAATGGAGTTAATAGATCAACTGTGAAAAAATGGTAATGGATAATTTTCTCATGTACTTATAGCTGACCCCCTCTTCTTTCTGTGCTTGACTTCAAACCTCACCTAATACACTATCTCTGTGGTCATTGCTCTTGTGAAAGCTCACTTAGGCAGTTAAGTGGTATCCATGTTATACTTTGTCCCTGAGAGGAGAAAGGGGGATTAGTTTATTCTCGGCAGTTATGAATATTTGCTAAAGTGATGCATTGTTTCTAGACTTACTGTATGAAGTTATAGTGAAGGCATTTTTTTTGAGACAGAATTTTTCTGTAGATTTGGAGCCTGTCCTAGAACTAGCTCTTGTAGACCAGACTGGGCTTGAACTCACAGAGATCTGCTTGCCTCTGCCTCCCAAGTACTGGGATTAAAGACCTCTGCCACCACTGCCCGGCTGTGAAGGCCTTTTTGATTTCTAAATTTCCCTTCCTTTTTAGTCTGATCGCTCTGTTAATTGCTGGTCAGATCCTCTACTATGTGAATGTATTCATTTGCACACTTAATTTCAGGGATGCCTGTATATTGTGCATCTTTTTTCAGTTCGCTTATGACAGTTCCTCTAAGTTCTTTGTCTTTTCTCTGCACAGTGTTGAGATGCAGATGACATCCATTATAGGTGACCATGTACTACTGCCGGATATATAGTTTACCTCTTCTCTTGCTCTGAGTGACTTCTAGACAGCCTGAAAGACTAGATGATGAGGCCCTACCCTACAGTTCAAACTGGCCCTGGTAGGATTCTCTGAAAGTCATCAGCCAGAGATATTCCTAATCAAAGTCTTTTATTTCTTTGATACCCAAACTCTTACTGCACAATCTTTTTCTGTGTTCCCCATGGGACAAAAATATATCTGTAGTGTAGTTCTTATGGAAGCCTTAACACTGATAGAAAAGAATAGGAAGATTTGGGGAAAAGAGCAGTATAGTGGAGTCGTTATAAATTTCATGAACAAAGGAGAAGTTAGAATGGTGTAAGGCTTGCAGAGATGATGTAAGGTTCAAATAAAAAAATATAATCTTGTAAATGGCCTAGAACAATCCTTAAGATAAAGCTTCTATGTTGAATAGCAAAACACACAAAATCCTCGAAGAGCTCAGTCCAAAAAATCGTCAATAGAGTGAGAATTTCTTTAGGTACATTCCTCTGGAAATATTGAGGAGTTCTCTCCTTATGTACTAAGAGCTAAATGACACCTCTGAGTCTAGATAAGACTGGATTCTTAATGAACCATCTAGAGATTTGCTGATTGAAATAAAATCTTGAGAAAGGTTCTTTCATATGTACAAGAAAATTTGCTTTGGAGCCAGCAATCAAAAGGGCTCACTTCTATTCCTTAATGGATTTTTCGGGGAAGCTGGGGGAGGAGGAAACCAAAGAGGATGGTTTCTTATCATTGAAATGATCAAGTCTGTTGGGTCCTGGACTGTAGCTGGTTCAAAGCTGTAGGTAGCCACCAATATGCTTGTGTATTTGCTCAATTGCTGTGCAATTATGTTTGGGTCAAAACACCTACCCTAGCTATTTTGGGGACACCTTACTTCCCAATGGAGATAACATTCTGTGCTTGTAGACTCAGAGAGATACTTTGCTCTAGAGGAGCCAGTGTGTATGAATAGAAACATGGGTTCTGGAATCTCAGCTCTTGCATTTGCTCCTAATTTACACAGGGCAGATGATTCACCCCCTTTCAGTTTCAGTCTTCTTGATGAAGAGATGGAGAGAAGAATAGTATCAACTTCTGATTCTCTAACTCACCCCAAACCACTTATTTCCAGGACACACAGATCATAAGTATAATTGTTCAAGGAGAGACTGCTGGAAGTGAGTGCTGTCTTTAGAACCAAGACTGTTGATTTTGTTGACTCTACCTCTTTGAACTTGAAACTTGATGCTAATGGGAGGATTTCCTATTTGGGATCAGTGAGTACCCATTAAGAAAAAGTGATATATGCATTGTCAGGTTACATGTTAAAGTTTTTGTCTGTTATTTTTACAGATGGTGGCATTGGTTTTGAGGCACTCTGGGTAAATGACTGATTATGTTAAGACAATAAGAGTAGAGAGGAGCCATTGAATTTATGTAGATTTCTGAAAGAGTCACGTTTTGAGAACACAAGTAGACCATAGATACATCCGAATTTCACCTTGAATTTCCGGAGTATAGAGTAAATACCATCAGAGGATGTTAGGGAATTTCTGTGTCTGACGAGGGTTGCATCTCTTTCTTTTTGCTTTGAGTGTATGAGTAAGGAGAGATACCACTTGATTTGGGTCTTTCGTGGCCAGTTGATTTATGGCTTAGTTTCCACACATATATTCTGACTAGCAGTTTTGGTACTGTCATGTCATTAGAGGAAGCCCAGTTGTTTCATATCCTGGCAGTTTAAATCAAGCATGAACATCTCTAGAAAAATTCAATTTCCAACTTTTGACTGCTGTTGTTTTAGAGAATAGTTTTAAGCACCATACTCTGTTCCCCAAGCATTTGGAAGCAAAATACAATGATGATTGTTTTTAAAGACAATCACCAAAACACAGGGATATTTTACCAAGTATACAGTGAACAAGCCTCTCATCAGAGTTGGTCTACCCATAGCTTTTCTCCACACTCTAACCTTGCTAGAGAGAAAATAGCACATTTTGATATATATGAAAAATGTACCTAAGTCTCTAGGTTTAAGACTCCATGTATAACTGGACAGTTTCTTGGAAGTATATCAAGTTGAGCCTTAAATCTGAGTATTTGGGATGGGAAGATCAGTATTTAGATGTTTTCTTTGTTGTTGAATAACACATTTAGTTGTACTTCCTACTTGATGTATTCCAAATTATCTTTCAATTTTTATATCACAATGAGATCATTGGTTGTACATATAATTGGTGGTTGTATGATAAGAATAGGTCACACATTCCTATTACCTACAGAATCAAAACCTGTTTCTTAGAACAATGTATATGCATGCATGCACGCCACATACATACGTGCATGCACATACACACATGCACGCACACACACACACACACAGTACTTGGAATTAAACCTGGGACTCACATATGCTCATCAAAGACTCTGCCACTGAACTATGGCCCTGTTCCCAACTTATTTTACATTCATTAACAATATTTGAACATTACCAGGGACTTCTCGTTAGGCTTTTCTTACTATATTCATACATTAAATATGAATGTCTTTATCTGTGTAGCATGCCTCTGAGATTTCTCAAACAACAACATTTGTCTCTGCCCTCTCTCCATGTATAAAATCAAAGATGCACAGACTGCCACAGATCAACTATGGAAGGTTATTCACATACAGCTACATCTGCTGTGTTAGACACTGGGGGTGTGTTAGATGCTGGGGATAATTTGGCCACAGAGTTGATTTTAGGAATGAAAACAGCCCACAAACTAGATAACGTGACAAGCTACATTTTTAATGAGTTTATATTTCTGCTTCAACTTAGAGGAGTTGGTTCATCATTTTGATTCTTGACAAAAAGCATTCTGCTTAGACACTCAGCTCCTGGGTGGGTTGGAGTTTTAAAAAAAATCTGTGCTAAAGTAAAAGGGATTCATATTATCCTAGACAGTGTTCCCTTGAAGATTTCCCACAGCATCTGTAACTAGAGGTATCCCTGTCAATCTCATTGCTGGCTAGGGAGAAGTCCACAGTTACAAAACATAGGATCCTTTTCTGTCATATTTGTTTAGTAAAGACCCAGATATGCTGTAGTACATGCATTGCATCCAGTGCTTTAGGCATGCTGGTAGTTCCGTCATCGTTGCTCACTACTGCCAATAACTTTGGGTAACTCAGGAGTAAATGCCCTCAAAGATGGAAGTAGGATTGGAAAATGACCAGAATACAGGTTATGGTCAAAAACTCTTTTCAGTTTACAATGTATAAGAAATTTACTTCAAAAGAGGGTTAATTTTGCAGGGTTCTCCCTCAATTCTGTACCTTCTTTTCATTTTTCATTTCCTTCACATCCCGAGTTATTAAATTCAGGAGATGTGTACCTTGGTGACCCAAATTACTAGAGATACATCAAGTCCTTCAGACAAGAGCATCCAGAAGAGGTTTAGGGTGTTTCTATAGCTCTTGACTTTTTGACTTCGATTAAAATCCATTTGGTAAAGTTGTGATTTGAGCTGTGTGGGCTCGCTATGTCAGGCTTTTGGAAAACATGTGCGGTACAAAAGTAAGTAGGACTCCTTTGTGATTATATCGACTTAACTGTGCGGAGAAATGCATGGGGAAGATGGTCCTGGAAGAAGAAACTGGTCTAGTTTTAGTGTGCAAGCTCTTGTTCTTAGGTCAGTGTTGGAAATGACCCTTGGTTTGACTTTAAAGAAAAAAAGAGTAAAAGATGCCAGATTTGTCTTCTTTATGTAGCTGCAAAACTATTTTGGTAATATTCCTTTGATTTTACATTTATCCACTGTGTGCATGTTTAAGTGTGCATATATGAGGAAGGGTTACATGTGTATACCATGAAACTTCTGCAGAACTCAGAGGATAACTTGCAGGAGTTCACTTCTATAATTTGTGTGATCATGATCAAGCTCATGTTATAAGTCTTGACAACAGACAGCCCTACCAAATGAGTTTGCCCATCTTGTATCCTCATTTGTATGTGTAGGTGTGTGTGTGTGTATGCGCACACATACATGCATGTGTGCATGTGCATGCGCAAAGTCTCATTAAACTTTTGTATGATTGCTGATCATCTGAACTCAGGCCTCATGCTTTTTCACCAAGCCATCTCCTCATCCTCACCCTTTATTTTTGCCTTATTTTCTGGATTCTGAAAAGTCATCTTTTGAGGGAGAACACGCCCCAACCAGGAAGCAGTAGATCACATTTTCCCCTTCTATATGCATCTCAATATTCATGTACCTCATGTTTGTGTACATTAAAGTAAACAAAACCCTCCCTTCTAAATTCTGCTTTAGCTAAAGCAAAATGAGTGAACTTAGTAGTTACTCGCTGAATTGAAGCAGCTTTCAGATGGAAACATTGCTTCATTATGGTATAAACACAGCAGGGGGAAAAAACAGGCACCCTGCTGCAGCACATGTTCCACTGGGAATTTGACAAACATATTGGCCTCAATGTAAACAAGCAGTATTTGCCTAGACTTGTGAAGTTTATTAACCCTTTCAGAATCCTTCTGCTAGCTACCTAATACTCTACTGCCTGGAATCTGTACTTTTGAAAATTGTCATGTTTCTGCCAGAGTGAGGCTTGGGAAATAGAAACGACAAATTAAAGCACAGGCTGCATTTGTTAGACAAGTAGTTGTTTATTTATTTATTGGTTTTTTAATTATTGTGTTGCTGGTGATAGAATATAGGAGCTTTGCCTTATATTCTCTGTCACTAAGACATAGTCCTAGCACTAGTGATGTATTTATTGAGTACCTATTCTGGCCCAAAATATTACTTGGTACTGGAATTATTACATAGTGAGAATTGGGGTTTTGGTTTTCTTAGTCTTTTGAGAAGATCAAACACACACACACACACACACACACACACACACTCGCACACTCACATACATGCACACACGCTCAAATAGAAAGCTCAGGCATTTTTTGACAGTGATCTTGGGTAAATAGTGTAGTACAGTTGCTCTAGGGAGAGGAGGTCATGAATAGATTCTCGTAGGGCCAAGGAAAAGACTCTGAAGAGGACAGGAGAAGGATTCATGGCAATGTCTACCTGAACACAAATAATCTTTGAGAACCTCTCACTAGCCAGATGGCAGAGGCACATTGCAAAAAAAAAAGTGTCAGACATGATCTAGACTCTCATGGTGTGTATTCATTAGTGTGGAGTCAAGCATTGTATTGTTTTTAACTGGTTAATTCATTAAAAATGTACAAGATACTGTAATAAGTTGATAAGTAATGTAAAAACTTAAGTAAAAGAGATGGGCATATTGGAGGAAACTTTGGTTATCACCTGTCCCTGGATTCTGTGAAAGAATGTAGAAATTTGAAGATTAAGAGCCCAAGAATATTTGCTTACCATCTTCTGTTTTACAAACATTAATTACTCCTTCTAAGTCTGCTTTAAATTTACCGCTCAATTTCCCCATACTAAAACTACATAGACACAGCCATATATATATACCAGAGGACTTATTTTTCTGCTTTGACACTCCTTTGGCAGCATCAATCTTAACTTTAAATCTATTTCCTAGTTTGAGAACTAACAGAGATTGACCAGATTTCCCATTTCCTGATGTCAGAGTGACTATCTTCCATTCTGACTCAATCAACCATTAAAACTCCTCTGGAAACTGTATGACTTCCTCTTGCACTTAGCGAGAAAAATGATTATCATTTTAAGTACAGAAAATCATTATTGAATAAAAGAGCAGAGGCCCAAGCAGCAGAACCTTAATATCTGACAAGACATGCCGTATCTTGTAAGCAAGGAGAGTAGGGTTGGTGTAAAAAGGGCTCTATATGGCAAGGGGTGGTGAAAATTCAGAACGGGTGGAGATTTTAGGAGATTATTTGGGGTATGAAAGGAAGTAGTCATCGTTTGTCTTCAGCTTAGAATCATGTTCTACCCCCACAGAAAAGCCAGAACAAACCTTAATGGGTAATTGCAGAACTAGAGTAAGCCTTCTAAGACAGTTCATCAGCCTATATCATCTTTGATTTGGGGTGCCCACATATCCCTCTCAAAGAAACTTCGGCGTTTTCTCTCTTCCCAAGGGGAATGAGCCACCTTTTCTGCAATAAGGGCTTCCTGGAACACGCTTTCCTTTGAGTCTGTACTTAAACTGACTGACAATACTGTGCAAATATTTTCCTACAAGAGAACCATTTTCCACAGACAAAAATGGGACAAAACCTACAAGTCTCTGCTTTCAAATGCTGGATATTATAGCACATGCTTATGACACCAGGGAAACTGATGCAGGAGAATCGGAAGTTCAAGACCAGAGTTACTTACACAGCAAGTTCTGGTTGCATGAGACTCAGTCTCAACAAAACAAAACATCTGACCTTTCCTTCTGTAGGTGCAATAAATACACATATCACACACGCATGCCCTACTCAAGGAGAATATATATATATATAAAACTTTATATAGAGATAAATTTTTAAATTCAATTTTCCTGTATATAAAACTATGTATATATAGTTTTATAAATATATATAATTGTATAGGCATTTCTTTATAATGGTGCCTAAAATCATAAACATATAGAGAAGATTAAGTTGGTATTATTGCATCAGTTGTAATTTTCCAATATCTTATTCATATATGCAATATAATGTTGGAACAATCTACTTTTGTATCCATTCTTAGTGATACGATAGTGAACATTTTCCTATGTCCTTAAATATTCTTCATAGATATATAACTTATACAGAAGTACATTAACTACATATTTGTGTATATTTAACTGTCATGCTTCCTCTTCTGGCATGATTCAAATGAATACCTTTGTGTGCAAATATATGTCCATGTGTGTGGTGGGTTCACATGCAGCCAATTAATATGAGGGAGCATGGCATTTTCTTTTTACTGATCTTGTTACATGTTAGGCTTTCTTTTCATGCTTCTTGAATAGAGCATAGTCCAAAGGGATGTTAGTAATCTCCATGGAGGTGGCAAATAATTTGTTCTTAGCTGTGATGAATTCAAGAGGAAATTAACTTAAGCATATATTGGAGGAATTAGCAGAGAGGTGGAATTGAAAAGTGAAGGACTAGTAAGCAGTGCTGTTAAATGTATTGGAACTCAATATAAACAAATCAACTGGGCAGACAAACTTGTAGCGTGTCCTCGTCCACAGACTACAATACAGCTAGCTGAAGAATAAATCAGTGTGGTGGTGAACACTGTCAACTTGATGTGTAGAAGGCAAGTCTTCCAGCCCACTTGTGAGGGCTTATCTAAATTGAGCTTAACCTTTGAGAATCGCTGCGAGGTATTGTCTTGACTATGTTAATTGATGTAAGAAGACCCATATTAATTGTGGGTAGGACCATTCCTTTGGGTGAATATCACAGACTATACCAAAAGGTCAATCTCAGGATTAGTATGCATGCATTACTGCATTGCTCTTTGCTCTTGGGTCTGGATGTAAAACTCTTTCTTCCTTAAGTTGCTTTTCCTAAAGTACTGTATTATAACAACAGAAGAGACTAAACCAGCTAGGTTCTTCCTATATGAAAGTCCTGGTTGCAAGAGATCAGACTGGGATAATAAAAGCCAGAATTTTACCTTCATTTGTTCATTCATTCATTTATCCATATAGCATACATTTCTATGTCAGGATTGTGTTCATATTCATGACTTTTACAACATGGGGGTGAAAGGACAAGCTTTAAATGTTGCTCCTAACATTTCCACCTTTATGAGACAGTATCTCATTATCACTGTGTAAACCACGTTAGCTGGCACAAAATTTCAAGAGCTTCTTCTGTCTCCAATCACCATTTCTCATGGGTGTGAAGGATTGAGAGTCGTGCTACAAAGCCCTTATTTTACAAGAGTTGTATCAGAACTTGGGTATCAGGCTTGAGCAGAGTTCTGAATATTTTTTTTCTTCTCATTAACTTCTCATTTCCAGGCTAGACTTACCGGAAAAGAGGGAAGCACGATTGAGGAAGAGCTTTTTATCAGATTGGCCAATAGGCAAGTCTGCAGGGGCATCTTCTTTATTAATGATTGGTGTGAAATGGCATGCCCATTTTGGACAGTGCCACCTCTGAGCAGGTAGCCCTGTGTCCTGTATGTAATAGAGCAGGGTGAGCAAACCATGTGAAAAAAAGCCAGAAAACACACTCCTCCATGGCCTCTGCTTTAGGTCCTGTCTCCAGGTTCCTTCCCTCTTTGAGTTCCTGTCCAGACTTCCCTCAATGATGGACTATGATGTGGAACTATGTCCTGATTTTCCTCAGTGATAGACTCTGATGCAGAACTGTGAGCTAAAATAATTCCCTTTCTCTCCACGTTACCTTTGTCCATGGTGTTTTATCATTTTGCTATAACCCTAACTAAGACTCACAGCAGAAGATTTTATCCCCTAGGGACACACTCTTGTGATTGTGCCACCATAAGTAATAATGCCATGGACTTCTATTTTGGTAGTTTGTTCATAGGACTTAGGTACTAATGCTGCAGAAAAGGTTGTACTCGCTCCCTAAATGCATTTGCATTGTTGTCTAAGAGTTTGACAAACAAATATTCATGCTTCTCTAGATATATAGACCTCTTCTGATATATCAGGCATATGATCTTTGTGATACCTATTCCTTTAGTCTGGAACATGTCTTTCTCAGATATCCATTGGATCAAATGAATCATCTTGTTCAAGAATTTGGTCTTTAATTGTTATGTCATCGAGATTCACATTTAGCACCCTGTTTAACACTATAATATACCCACCCAACATTCATTCTAGAATTCTTGGTCTTCATTCTGCTATCATTCTTTTTTCATAAAAATTTACTTCAATTTTTATTATAATGTAAAATTTATTCACTTATAATTAAATTGCTTATCAATTATTGTCTGACCCTCTATTTTTCAAGAGAAGAATTTTTGTGATTTTTGTTTAGTTCATGCTGTATTACTAGAGTCTAAAACAGTTTCTCTTATAGTCCCAGACCCTTATTTTGTGTGGAATGAATAATTGACCATAAAATCAACAAAAGACCTTGAAGATGGTATTTCTAACTTTAGAAGAACCTTTGCATTATTGACTATGGATTCCCCAAACAAAGACTAATGAACCATGAACCACTTCCATCTATTCCACACATTTGAGGGTGACATCGGTAGAGAAGGCAGGGCAAAATCAAGGGGAGAATTTGAGTTTACCTAGTGTCTTGAGAATTTCTGTCATAGTGACAATTTAACAGACTAACATTTTCAGCTCCTAAAGAAAGGTACTCATCTAAAAATTGAGACCAGGTTTCTTTTAATATTTATACTGCTAAAATCCGAGTTTTTTTTCTAAGTAAAGAGATGTTTACTCTCACTATCGTAGGCCATACCCCAAAGCCCAGTTCAGTTACACCCAGTTCAGTTATTCCAGCACCATAGATGATTATGTGAAGAAGAACTAGCGGGAAAGACTCCTGGGGACCTGGTACCAAAGCCTCAGTATAGGAAACTGGTTGGACAGGGAGCTATGTATGTAGTGCTTTCTTAGCAAGTTTTCAAAACCTTTGTGAACTTGGAAGATGTTACTCATCCCTTTTGAGGTGTGGGTAATAGGGTACACGGAGAGCCACAGCTGGTTTGTGCTGAGTCATATACTTGTATTTGTACTTTGCCTTGCATGGAGGAATCCAAGGTTGCTTCACAATGACTTGGTTAAAATTAGCACTGTCAGACTGCCTCTTAAAGAGCCTTGTTGAAAGTCTTCTAAAATAAATCAACCTTCCTGTTGGGATTTAGTCATCCTCCCTGCTTCCTTCTTCAACTGGAAATTATTTTAATGGGAACATAGGCCAGCAGGATGGTTGTGGTTGTCAGTTATGAAGCTTTATTGTTATAAACCAGGCTAGTATTATGGAAAGGATAGGAGGTCAAAGGAATGATTGTTCCATTAACCTGTGTGCTGTGTGACCATATGTGAGTTCTATTACTTCCCTGAATTTCATATTTCCCATGAGTAAAACATGGGCCTAATAATGTCTATTTTACAAAGAACTACTTGGTGTAAAATTAAAGTATTTATACTGTACAGACACTTTTTTTTAACACACTTACTTTTTTATCCAAACAAGTTCTCAATAAATGGAGACAGGAATGATAATGCTCAGTACTTTGCATTTATCTTCCAAATTAGCATGTCTCGACACAATATCATCATTTCTTGTCTGATTTCATGGCTAACTAACTGCTGTTTCTTGATTTCCTTTTAGGTCTCTCAGTGCCACCTTTCAGCTAGACTCATTGAGTGCTCATCTCTTCCGCTCAATTACCATTCTCTGAGCTCTATATCCATGCACTACTCCTTTATATATGGACTCTATGACCAGTATCTTCCCATTTCCTTCACCCATTGGAAGTTCCCCAGTTAGAATGGACCATAGTTTTGTTTAGAATGCCTTCTACGTTTTTCATTTTATTCTACTTAAAGTGGATGTTTAGTAAACTTATGTAGTAGAGCATAACATGTCCTTCAAGGGCAGTGCGTTGGTTATTTAACCCTCTACCCCAGCACTTTGACACAGGCAAGCATGGAATAGCTGCTCTGGAAAGATGGGATAGAATAAAAATAAATATGTGGGAAGTTTTGACCATTGTGTCCTAAGGGTATATCAAGTAGTACTTGTTACAACCTGAAATTAGCCTTTTCTATTTCTTTGTTTGTACATGTCTATCTTGCTATTGCTTGATTTGTTGTCGACTGTATTCTTGTATTGTGTTAGACAAGGATAAATGCCTAGGCAGCTCATCATTCACCATGCCACCTCCCAGAAAACAGATAGCATATATTTTCGTTCATTGTTCTTTTTCTAGTATTGAGCTTAGTGATTCTGTTTCCTGTCATGGGGGATGGCTTCACAAAAGCAAAATCAAAGACAACAACAACAACAAAAAGCTAACAAAGAGGAAAGCAAAGCCTTGTTACAGAGAAGAGGCAGACTATTTCAGATATTGTTCGAAACCTCTTATCTTGTCATGGTTAAGGCCAACATACCCTCTTGGACATTCCATTAATGAACTAATAAAGTTCCATTGTTGCTAAAGAGAATTTTAGTGGGGTTTTTGCCATTTGCAACCAAAAGGGAACTGACTAATACATTCTCTCTTCACTACATCCTAGAGCTCCAGGAAAATCAAAGGGAACTTTTCATCAGCAAAGTGTTAGAAATTCTAATATCAAACTTTCCACGTGGTTATCTTTTCCTGCCTTGATCAATTTAGGAATGCAGGGATATTGATGCCACTAGCGACAGAATGCCCTGGTAATGGACAAAAGAGCACCCAAAGTGTTAGAAAGGACTGTTCCTTTAAATAAAAGAAGTGACATCTGATCTGACATCTGAATGATAAGAAGTAACTATATATGCACTTATCTAATTCAAAACATTCCATGCAGAGAACACAGCAAGTACAAACATCCAGAGACAAAAAAGAGCTCAGCATTGTGTTGAGAACTGTGCTGAAGGCTCATGGAGGTAGAACTGTGCCCTTGCCGAGATCAAAGAAGAAAAGGTAGTCAAGAGTCATCTGCTTTTTCAAAAGAAATATGAGTTGGTGAATAATGAGCAGTCTGGAAAGCTAGCCCCATTTGACACAATCCAGGAGTAAAAATGGGCAACAACAAAGACAGTAGCGAATAGTCCAGCACTATTGCAGTGAGCTCACGGGTAACTTGTCTGCTGCCTGCATGTCACCATAGTGGAGCTGTACAAGATGGTGTCCACAGGATTGTACCAGCTCATCAACTGATGTCGTATAACTTGGAAGAGTCAGTGAATCATCCTTCTGTTTTGATCATATAGCAAAATATATTCTGTTTGATCCTTTAGTAAGCTAGCAGTACTGAAAATAAATGGATTTGGTTTTGGAAATAAATGAACCTCTCCCATTCCACTGGGCCTTAATTTATTGATTGTTTCCTTCTTGTCCTAGATGGACAAGGAGTATGCCCTCTCTCATCATGTGTACAAAGGGGGGAGTACTAAATATGAAATAATTGTAAATCGATCCTAAGAGTTTATAGTACTGTAATAATGTTGAAAACAAGATGCTATGGGCTGGAGAATGACTCAGCGGTTAAGAGCACTGACTGCTCTTCCAAAGGACCTGGGTTCAATTCCCAGCACCCACATGGCAGATCACAACTGTCTGAAAATCTAGTTCCAGGAAATCTGACACCTTCACACCAATGCACATAAAATTAAGATAAATAAATCATAAAAAAGAAAACAAGATGGTAAAATGTGCCTGCCTCCAAGTGTGATATTTTGAGTTCCATTCCTCACATATAAACATATACATACATGTATGTATACATATATTTGTATACACATGTACGCTTCTATAGTCCAGAGACTGTGCTCCTCCTATTGAGCATGAGTTGGTGGGTACAGAAAACTTATCCACATACCATCTAAGCACCATTCTAGCAATAAAGTTAAGTAAAATACTATCACACATTATAGAAATCTGTGTGTGAGCCGTGGATATGTGATGATTAGTGTTTTGTCAATTTAACACAAGCCAGGCTGGGAAGAGGGATCAGTTGACCTATAGATCAAATCTGTGGGGTCGTATTTGAATTAATGATTATGGGGCATCCCATTGAAGGCAGTAGCACTCCTGGACAGGTAGTTCTGTGTTGTGTAAGAAAGCAGGCTGAACAAGTCAGTAAGTAGCATTACTCTTTATTTTTCTGCTTCACCTTCTGACCTACTTGAGTTCCTGCTATGTGTTCCCTTCATGATGGACTCTGAGCTGAAAGATAGTCCATGATTGTTGTCTTTATGACCACAATAGAAAGAAAATGAAACAGGATACTTGTACATATTTAAGACCGAAATTATCAGGGCTTGAGGACAAATTACATGTTGGTTATATAAATAGGGAGAGTCAGGATGTGGCTGTTGAAGTCAACAGTATATAACTAGATAAATGATGGTACTCTTGTTAGAGATGAGGGTCCATATGGAAGTCTAGGAAATTATAGCAAGTGAATATATGGAAGCTGCTTTTAGAGATAAGCATCAAAGTCCAGATGTGAAGATTGAGATGTTATGAAGACCATTCCCCCAACGATAAATGTTGAAGACATGGAAATTGCTTTTCTATGCTCATTCATTGACATGAGGGGATGAGATACATGGAGAATAGCCTCCTTCTGAATAAGGCTTTCATAACCTTATGAAGGCCTCTGTGAAGTAGGTTATATTGCGTTCACAGTGATCAGAACCTCTGGTACTATCATAATTCGAGATGTAAAATTTAGTGTATTAAAGATTGAAACTGATAACGCTGAAAGTCCACTTGTTGTCTTGGAAATAAACCTGATATATTGAGAGTTAACCTTGTTTTCATTATGCATACCTAGTATCCTCTAATTTAGATTTATTAGTTATGACAAAAGCACTGGAATGTTTTCAAAAATAGAAGGTGGTATTTTTGGAAAGTTTTATTTGGAATGCAAGAATAGCAAAATTAGCTACTGATTCCCTTGAATATAAACTTAAGATGAAAAAAATGATGCAATAGTTTTCTATCATTTTTGAGGTCCATGAGGTTATTCCTGGCCTGTTTTTTAGGGTTTTATCATCTCTAGTGAATTCTCAGATCTCTTGAAGTGTTCATCCTTCTATTTAGTAATCAAAAAAAATCCCCCTCTGGTGCCTAGCACAGTGCAGAACTAGGGTAGAATGTAGCCAAATATCTGCTGTGGGAAAAGTGCATCATGAGTACAATTATGAGACTTTATAGAACGATACTTGAAATACTATCAAGTGTATTCACATGTCTCTGTACAAGATTGCAATCAAGCTGACATTTAAATATAAAATCTCTTATAAATCACAAGATACGGTTCTTCATCTGAAGCCAAAAAGTCATGTGGAGAAACTACAACTTCAAGGGCTCTTTAGATTTGAAATTCAGAAATACCAAAGAGATTTACAATAATGGGGTTGCGAAAGAATCCGTGGATGGTTTGTTTTAAAGAACTACAAAGTAGCATCTCCTACCCTACATCACTCAATAATAATGTCACTTAAAACTAAGACTGTAAAGGGGGATAATAAATATTCTATAACAGGAAACCTTTACATATTTGAGTCTATATTGCAATTTTTATATAGTAGTGCCTATGGATAGATGAATATTCTTACTCATTTCATTTTTTATGACTTCCAATTCCCTTTAGAACACTTTGGGGTAAAATGTCATGATCAGTAGTGATTACTTCTGATGTAAGCAAAACCTTATGGTTTGGAATGTGGATATGAATCATAAGTAATTTTCAAGTGTTTACCTGACATCATACTGAGAATTGTACATAGATAATTTCATTTAATGTTTAACCTTCTAAAATGAGTTATGGAGGCAGTTGGTAATTTGTCTAAGCGCTGAGTGTAAAGCATGTAGCTTAGGAAACCCATGAGTTTCTGAGGTTACCTATAAGAACATGGATAATTTACTGAGGGATAATCCTTCACCACTTTAAATAGTTGTTGGTTGCTTATATACCATCATGTAATGGTGTAGTCTCTTTCAGCTCCTTCCTTGTTGTCTCATTGAAGCTTTCTGCACCACCTTATAGGCCTTCTAATCCTATCTCCTTTAATATGAGGGAATATTAATGGACTAAATCTTCTGAAGGTCTTGTGTGGACAATCTCAGATGATTTGATTTCTGCACAACAATTCTTGTGATACCCAGAACCCAGTTACACAATTAGCATAGAACTAAAAACATATCTGTGAGATAAACTAGGTAAAACTGTGTTTTAAATTACCTTTATTATTTATTATAATCAAAAAAAATTTAAGTCAGCAATTTACATGTCTACCAATAAGATAAAAACAGAAGTGAACATTTTGCCTGATTTCCATTCAATCTGGTCTTCCCTTTTTAATTGATAATTGCAAATTCACAGATAGTTTCAAAGAACAATACAGGGAATTTCTGTGTCCTTTTGTGCAGCTTCTTCCAATATTAACAGCTTTTATAACAACAGTGCAGTGTCAAAAGTTGAAAATTTCCAGTTATGCATCTATTCATCTGTATATATGAATGTGGGTTTTGCACAGGTAACTGTATTTCATTATATGCAAGATTCTCCATTGTTACTATATTCTCACCCCGCCTTTCTTCTTTAATTCCTAGAATGCTGTGTGTTCTCTATCTCGATAATATTATTTTGCAAATATTGGGTAATAGAAACTATATACAATGAAACTTTTTATGATTGATTATTTCCCTCCAAATAATTTCTATGAGGCCAATTCAAATTGTCTAGTCTCTAATAGAGTGACATTTAGAATTAATTATGGCTTTAAAATTAAATCATCAAGAATCAAAATAGCACTGGAAGCCACAGGGGGCCTGAGCACCATGCTCTGGGCTC
>LOEQ01001397.1:22923-45921 GCA_001685075.1 Bramus lutescens
GCCATGTCTGGGTCCATAGCCATGCAACCACGGGGGTCTGTGTCAATGTCCATGGCCCATGTCATCACCAAAGGCCATGTTAATATCCCTGGTCTGGACTGCCACCTGGGACCCCATTGATATCCAAGTGTTTCCTTGAGTTGACCCCACCCCTCACTGGCTACAACACTTAGGAGAGTTACTCCTGCTCCTCACTGACTGCAGCACTCAGGACCATGGCCCCGACACCTTGCCCAGGACCTGGTGGTTGGGGAGCCAGCCCTGAGGGGATGAGAGCCAGAGAATTGGCCGCACCCTTCATCTGCCATGCAATGGGTGGCATGGGTGACTGAGAGATGCCCTTCCCCCTAACCCCCTTCCTAGAACATGCCCTACACTCACCCAAAGAGCACAATAGAGCTGACCTTGTTTGCAGGCTGCATACCCCTGCCCTTGCTAGTGAGCTGGCTCTGAGGGTGAGGGTGTGAGAGCAGGAGTATTGGTCCTGCCCCTTTTGCCTGTGGCATTAGGTGAGTTAGCAGGGGCAGTGGTGGAAAACGCACACTGGTGGTGAGGATGTAGGAGAGGTGGCAGGCTGACCAGCTCAGCTACCACCAAGGTCCAGATCCAGGGCTATGAGTTGGCCCACCCCAGCACCCATTCCATCTATGAGCTTCTGGAGCATATGAAGGGTCCAGGCCTGCAGATTCAAAAATACAGGACCTCCAGAACACAGGGCAGCAACAGGATATCAAAGAGGAGTCCCAGTGAGGATCCAGTACTCATAATGTAACATAAGACACAGCCCTTGAATCAAACCAATGACTCATTGCAAGGAACATTTGCAAGAAAAGATTTATGGACTAAGGGTATATACTGTGTGACTCACTGTGACACATTATAGCTTACAAGATGACATTTTTCTTTAATTTTATTTTACTGGGCGGAGGTTGCAGGGGCGGGAAATGAGTAAGATTGAAGTATATGATATGAAATCCACATAGAATCAATAAAAATTAAAATTAGAAATCAACATTTCATTTCTCTGGGGTAAATCTCCAAGAGTCCAGTTTTGGGATTGTATAGCAAATATACTTTTATTGTTAGAAGGTCCTACAAAAGCTATCTTCCTGTTTGGTTGTACCTCTTCTATTTTTAAGATTATTAAGATTGTATGCGAGAAGGCCCTAATTTCCTGAAAACTGTTTCTCATTTGATTTGTTCAGTTTCCCAAACTTAGGAAACTATTTTGAAAACAGATTTGTTAGAGCTATGTATTTACTGTTAGTACTTATTTGTTTGCTAAACTAATATGTGCATATTAAAGTCATCTCTTCATGTCTTTCTAATGGACATATTTTTATTTTTTACATATTTTCAATTTAATTGTGTTAGATTTTCCTTTATGGATTGTCGAGATTCAATAGCTCTATGAAAATAATAGAAATAATGTACAGATATGGAGAGGGAAGAAGTGAAGTGTGTCGATATTTTTTAAGGTTTTGCTCTCAAATGTGTTGGTATTATGATTCCGCTCTCCTACCACACAGACACATGTTCAATCCAGGGTGAGGCTTTATAAAATTACCCACAGTCTCTTTTTCTAGATGAAGCAATCACCTTTATTACTTACAGTCTCATCATAACTCAGGAAAATTGTTCACATGCTGAATGAGGGGACAGGGGGCTCCTTTTCTAGTCAGTTCCTGCTGCTCCCAGACTTTGATTGCCATCACAAAGTAAGAAGTCTATTTTTAATTAAAGAGCTGAAAACCTGCTCTTTTGTCATGGCGACCTTTGGGATCTGACACACACACTTTCATGCTGCCTGAACCAAAATATGCTCAGATCAAAGCAACTTGAAAAAGGAAACTAAAAACCAAATTCCAGAAAAGCACGAAACATAATTAATATACTGGAAGCAACTGTTCAGAAATGAACCACTGTCTAGGATTTACTGTAAGTAATAAAAGAATAAATTCTATTGACTGATATTTCTTATTCTCAGTGTAAAATCTGAGTGTTTAGTTGGTTTGGGCTAGCATAACAGAAGCCATATATGACATGGCTTAAGTAATGAACATATTTTTATTTGTCATACTTTTGGAGGATAACAATCCAAGAATTGCATGAGAGCATGTTTAAGAAACAGCGATGACTCTTCCTCATCACACATGTGTATTTCCTTGCTTATCCACCTTCACAAACTAGAGAGAAGAAATCCAGTGTCTCTATTCTCTTTGTGAGGACACCCATCGTTTCCTGGCATCCCCAGTCCCTTGAAATTTTCTAATCCTAATCACCTCGAAAAGGTACCACTTTCTAATACCATTACACTGTTGGGGGGATAATACTATACAACATAATGGCTCTTTTTAGGGACATGAATGTTCATTCCATAGCAACAAACAGGTAGTGTCAAGACATACATGTGTTCGCATAGCAGTTTATTTAGTTTTCAAAATAATACTGCTCTCACAATTGCTTTTTATAATTAACAGTGTTATTGAAAAGTCATTATATGAAGTTAACTTTCAAATAAAACAGTATTATTTTTATTTCCTACCTGTGAATTCAAAAATAATCTCATATATTAGAAGGAACTTCGGTATAGAAATTAGGATTTTTCCTGTGTTCCAGTCTTGGCTACTAATCCGCCATGGGAACTTGTGCATGTTCTTTTATTTTCATGCAAATAAATGTTCCTGTCTATAAAAGAAATTGGTGTAGCTTTTTTTTTTAAAAAAAGCGTTCAACTTTTTTGGAAAAATTATTTTTTTCTGCCTCTTTTGTTTTTATGTTTCTCTTAATAGTATATTTGTCAAGATCAGAACAAGGAATTTATCAATATGATTCACTACATAGTAGACGTTTCCCCACTTGTTGCTGTACACTTCTGATAGTAGTCTATCAGAATGCAGACCTTCCCTTTACATCATCATCCAGAACTGTGTCCACAAGAAGTGCCCTAATTTCTTTAAAATGGTTGTATGGGAATTGTTAAACATAACAGATAGAAGTGCATGGACTAGTTAGCTTAAAGTCTTGAGTATTTGGGATTCCTCACTCGTAGAATACATCTAACAATGGATGGCAATAAGACAGAAGCTGGGAATGAGGCTTTAATGTGTCAGTAAGTACCACCGCTTTGCTCCCCCTCTTAGTCATGAACAAAATGATAGACAACATTGAGGTACATGGAAAGGAAAATATCACCGCGTTTTTGGCTTATGGTAGTATGATGTGGAGCATATGGCTGAGCTCTGTACCTAATTAAAATAAAATTGAATTATTTCAAGGAAAAATTTCAAGTGTGGGAAAAGAGCTGAGATGAACATAACCAGTTTCTACTAAATATATTTTGTCTGATAATGATGATTGCAGAAAGAGTGATAAGACTTTAATTTGTCTTCTCCTTGAAGTAGACTTGAAGTCAAGATTTGAGTCCAAGCGGTATATTTGTAAGATTGTTTCAGGAGGACCATTCTGGAAATTTGAATGAGAATCATAGATATACGTTTATATCTTTGAACACTTGGTCGCTAGCTGATCAGACTATTTGGGGAAGGATCAGGAGGCACGGCCTCGATGGAGTTGGTGTGACACTGTGTCACTGGAGGGGGTGGGCACTGAGGTTTCAAAAGCCCAGGTCATGAGCGGTATCTCATTCTCCCCCCTCGCCCCCGTCTTCCAACTTGTGGGTGAGATGTAATCTCTCACATACTAACATCTTTCTTGTTTGCTTGCTACCATGATCCTTAACATGAATGTCATGGACTTACCCTTTGAAACTGTAAGCAAGCCCCCAATTAAACGCTTCTGGTTTAATAAATAAATTGCTCTGGTCACAGTGTCTCTTCACAAATAGAGGAAGTTCCAGAACAGCAGGGGATGTTGCATAGAGAAACCCTGTCTCAAAAAATCAAAATAAATTAAATAGAAAAGATAATGTTCTTTGGTTTAGTTTTTCTGTTTATAAGGGGAAAGTGAGGATCCAAGAGGAAATGAGCGCCAGTAGGAAGTTCCTGGCTTCTCCAAACCTTTGGAAATCAATCATGGCTTTGAGAGCACTCACTGTGTTCACCTGCCACTCACAGAAATAAGGGTATCTTGCACCATGGAAGCACCAGTCTTGCTGTCTCCATGTTGTAGCCGTGGAGGGAGTCGGATAGATCTAGGGAGCTAAGTGTACACTCTGGGGTAGCTGTAAAAGGATGGTGATTGGAATAGTCATTGAATAGGACGGAGCTGAAAGGCAAGTATGAGAAACGATGGCCGCTCTGAGGCAGAAATAGATAGAAACATCTGGGCAGTGTCCCTTCTTTCCTAGATCTTAGTGCTTGACTGATTGGGGTACAAAGGAGCAGTAGGGGGGAGGGTGGAGAGGTCTCCCAGTGGGAGTCAGGAAGGTGCCTTTTCTAAAGGGAACTGTGATTGATTTCTAATTAGTGAAGGAATTTGTCAAAGGCATAGAGGATTTTTCTGTGGCGTTTTGTATTTTCTTTACTTTTGAGACTTCGAAGAAGAGAAATTATCTCAGTGGTGGCCCTGCTCTCATTAACGAGGCATTAGCTCACCTGGCTGAAGCACAGTACAAATAAAACTAACAGCCTAGCAGTGAGAGCCCTTCCTCGGGCTTGGTCTGGATTTAGTCCTTCAGTGAAGACATGTTGTTTCCATTAAGTTATTTCTTCCTGAATTCTTATCTTTGCAATAGACCAAAACCAAGCTGCTGAATTCTCCCAATCATTAAGAGATGGCAAAATTGATCAAATAATATCATTATTTGTTAGTGCTGATTTTTAAATGTTCCCTGTTCAATGTAAATTTTTTCTTTCCTCTTTTTGACTCATTTGTTGTAATGCTAGGTAACTTAATTCATCAGATTTTCACAGATCTGACAGTATCCCAACTATAATTGGGGTGTCTAAATAGGAGAAGCTTTTTTCTTACGAGGTAAAAGAGAACAAAATCATAAAAAAGGGCCTGTTCCTAAAAGGGGAATGATACTGTCTGGTTGCAAATGTCCCTGAGATGTAATGAAATGTGTTTTCAGCTTCTTGCTATGGGTTCGAATGAGCTGCCTTCCTTAGGGACTTGTTTTCTCTTTGTACAAGAACAGCACAAGAGCAAGAAGCTGGCTTTGAAGAAATGTCAAGGACAGGTACTGGGTGCAGCCAGAGAGAGAATGAGACTGTCCTCTTCCGGATTCATGTGCAGAGCTCTTGTTGGTGGTGTTGTTCTGGAAGCTGTCGAAGAGCTATGTAAACAGAGCCCATGGGGACTTTAGTGGAAGCTCGACACAACCTAGGAGTGAGACTTCAAATATGAGATCTCTGTGGTTAGACAAACATGTGACATTAAACTTGCCTGCCTAACAGAATATCTTAAAGTACATTAAGTGAAGCATAAATGTTTCACGAAGCTTCTTACTTTGCACACAAATTTATTTCTTTGGTATGGGTAGCTGGCTTGCTGATTAATACATCTTCAGAGGCCAAGTCTCTAAAGTCAGTGTTCTGTTCTAAAATCAGCCTCTCATTTGAAGAGTGACCTTTAACATCTCCATGGTTTATTCTTTTTTTGTCTCCCAATCCAGCTCTTGTTTAGCATGCTGATCTCAAAAGAAAATGATTGTGAAAAGTTCAAAATGTAAATTGCCATGGAAACATTATGGTATCGGTAAATTATGTATCCTCAGCAGAAAATGAAGAAGACAGATTAGAGAGATAAAACTACCCATTTGTCAACCTCGAATTAATCAATCTCTGTTTGCCATCATAAATAGAATGGTTTAAAAAGAATTATAGGTTTGTGGTCACAAGTTGTCTGGGCTAGTAGTTTTTTAATGTCAGTTGCAAACATTTTTGCAAAATGCTCCTTCTCCTGGGATATATGAAAAGACTAGTCTCCAAGAGTCGGAAGCTGTTTGCTCAAGAATCTAGGATGCCATCAGTCTTTCTTCCCTTTTCTCCCTGGAAGATGGAAGAAGATGTTCTCTTAGGCTGTGCTTGGGACATTTATGTATCCATTAAAATATAACAATCGTTTCCAAGTAAGTCCTGGGACAAGATTTTATTCTGGGTGTCTCAGAGCAAATAGATCTTAGGAAAATGCAATTCTTGGACTGACAAGTTTACAGTAACGATTACTGGATGAAGCATACAGGTGGTTAGGTTTTTTGTGATACAAGAGAAAATATATGCTATGGAGACTCAACAAAAAAGTGTCCCCACATGTTGAAAGAATGACATAAAACATGGTAGGAAATGAGAGTGGAGAAACACCGGGGATTCGGTTTGACACAGGCATACCTGTTATACAGTATTTCTGGAACAAGGGCCTGACAGTGTATACTGTGAAGTGATATTTGAAATTGTTTTCAAAATCTCCTGAAAGACTTTCAGATAAATCTAGGTCATGTGTGTAGAGGCTAAGCTTAAAAAAAATGCGAGTAGATATTCACTTGTATTTCCATGGAGCGAAAGTCTATTTCTCTAGCTGTACTTATTACAGCATGATGTGTGGCCTTCAACTTGACTTTAGCTGAGATGAAGAAATCTCATAGCTTTCTGGACCAAAGAAAGATGAACTCAGAATTTACAGTGACTTCTTCTGGAGAAGGAACAGTCATTTGGGGGTTCTTTTAAACTGCGGATCCCGTTGTTGAGTCTTGTTTGTTGTTTGTTTGTTTTGAGTTAGGATCTTGAAATGCAGCCTACATTCAGGTTTGACTAGAATCTACCACCCACCTGAGTTAATCCCTAGATTGCCAGTGTGCATGCATTAATGCACCTGCCTGTGATGCATCTGTGTTTCATTCACTCATTATATATATATATATATATTATAATTTGTTTGGTACATGCACACGAGTATGTGGGTATGCACTTCTGTGCACATGCACTTGGAGAGCAGATAGAACAGGTGTCTTCCATGATTGCTATCCACCTCATTGCCCCTGGAAAGATTTACTGAACTGGAATATTACCGTTTAGGCTATTCTGGTCTTTCCAGGAGGTTTCTTGAACCTGCTGCCTCTTTCTCCAGTGTTGAAGCTCCAGGAATGCATTCCAGTGCCTGAATTTTTGTATGGGTACTGGGGACTCAAGTCCAGGTTCTTGTGTTTTTATAGCAAATGCTCCTCCCATGGAGTCACCTCCAAGCACCCTGATTTGTTTTATTCATGTAGTAGGGGGTCTTGTTACATATTCTGAGAGTTTGGTTTCCTTCATACCTTCTTAAATGTACTATTTTATTTTTAGTGGCAGGTCTTGTCAGACAGTTTTGCAGGGTACTGCTGGTAGTAAAAAAAAAATTGCCTACCTGATCATGAATGAGAGCCATGGGCAGTAGTTTGCTTGGGGCCATTCTGATCTTGACTCTGACTCTTAAACCTTAAAGAAGATTCATGACACACCCTTAGGAAAATTCAGCGAGATGTGTGGTTTGTAGATGGATCTAGTCTCTATACACCCAGAATGAATGAGCTACTTACTAGTCTAGAATAACTCCTTTGGGCAACCTGGCAACCTTAACCTGCCCTGAGCTGTCTATAGAGCATCTTAAACGTCTTTGAGAGTTCATGGTAAGACAGAAAGTTAATGGTATAAGAGTTTTGTATGTGGTAACCCTAATTTTAAAACCCAGTCTTCCTGGGACATATTAGATGTCCATGTGGATGCTAATTCACATACTCGTTTATCAAATACCCATTGATATGTTCAAATAATATTTTCTTTTACTTTAGTAAGTGTTCTAATTTAACTCTCAGGCACATAGTATGAAAATACTAAATTTTCTTTGTTTTATTGATGCAGAGAATAGAGTTCAAAGCACTTCCAATACCCATCTAACACCTCCTTGCTAGTAAGTTATACTAACTACCACACCAATAATTTGCTGTTCTAATAACTTGCTAGCCCTGTAGACACAAGACTTGCCATTGGCCCTGCCACATTAGTACAAAGTTCCAAAACAATGTCTTTCTATTTGATGTCTCTGATAATCAGAACCTGTGTTTAGCTCCCTGAGTCTTATAGCATGAATAAATTTGACTTTTGGGTGGAGTGGTGCTGAATCAATTCAGGGATGCGAGGAAGCGTCCATTGATTTGTCACTCAGTCTCATGGCCAGGAGATTGCTGTAGTTCAGCTGCCATATTCACCTCTCCCTGGATTTTCAATAGTTCTCAAATAGGAGGGGCACAGACTCTAACGTAATTAATACTTGCTCCACTCTGGGCCTGTTTCTTTCTCTTCTACACCTACTCACAAGCCTCCTGCTCTGGCTGAGAGCTGTGGTAGGAACTCTGGCAGTACTATTGTTATCTCTAGGCTTCAGGGATCAGGAAATCGAGACAGCAAAATTCTTCTTATTTAAGGATATTGCATCTTTAAGTTACAGAAGAAATCCAATTTAAGACAGTTAGAAACTCAGAAACTCCATCAAACCAACCTATTAATTTTTTTCCTGCAGTAAGATTCCTAGAATAGCATTCAGCATGGCATAGAGGATACATGTTCAAATTCCAGTGTCTTCTATGTATTTCATCTTTTATAAAATGTGGATAATTAATAGATAATAAAACTTGGTCTTGATACATAGTCTAGTTGCAAAGATTAAATGAAATGACTGGTGTAGCATGCTACATATTTTTTTTTACAATGAACACTCCATCACAGAATTTGAAATAAAACAATTGCTTCCACCAAGGGCAGATGTTATGAATACTTTGTTACTACATTTCAGCAGCAATAGCCCTTCAAGATCCAGCACCAGGCCAAATGTGACTCACCAGCAAAGCAGAATAATACCTGTGCGGTTTGAGTTGGAGAAGTCAGATTAGCTCCTGCAGCACACAGTGACTCTGGTCATGGTGACTTGAAGTAGTAATAATGCCCAGGCTTTCAAATTGTAGGTCTCATTTTACCTGTTATAGGAAGAAAATATTAAGGGTCCACAGAAAAGACATACACTGCCTTCAAAGTGATACAAATAATGAATGATAAAAAATTAGATTGCAACTAAGATCTTTTATGTGGAAAGCACCTTCCTCATTTGAAATGCTCATTGGATGACATATATCTGTCTATCTGTCTATCTATCTGTCTATCTATCTATCTATCATCTATGTATGTATGTATGTATGTATGTGTGTGTATGTATGTATGTATGTATGTATGTATGTATGTATGTATCATCTATCTATTAATATGAGCATCAGGAAATCCATACTACCATTCCACAGGATTGCTGTTATTTCCATTTTGGCCAATTTTTTTCTGTATGTTCTATATGCACTTTATTTGAACCCCAAGACTCTGACAAAACCTTTAGTGTTTTGGCTAGAATACCAGGATGACTTTCTAATCAACTTTTGACATTTGACATTAGATAAACGTTTAGGTTTTAAATTCTACAAGGGAAAGATTCCAATAAGCTTCTAACCACACATGGTTCATTAACAAGATGGATTCCATAATGAAATCACAAAAATATAGTTCAGTGGAATGGCCTAAATGAGAGAATCAAGCACAACCCCATCCTTACTCTCTAGAAGCATGCTCAGGGGTATGCCCTCTATACAAAAACAGCGTTCAGGTTCATGCTCATTCAAGCACAGGGATGGGGCAGCAAATGAGAAGAGCACATGATCTTCATACACTCAATCCTTTTGGTGTCAGAAATGCAGAGCCTGGACACTAGGTATTTGAAATCAACTTCTGTTCTCCCCCCGAAGGCTGAATTATTTCAACTCCAGCTGTAGCCTGCATTTCAAACTCCCTGTTCTCTTTCCAGCCCACAGTCTTATTAGCAGCTTATGTCGTCTTTGTTTATTAGTGACAAGAGAGGGGGTGTTTGCGGAAAAGTGCCTGAGGTAGGTCATAATGTCCTTCTATTAGAGTCTATCTTAATGGAGGGTGTGCTGTACCATCCTGGGAAGTGGAGGGAGTTGAGGAAACTCCCTGTTATCCCCAAGCCCTTAACTAAGATGAGCTAAGTTGTTTTCCCAGGACTCATCCTGTGCTTTACTGACTGGATGGCATTCCTTGGGGAAGCAGGAACTAGCTCTATTGTCTTATCCAACTTGACTGATAAATAAATGAAATGAGGAGCCAAACAGCCCCCTTGTTAGATAGCACCTCAGTGAAGCAGGTGTCTATATTTAGAGGAGAAGGAGCAGGGAAAAGGTAAGGGTTTATTCTTCAGGGATGGGCAGGTAGAATAACGATCTGCCAAACTTTAACATTCAAGATTGTTTTAGCTAGGCTGCAAAGAGTCTTTTGCCTGCCTTGGTGCAATGCTGTCAGCGTGATTGCACTTCCCTGGGCAACCAGCACATAAACACCAGGAAAAAACAGACATATGACCTGTGCCTTAGAATTGAGAATTATGGGATCATGGTACACCAATTGCCTAGATGATTGAATTAGGAGGAAAAATAGCTGGCCTAATAGCCAGACATATTGAATCCTTAGGTCTCAGCTCAAATATCATCTTCGGTGAGCTAGCTCTGCTTTGGCATGCCATTTCATGAAACTTTTGACTGACATAGTGTTCTTGCATTGGTGATGCTGAAGGGCTTGTGCCTCTCCTATTTGGCCACTGGCTTTGGGATGCCTTTCCCCTGCTCTTGGGAGAACCACACAAGGCTTGACCTGTGTACAGTGGCTGTCTCCGTTCACTGCCTCTGATGAAGAAGGTTTAAGATGTTGGTGATTACCACCGCTCTGGCTTCACTCTGCTGAACGTCCAGCTTTCCTATTCCTGGGTCATCTCTCACCTCAGTGGATGTGTCATGAAGCCGTTGAGGTTCTTTGGGTGGCTGTGAACACTGTTACTTCCTGCCACCTGGTCTTTTCTGAATTTTTTGAATTGTAAAACTCCTGAGCCCCTTCTTTCCTTTCTGAGCCTCCCAAGTGTTAGTTTCAAGTTTTCTTTTTCATTTTCTTTTGCGTGTTCAAGAACCATTGCTATATATTTTCCCAGACACCTGGGCTTCCCAGTTATCTGACCACATGTTTGTTTGCTTTTAGTGTATGCGGTACTGTATCCTTAAAAATGAATGAATGAATGAATGAATAAATAAATAAATAAATAAATGAACAAGCAAGCAAGATTTTATTACACTCTACCCCTGTAGCTATTATTTTGGGTCTCCTGAACATGTAATAACCTGGTTTAAAAAATCTGTTTATTAATTCTTTCCATTGCCATTCTTTCTAGAACATAAAGCTCTATTCACGTCTGTGTTGCAAGATCCTATAGGATCAGGTACTCGAGAAATATGTTTCAAATCAGTGAATGAATGTGTAAATGAAGAGATCTGATATAACGAAGACAATGGAAATTATATTAGCAGTTAATAGTTGCTGAATACTGCACTTTCGCCCTTTAATCCCCGCTGCAGATCTACGTGAGCTGTCTTTATCCTTTTATTTTGCACTTAAGGGAAGTTGGACTTGATGTAGTGAATTAATTCTGTGGTCATGGGACCACATCTTAGAAACAATGACAGAGTCAATGCTTGATTCTGAGCCAGGAGACTTTGATTTGGACATACCAGCCTGAAGGAGTCACTTGATAATACTTTGAATTAAGTTGTGCTTTTGAGTGCTTTTCCGTTTCTCTACCCAACTTTGCAAAACTATGTCATTAAAATGGCCACATGAGGTGAATATTCCTTTTTCATCACTTAAAATATAGAGCACATTATCATATCATGTCATACATAGCTCATTATAATAAGCTCAGAATAGCAAAGCAGAACACATCCCATTGTTTGATGATTGAAAGAGTCTTGTATATTCCTTGGGTTCCACTGTCAGTTCACGTAGAGGCTACATCAGATGGGGAATAAAAATTCCCTTTTTTCTATGTGTAGGAGGGAGCATTGAAGGCCATTGTGAGGAATTGCATGGATCTAGACTTGTTGGAGGTGAGTGTTTTTCAAAAGCCAGAGAATGTGATGACTTCTTACTCATTGTTTGAGTTGCTTCCATTCTTGACAATTCAGTTGGTGTGTAACGCTACTCCCAAAAATAAAAGGCAACAAAAATCAATCAGGACACAAAACTACACAGACTCAAAGATGCCTACTAAGGTCCTCAGAGATAGCACACATTTTGTGTGTTTTATATGCAGTCTAAAGTTGGCAGTGTTCCTTCAAAGGTTGGTTTCTTCATGGGAACTCCCAAGCACTGCCCACAAGCTGGCTGGAAAAAATTGATTAGGTTGCATTTTCATCCTGATTCCTAGCTCCTGGTACAATTCATTGTCAGAGCAGCGACATCGTTATCTTCTGTTTATAAAAATTAAAGTTTCCATTGTGATTTTGCATTATAATTAACCAATAAAAGTTGTGATGGTCCTTTTAGAGGAGACCTACATTTGAGCGGGAGACCACGTATCTATGACAGGCTCAGGAGATCACTCTCTTCTTTCAAAAATCAACAGGCCAGGCAGCGGTGGCGCACACATTTAATCCCAGCACTTGGGAGGCAGAGGCAGGCAGATCTCTGTGAGTTTGAATCCAGTTCCAGGACAGTTCCAGTTCCAGAACAGTTCCAGTTCCAGGACAGGCTCCAAAAACTACAGAGAAATCATGTCTCGAAAAACCAAAAAAAAAAAAATAAATATAAAGAAAAAAATTGACAGGCTCTGGCACCTTCTACTCTCTTCAATGTCTCCTTTCTCCAAGAACCACAGACTGTAAAATATTTCTATTCTACACAACCAAGGTGGAATTCACTGGGTCCCCTCTTAGTGTTGAAGTGCCTAGCAGTCTCCCTGAGTCATTCTTCTCTGTTTCTGTTTAGATGGGTCAGGAATATACTTACATCTTTTACAAATTCACTGAGATCTTGAAGTTCTCTTCAATAATCTGTACTGAAACACATCTAATGAATAAATCACCGAAGGACATATAGGATCCGGTCACTTCAATTTCTCTCATGTTAGGAAAAAGGACTTATTTTTCTTTTACCACATCTTAACTCCAAATATATTTTATCAGTTTACTGAGCCCTACTACTGAATATATTCTATCAATTTCAGTTATAAATTGTCCAGCAAGAAATCATATCTCTTTGATCAAATATGTCAGGGCTTCTCACACTATTTGCGTAATTTCATTTAAGAGCCAGAAGCAGAGGCTTTTGAGTTGGTGGGCAGCTTGGACACTTAGAAAGCTCCTCCTGTCTTTAGAAAAGTGCTGGGCCTGTGCTCGGTGGTAAAATGCTTGCCTAACACATGAAAGGTACTAGGTGAGCTTCTAGCATGACTAAAGCAACAGCAACCACTTGAGAGGGTGTGTGCAAATGACCAATGCTCAGGATCCACTGTAGGCCTTGCAAATCAAAGTGGTAGAAGTTAATGTGTACCCAAGATCGGAGACCACAGAATTGTTTAACTTCCACCATGCCCTATGCCCACAATTGTATTATATATGATCGATATCGATTAAGAATTTCTAGGCCTGAATTCTTGTAGGTCCTCAACATATGAACAAAGAGTTAGAGAAAAATTTCATTTACATTAATTACTTTCTGTCCTTGCCAGAAATACCAGTGCAATTTCAACTATATTTCATTCAGAACTTCCAACTCCAGGGACCAAAATATTCAAGTAATATCTTCTTGGAAATTACAAAGGACCCTTTGGAAATCTTTGAGTTTCTTCTGTGTCCTCATACTTAAAGCATATGAAAACAAGCCAATGTATTTGTAATCTACTAGGTTGGAGTTTGACAGATTCTTATTTGAAAGGATTCATGATTGTGACTCAGCCTGGGCCCCACTTGGCAGGCACCTTTCTGTCTTACGAAACAAAGATGTGAACCCAAACTGTAACTAAGGTATTTTAAATACTCAATGAAAAAAGAAATCGCCCTCAATCTCAGCCTGAGCTGCAAAGAGATTGACATACAATAGAAGCCTCTAAGCAACATTTTGGATAGTCCAGAGTTCTGCGTAGCACCCTGGTAAACAACTGTGGACTTGACTACACTGGGAGAAACCACTTCCCTGGACCAGATTGATTGCTTTGTAGCTGATGAGGTATAGTTTTATTGATCCCTACTTGTTTTGCTGTTTTGAATTTTTATAGACTTGTCAGATTCCTGTCTTCTTTTCTGCAGTAACAATTTCCAGCAGTGTATCAACCTTCAAATTGGACTGCTTGTGTATTTCGTAACGGGAATTTGAAGAGCTGATTTTTATTGTTCTCCTAGAAGTAGTATGTAAGGGACAGTCATTAAGTGTGTCTCTTGATGAGTGACAGTATCTGCTAATCAATGTTTTTGTTTTGTCAAGCAGCTTTAAAATGTTAAACTGCTGGGGACTAGGGACTAGATGCTTTTCTGAAAAACAGGTCTTTCTCTTCCTACTTATCACTCTTTACTATATTCAGAAACAACAGCGAGTCTAGGTTTCTCTGAAATTGATCTTTGTTTAAAAGTTTTTAAATATAGCAGATAATGAAAACTTGAACCCACTTATCTATGAATTTAATATTAATAATCAGAAACTGCCCTTTCTCATAAAAACTCGTAACATTCTTGTCTATTGATTAGTTTTTGATATTTTATTAAGTCTATCTCAGAAAGTAAAATTCTTTAGTTGAATGTGGCAATGGATCAATTACAGTGACTTAGAAATTATCTGATTGTGGTATTTTGATATTTAGTTTATGTTGTCTATAATTCTAGTTTTTTTAATATAGAGTATATTAGCAAATATATTCAGAATTTCTTCATACATTTAAAACATTCACTCAGAAAGCATATTTTTCTTATTTAAGTATTTCTCAATAGCTATTTCATAAGCATGGTTTAAACTAATATGATGTTTCTCTTTGTGGTACCTACATATATGTACACATACACACACACACACACTCATGCATACATGCATACACAGAAGTAAATAAATAAATGTAATAAGTATAATTTCAAAGATCTTTTCCAAAGAATCTTTATGAGCCAGGTAACATAGCTTACTACTATATTTCAAGCACTTGGGAACCTAAGGCAAGTGTGAAATCCTGTCTCAAAATAAAGACTTTGTTTATACCACAAAATGAGTGCCATGTTTACCCTGTTATGGTATGACCATCCAAATAACCACTTCTATTACGTGTCTTCCTTAAGCATGGTAATAGATATTTAATATCATCAACTCTGCAACTCAGAAGCCTGTGAGTTTAGACAACAGATTTTAACATCCCCCACGGAACACTTATGACCAAGAACAAAACTCTTCTTCATGTGTTATTGCTGGTTTCCCTTAAAATGTTGTTTCATGAATCTAAAATTATTCAGTTTCTCTACTTTCTCCCCCAAGAATTGTGGTGAATGTTGAGTGTATTAAATCTGATCCCCCACTTAATACACACAGAATCCTTCTATCGATGTGTTCACATCCATCCTGTTGTCACACACTCTGTATTAACTATTCCTTTCCTTTGTTGTCTCCAGTTAAGTAGTTCTTTAGGTTGATTGTCCCTTTCTTTACTTACCAAGCTCTCATAAACACTGCTCTTTGCATCTGAATTTAGTTGCCTTCTACTCGAACTGTAGTATAGAAGTTTCATTAAAGTTCGTTACACTGATACTTCTTTCAGTTCTCCTTTGAAAACTTTCCTTCTCCTCTTTTAATGGCATGTTAACATGGCAAAGCTGCCTCGGTTTCTACCAACAGTATCAGTGCTTTAGTTCAGATAAGAAGTCTGTTATGTTAAAATCTGTCTCCATAAACAATCTTGTTTTCTTTCATTTCCTTGAAATACTTTTACTCTTTAGACCCCTACAGTTCCATTATAATGACTCCAGGCACGCATGGTACACTTTTAGTTAATCTTTCCAGAAATTTAATATGTTTATAAAATCTCAAGATTTGTGCCTTTTCCTTCATTCTTGAAAAAATATTCTTATTATATCTTTGAAGGTTTTAATGCATCCATTCAATTTTTATGTCTATGAACATTATTTTTATAATTTTTATAATTCCCATATATTTACCTGTCTGTACTGCAGTCTGTTTATTTATTCTCAGAAATCTTCCAGTTTATTGATTCTTCAGATCTGCATGGATTCAAAATAGCAAGAAGCTTTAATAATTCAATTTTCATGAATCTTAACATCTTCAAACTAACTGGAAATTCACTTTGAGTTCAGTTATTATGTCACCCTTGTGTTGTAAGAGAAAGAGCCTTTGATATTTTTCCTGATACTAAGTGCCTAATAAATATTGAAAGAATGAGCCCATTCCCCTGTATAACAGACCTGTGTCAAGTGAAGAAATGTATATAAATTTTATGTTTATAAAAACTAAACCTGATCTTTGATTTTATGGAACATGAGTTTGTATGGTACTTATTGAAAACACAGTGCACAAGAGGATGCCATGTATGCATGTACGAAAAGATCATTGCAAGTTTCGGGGGGGCTGAGGTATGGANGATGGAAGGGAGACACGGTGCTTCCATAAGCTCAGAAAGTCACAACAGCCTTGTCTGCACACTCTAGCGCCTCGCAAAGGCAGGTCAGCTATGCTCTTGGCACAGTGAGATCCTGCCTCTTCTGTGCAGATTATCTGGTGACAAGACATGGAGAGGTACAGGATAGACTGAAGGTCCCTGCAAACAGTCCCCCCCTCGGTATTGTAATTCAATCACTGAGTGTCAGTCCAGTGTTAAATACTAAAATTGGGGAGGGAGGAGGAGTCATCATTTTAACAGAAACACAAACTGGTCTAACATGCCTCTTTCCACTTATTTATTGATGTTTTATAGGAAGCATGCTGTGTAAATCACAGTGTCCAAGATAGACTTTGTATATGCTCATATCTTGGAGGCTGTGTGTGGTAAGACATTTGGATTTTATCTTTAGTGATGTAGGAAACTGCACAGATTTGAGCATAGGTAATCCAATAGAGTTTAGTTCTAAATGGCTACTCTGGTGATTGTGCTAAGTGGAAAAAATGAAGAGAAAAAAATCCAAGTCTCAAGCCAAACTAGAGGAGTCCAGCGGAGTAAGTGTAGTAGTTTGGGCAGGCAAAGGTGGTGAACATAGATCATTATTCAAAGTAGTAGGATTTGGGACTAAATTTGGAAGCACATAGAAACTGCAGATGGAGTCTAGCAGCTCAGCATATGGAGAAAAGAAAACAACCAGCTGCATTCCTAGGTGTTCTTTTCTTTAAGATGGGGAGAGAAACAGAAGGAACAGATGTGAAGAAATGAGGAGCAAGAGTTGTAGTTTCTTGTACAGACATTGTGGAAATCAGTTTCTCAGAAAATTGGGAGTCAATCTACCTCAAGACCCAACAATAGAACTCTTAGGCATATACCCAAAGGATGCTCAATCATACCACAAAGACATTTGCTCAGCTATGCTCACAGAATCATTATTTGTAATAGCTAGAACCTGGAAACAACCTAAATGCCCCTCAACTGAAGAACGGATAAAGAAAATGTTGTACATTTACACAATGGAGTACCACTCAGTGGTTAAAATAAAAAAAATGACGCCTTTAAATTTGCAGGCAAGTGGATGGAACTACAAAATAACCATCCTGAGAGAGGTATCCCAGACCTAGAAAGACAAACCCAGTATGTACTCATTCATAAGTAGATATTACACATAAAGCAAAGGAAAAGCAGCCAACAGTTCACAACCCCTTGGAAGGGGAAATAAACAAGATCTCCTGAGGAATTTAGGAGCATGGGAGTGTGGAAGAAGAGTAGAGAGGAGAGAAAAGGAGAGGGGAGGAGAATATAAGGAATTGGGAAAATAGAGTTGTGGGAAAGTCAGAGAAAAAGAACAAGGAAATAGATTCCTTGATTGAGGGAGCCATTATGGGGTTAGCAAGAAATCTGGTACCAGAAAAATTCCTAGGAATCCACAAGGATCACCCAGCTAAGAAATCTAACCAATAGTGGAGAGGTTGCCTTAACTGCCCATCCCCTGTAGGCAGATTGATGCGTACCTTAATTGTCATCATGGAACCTTCATCCAGCAGCTGATGGAAGCAGATGAGAGATCCACAGCTAAAGAGTGGGTCGAACTCCCAGAGTCCAGTTGTAGAGAGGGAGGAGAGATAATATGAGCAAATGGATCAAGGCCATGATGGACAAACCCACAGAAACAGCTCACCAGAGCTAGTGGGAGCTCACTGATTCTGGACTGACAGTTGGGGAACCTGCATAGGACAAATCTAGGCCCTCTGAATGTGGGGGACAGTTGTGTGGCTGGGACAGTGTGTGGGGTTACTGGAAAAGGACCCAGTATTTATCTCTAGTGCATAAACTGACTTTTTGGAGCCCATTTCCTATGGAGGGATACTTTATTCAGCCTAGATACTGGAGGGAGGGCCTTGTTCCTGCCTCAAGAGATACGCCAGCCTTTGCTGACTACCCATAGGAGGCCTCACCCTTTTTGAAGAGTAGATGTGAAGTGGCCTGGGGAGAAGGCAGGTAGAGCAGGAGGAGGGCAGGGAGAGGGGACTGGGATTGGTATGTAAAATAAAAGAGATTGTTTTAATAACATAAAATTTAAGAAAAGGCTTGTAGTTTCCACATACAGTATTGTTAACTTTCCCATTGATGTGATGATGTGGGATGTGAGTATATTTTATTACCATTGGTTAATGTAGAAGCTGTTTGGGGCCTATGGAAGGGCAGAATAAAGCCGGGTGGGAAATGGAAACAGTGATAAAGTGAGAAAGTAGGTGGAGTAAGAGAGATACCATGTAGCTGCCAAAGGAGACAGACGCAGGACAGAGCCTTACCCAGTAGGCCATAGTCTTGTGGCAATACACAGATTAACAGAAATTGGTTAATTTAAGATGTAAGAGTTAATTAGAAATATGCCTGAGTCATTGGTCAAGCAGTGTTGCAATTAATATAATTTTGTGTCATTATTCCGTTAAGGGTGGCCAGGAAACGAATGAGCAGTCTCTGCCTACAATATTATAAGATACCAAGACAAGGCAATTCATAGAAAAAAAAGTTTATTTGAGCTTAAAATTCCAGAAAGATCAGAATTTGTCATGGCAGAGAACCACGGGAGCAGGCAACAGGCATACTGAGAGCTCACATTTTAATCCACAAAGGGGAAGCAGAGAATGAACTAGGAATGGAACATAGTTCCTCCAGCAAGTTTACACTTCCTAAGCCTACCTAAACCATGCCACCAACTGGAGACCAAATATTTAAGTATCTGAGCCTGTTGGTGACATTCTCATTCAAACAACCACACCTACTAACAGATAGAGGCCGTACATAGGGGATATTGTGTAAGGACTGTTTGTTAGGAAGTTTGAACACAGTCCTGTATGCAAACCATACAGTTAGTGGATATTTGAACACTATTATATATTGTGATATGCTTGTGGCATTAAAAATGCTGTTCAGCTTCCACTGGCAATCCCCTCACCTCAATTAGAGAGGTGTCTAGGCAATGTGGTGCTAATTCTCAATGAATTAAAAGAACATCATGACATCCTAGATCTTTTCCATTTAAATTTGTGTTCTTGTTCCATTCTCCCATTTTCTTAACTAAAACGTAGATCATTCCCTGATCATAAACCCAGAGTGTATGCAAAGATGATCACCCACATGTGGACACTGATACATTCATATGTGCAATCAAGTCAGAAACTCTCTTAGGGATCTTTCCCACCTTCCTGGTTCATACTTCTGAGTTACAGACAGTATTCTGAGAGAAGAATGTACCAATTACTTTTGGATACATGGATTGCATGGAATTTTCTTTGGTGATATCCAAGTATTAGCAGGCCAATTCTTTTTTGTCCTAGCTTGACATGTTTGCCATTTAGAAATTTCTTTCCCGTTGTGGCTGCTTTATAGCATAAGATTCAGAAGGCTTTTCTGAGCATACACCACTTGGGACATTCAGTGTCAGTTTTTCTTGAAACTGGCCCAGGTTTTTCTAATTTGCCACCCTTGACAGCCACATCCGCCTGACTGAGAGAATCTGCACGATATCCCTGGCTTGTATACTGAAGAAAAAGATGATAATATGACCTTCCCTGGCCTTGGAAGGATGTTCCATGGGATGTGTGCATAGGGGAGAGTTTGAGAAAGGTACTCTAATGCAAACAGCAGTGGCATTATAATCTGCTTAAGAATCATGACATTTGGAAATTATATTTAAACCTGGGGTTCTATAACCTCATGTTTCTTCTACTCACATATATCAGCTGTAGTCTAGAGTCAGTAAATGCTCAGTTTTTTAAGAGTCTGATAACACCCGCCCCACCCTCATAAGTTTCTGCTTTTATTTCACCTCTTTTATATCCTTCTAATATTCAAGATCCAGAAACAACCAATTTAGGATTGAATAGAGAATTAAATAATGGTTAAAGGACCCAAGACAAAAAGACAGCGTGTTGACCCTAAGTTTCACATCTGCCAACCTGACAAGTGGAATTAGAGCAGAGGGAAGGCCAGTCCCACCAACAGAGAAATAAAAGCTAAAATAAGCTTCCTCAAGGAGAGGAATGTCTGCAACAGTTTTAATGCAAGCATATCTTTCTGAACCCTTGTGAGAAGCCTGAGAGAGAGAGAGGATAGCTGAGAAGGTTGCAGACAGTAAGTGCTCGCCAGATTCTCTCCCTCACACAGAGTAGCAAGGAGATAATCTGCATCTACGAAATTGCTCTGCTGTCTCATGAAGATGTTAAGAGAAACGATTTCGGTCTTTGCTTCTTACAAATTCCCCCTTCTTTAGAAGGCGTGAGGGGTGTAATCATACCGTAGTACTTTCTAAATCATCTATAAAAAGAGAAGCTCAGGATGCTTCAGCACAGTGAGGAAAGACACCAGCAAACAGGATTCTAGAAGTACCAACTGAAAGTAAAATATTCCCTCGGTTTCTCCCTCAAAGACATAAAGTGGGTGCTCAGCTTGTCACAGTTCTTCAGTGCCTGAGAAGAAGTAAACCATCTACACCTATGGTGTACTCAGTAGCGCGTTTCTGGCTTGGTCCCTAGTAGATGTTTGCCAATGTTTTTCTCTTCTCTTTGACCTCGTGCTAGTTTTTGGTAACAAATAGGTGAGTCACATAGGAGGTACTTGCATGGCTTTTAGACAGTTACCTAGTAGGTGTGCACGGGATCTACACGCCTCTGCTTTCCTTTTGCTAATTTCCATCTCTCCTAGGGATCTCTCTTTGGGTTGTTATTGTTGATGGAGGGAGGGTATTTAAACACAAGAGCAAATATGCCACTTGTTGAATGAGAGAGACCTGCTGGTCCCCTGACATTTCTTCAGGCAAGTACAGTTTGATTTCAGAGGCAGTGGGTGATTTGTTGGCAGCGTTTCTCAAAGCCTGACTGGGGCAACCTAACCTGTCCTGTGTGTTTGGAAAGGTCCTCATCTAGGCCAAAGAAAGACAGGGACTATGGGTCATTTGTCATAGAGGAAATATTTCTATAATCCTGAACCTAGACCAGTGCCCTGATACTGAAATGCCTTTTTTCGATAAATTGCCATGGCCGATCTTATGACGTGGTGTGAAAGTTGATATCCATCTCCAGCAGCTTGGTATAAATGAGAGAGAACTCTTTGGGCCCGAGTCTGCTTAATGAGCAGGTGTTTCCAGCCTCAGGTGGCCCCCTCAAAGTCTCCTGAGCTCTGGACATCATATATAGTTCTGGAACAGCAAAGATATAGCAGCTGTAAAACATCTGTTGTAACTCCCTGCTGCTCGGCTGTTTCCCTGGTGACTTTGCTTTTGTACATTCCCAACAACTGCCCAATGTCACGTGGCTGGAGGGCCTTCTCTCACATCGTTCACTATAGTTATTGATCTGTAGAGTATGAACAAGTCTAAGCCTTGAGATCTATGTGCATTAGCTAACCAAGGCAGACTGGAACACCCTCCTGCAACTTTACATTGGATGATGGGTATAAATTCTCATTGCCAAATGTATTATCACCTTAGTCTAATATCCACAGATGCTGCTACAGCAGGTGGCATCCTAGCATGTAAGGGTACATGGAGCACCATCCAGAAAGTGATATCAGAGAAAGATATGGGAAGGCAAATAAATAAAATGTAAAAGTCTGAAATGCAGAACGGCAGTTGATTTAGCAAAATTAGGTATCCTCGTTTCATTCCAGTAGCTGAGCTGGTGAGTAGCCAGGTCAATCCACTTATCTCTCTATTTAACTCCAAAGTCTCTGTTTTTGCTCAAATTTAACCTGAAGAAGGCAAAACTAGGAACGTCTTATTAAGAATCAGGAAACTATTTTAAATGTATGTAGGAAACGTATTTGGTGAAAACAGTATTTTAGGAAGATTGCTTTGGGGACTATGTGCAGGTTGACTAACATAGTGAGAGACTAGAAATAGAGAATACTTGGGGTATACTCTGAAAGAATAGATATAAGTAATTTAGAACTCACTGCTGTGTGCTTAGACATTGATATTTAATTCTCCTACCATAATATTTATCACATATGTATCTTTAGCTAACATAATATTTATACATTTATATGCTCTAAAGTGGTGCTTTGATGTATGTATACATTATAGAATGATTAATAATCAAGCTGATTAACAAGGCTCTCATTTCACATAATTATTTTCATTATGAGAATATTTGAAGATTATTTTCTTAGTTGTTTTAAATATAAGCTACATCATTGACCATAGCCACAACATTATACAGTAGAACACTTTCCTCTGCTCCACCTGAAACTTTATACACTATCATTGTTTCTTCTCTTGCCCTACTTTCTGGAAACACTGTGATTTCTCCTTACTTCTATATTTGATGATTTTAGGTTCTCTATGCAAGTGAGATCATTCAGTATTTATCTTCCCATAGTTCACTTACTGGTGTGGGAGAATTGTCTGTATTCTGTCAATCATGTATTTTAATAAAACACTGATTGTCCAGGCAGGAAGTATAGGCGGGGCGGTAAGAACAGGAATATTCTGGGAAACAGGAAGCTCCCTCCACATTCCTGCCCAGGCCACCAAAGAAG
>LOEQ01001397.1:48621-71283 GCA_001685075.1 Bramus lutescens
CACCCACATTCAGAGGGACTAGTTTGGTCCTATGCTTGTTCCTTCCCAGTCCAGTTGTAGTTGATGAGCTCCCATCAGCTCAGGTAAGCTGTTTCAGTGGGTGAACCCATCATGGTCTTGACCTCTTTGCTCATGTTCTCCCTCCTCCCACTCTTCAACTGGACCTTGAGAGCTCAGTCCAGTGCTCCTATATGGGTCTCTGCCTCTGTTCCCATCAGTTGCTGGATGAAGTTTCTATGGTGATATTTTAGATAATCATCAGTCTGACTAGAGGGTAAGTCAAGATCCTTGTATGTTTTATAGATTGATTTCTCATTATATATGAGTATCATCACTCCATATTCATAGATATTAACTACTTAACAATGACTGATATGTAAATTTGATTGTAGAAATCACTATATAACATATATTAAGTCATCAAATTGTTTCTTGCATATGTTCAATTTTATTTGCCAATTGTACTTTAATAGAGATATATAAAATAAGTTTAAAAGTAAAAGAGGCCCAAGAGAAGTATCATATATATGTACAAATTACCTGTGTTTTCCTACTGCAAGAGGGAAAACATGGATATATTGGGGCCGTTTCAAGGGCAAGGCACAAACAAAAGCCTTGGGAATTAAGGGTGTAGAGACATGGAAGAAAGAATAAAGGGTTATTACTTTCATCTTCTTGCTTACATGGGGTCAGGTGTCAGTAAAGGGTACATGTAAAAGCCCCGGAGACAGGGACTTATTAATTGTTCTTGCCAGCAGCAAACATGGACGAATGTTCTGGTGTTGTTGCTGTTGCCCAGAGAATTTTATTGAGTTCTTATTGCTCTGTGGTCTAGTCTCTGGAACTCTCAAAATGATCTTGCCATTTCCTAGAGGCTGTACTGTTTGACTTAGGCTATCCATCAGAGGATAGCTATGGCAGAGCAATTGTCTAAGTAATCGGAACAGTAGTGATGCCTGCTTCACTACCTGCTGTTTGATTTTGTTCTGCATGCTCGCTTTCACAAGAGAGTTGTGTTTTCTTTGTTTCGTGTCTTGTTTTTTTTTTTTTAAGCACCAAAGCCCTCAGATATCAATGTTATATAGTTACTGGTTAGTTATTGTCTTAGGGTTACTCTTGCTGAGATGAAACACCATTACCAAAAGCAAGTTAGGGAGGAATGGGTTTATTTGGCTTACATGTCCATATTATAGTCCATCATTGAAGGAAGTCAGGACAGGAACTCAAACGGGACAGGAACCAGGACTCAGGAGCTGATGCAGAGGCCATGGAGGGGTGTTGCTTACTGGCTTGCTCCCCATAGCTTGCTCAGCTTGCTTTCTTATAGACCCTAGGACCACTTGCCCAGAAATGGCCCCACACACAATGGACTGGGCCCACCCCCATCAATCACTAATTAAGAAAATAGCCTACAGGCTTGCCTACAGCCTGATCTTATAAAGGAATTTTGTTAATTGAGACTCCCTTCTCTCTAGTGACTCTAGAGTGTGTCAACTTGACATAAAACTAGTTAGTACAGGTATTATCAAGAAACTTTTCGTTAGTTTTATATTACTGGAAATAACACCTATGATAGTAAGCTTATAGGGATAAATGACTTAGTTTGGCGTATAGTTATAGAGTTTTCATTCCATGATCTCTTTAACCTATTTGATCTGAGCTTATAGCATGCAATTGGGTGCATGTAGGGGAGAAGCCCCACTTAATTCATGATAAAGAATTGATGATAAGAGGCCAGGATCCCGCAATCATTTTTGAGGTTATGGTCCTAAGAACCTAATCTTTCCACTGAGTTAAATCTCTTAAAGCGTCCACAACTTCCTAATAGTGCCAATCAGGCAACCAAGCCTTTAACAAATGTGCCCCTGGGAGACATTCCAAACTCAAACCATAGCAATACTCCCAGTGGGATCCTTTCTTAACTCATACAATCCTCTTAAGAAATGAATTGAATGTGAGAGGCTAACAGTCATGCTGTCTGTCACATTCCATTCCATACACAGAGGTAGAAACTTTTTAGCCTTAATCTTTTATGATTAATTATTAATGCAGGGATTTTTTTTTTTCAGAAAAGCCATTCTCATTGCCCTTTCACTGCCAGGATGGAAAAGAAAGATAGCTCAGAAAACATTGAAATTCAATGTGTTTACCAAGAGTCCGTTGGCTACCCATATCTGCCCAGCGTATACCACCTTATCTTGTTCTACGCATCTTTATTTGCATGCGAGAGGATTCAAAGAATGCATACTCCATATATGTTAGCCTAAATATCATAAACTAACTAGTTACTTAAAACCACAGTCAGTTTTGACATAACAATGATTCTTTGTTTTGTTTCATGACACAAAATGTTGCTATTTAACGCTGACTAGTCTGCTATTCACCATATTAGCCTGGTGAGGACACCATAGAAACCCTTGTACAGCAACCTCCAAAGTGTTGAGATTATATTCATGGACCACCACTCTTTATTAAGATTAGAGTTTTGATAAACATTATAGCAAGGTTTTCGTTATCTGCTAAATATATTAACTGTCACCATTTTTACATTTAAAAATGTGTAAACTAATATTTTAAATTTCTTGAGATTATATTTATGATATTTTTCCCTTCCTTTCATTCCTTCAAAACCCTCCCATATATTGCTCCCTGATCTTCAAATTCATGGCCCCATTTTTCACTAATTGTTATTGTGTGCATATAGTGCATATAGTGTATATGCCGTATTTCTAAATATAATCTTTTCAGTCTGTATAAGGTTACTTTTATGTAAATTTATGGAACTGACTGGTTGCCACTGGACAACCAATTGGTGTGCTCTTCCCTGGGGAAGAGCACCTCTCCTGCTCCAGGCTTTTCTCAGTTGTCTATAGTTCTTTGTGTAGTGTTAAGGCCTTATGGGCTTTTCCCTATCCATGTTGGCATGTCAATTGTGTTATCCTTCCTTGTTCAGGTCACATTTGGGCAGTCACATTGCTGAGACATTATGACTGTAGTTTCTAATAGTCTTCTTCAAGTGTTTTTAAATAATATACATATTAGATGAGGTCAAAAGAGACAGACATGAGCTGCTCATTTCCTTTCCCTGACTGCTCCATGTCTACCAGTTGATGTGTGTGTCATGTGTCTTCATCTTCAATGAGGGGCAATATATATGTTGGGGTCATCCAGCTGCAAATGTGATGGCTTCACCATAAATGAGGCACTGAGTCACGAGCATGTTGCACACCAAGTGAGTGTGTCTCAAGAGTCTTGTTACTAGACAGATGTTCCCTAACTCTGTAAGCCAGAGACTCCTGCTATCTTTAGGGACATTGGTCAAAATTCTAGGAATGCTTAGCATTATTATACTGATTGCAAGAAATTATTAGCATGCTATGGGATAATACCAGAGTTGTAAAATTCACTGCATTGAGTGTAATTCTTCCCTCAGCAAGGAATTATCTGAATCAAATACCAATGTGTCACTATGCAGAAACACTGGAAAGGAAACTCTCTATGAAATTTCAAGGATTACCAGTTAAAGTGTTGCAGCTTCACAAACTGATGTCTGTATCACCAACATCAAAATTACTGGGTTGATTATTAAAATTTATTTTTTCCTCCATACATACTCTCTCATGGATAAAGGAAAATATGTTTTTAAGCATACTGAATGCTTATTATATACACTAAAAATAAGAGTCATTAAAGTTATCACTGGACAATTAAAAGATATATTTAAAACTACATATTTTAATTAGCAAGGGGAATATAATGAGACATGTTTTTGAAACTATTAAAAAATTGAAAATATGGCCTCAGTCTCAGATGAGTTAATATGTAAAATATAATCTATGCATAGCCAATAAACTTATGAGGTGTTCAGTTTCTTTCTGTAAAAAAATCAAAGAAATCCAAATTAATAAAATATTTGTTTTAAATGATTTATTTTTTGAGAAATTCATACATGAATACAGTAAATTTTTATCATGTTTAGCCCTTCACACACTCCTCACACACACACACACACATGCAAATTTATTATTATGTGCAATTATTGTTGCCAGAATGAGCAGAGATATAGGGCTAACAGAAGTTATTTTCTTATATTTGTTTGTGTTTTAATAGTAACTATTGCTAAGAAACATGAAATTTATTCTGACATTGAAGCAAACTACTGTTTAAGGGGTTAATTCCAATAATGTAGAGATCATACACACAGATATATCGTAAGTCCTTAAGTGTGGTGCATACTTGTAATTATACACCTAGAGCACAAACTGATATTTTCTTTGTCATTCTTTTGCCTGAAAATCTGATTTAGATGTCCATTTCTGCTTTGGGTATTGATGTTTAATATTAACATATTATGTGGCTGCTTACAATTTCAGTTGAACATGTGTTTTATTAACAAAGATAATGTGGACAGCCTATTAAATGGCATTAGGTGGAAGATCAGAGAAAAAAAGCTTAACTCCAATTGTGTAGGAGGAAAAAAACCCACGGTATCTTGAGAGAGGTTTAATAATGAAATTATTGCCAAGATATTAGTATAGTATTAGATCTATTTGGAGGGTCTATGTTTACTTGTTTGGAGTTTTTAATTTCAAAGCTTTCCTACGAGAACTTATTCAACCTCAAAAAGCAGAAATCAGTTCAGTGAAACATCTACAGCAGAGAAGAGAGGTGGGAAAGATACTAAACATTGTTCAGCTAAATTTCAGTAATTTGAGGCAGTGTGGAGAATCATAGACTCCATTTCAGTCTTGATCAGGCCTCTGTCTCCTTGCTCTTATAAACATAGCATTATTAATAAGAGAAATTTGTCCTCTTCTCTTTCATACACTGTAGTACATGTCTCATGTGATTCTTATGTGAAGGTGGTTAGAATTGAGTAGCTGTTTGGTGACAGCAAGAGATTGTGGTTTGTTCAATTTCATTTACATTTCATGAATCTCAAATAAACTGGATGTGTCATATAGTTTCAATAACACATCAAAAACTTTTAGAAATAAATGATTTTTTGTTTCATTTCCCCCTGACTGTTCCATCTGCATTCCACTGCACTCCCTTGAGTTACTTATTATTTGTTGTTTTCATAGATACTAAATTGAATCTCAGTGGTTGTATTATAAATACAGTACACATACAGCAATATCGTCATGGGGTCATTTTGACAGGAGAACTTGTTTTCCCCGTGAATAAGAAACAACTAAACTATTGTTAAATTCAAAGCCACTCAAGGCCATACTAATTGTATTTGGAGATTGAGCCTGGGAATGCAAGCCATCATTATAGAGTGCATGCAAACATATTGATTATGACTATATGCAGCACAACTTTGCAGATTCCTAAGAAAATAGGAAGAGTTTCTATAAGCTAGGGGATTTTGTTCATCGGAGATTTAGGCTGATGATAATATGTCATATGACACACTTGGCTCAGTTCTCCAGATAAGAGGAGTTAGGTTTTAATTATTTGTGCAGGTGTGATTACATTCTTGCAAACAATAACATGCTCATCATAATCAGATAACTCTTTGACTCTGTAGTGTCACAGAGCTGATAAGTAGAATTAGGTACCTCCAATTCTGGTTTCCTTTCTTTGGAAGGAAGGAAGGGAGGGAGGAAGGAAGGAAGGGGAAGGAAGGAAGGGAGGAAGGAAGGGAGGAAGGAAGGAAGGAAGGAAGGAAGGAAGGAANGAGAGAGAGAGAGAGAGAGAGAAAGAAAGACAGTAAGAAAGATTGACTCAGAGTATTAGTTAGAAAGGCCCGGAAGAAGTTTCTTCTAAATCAAATATGGGAAAATAAGAAACATCTATTCTACAGTAAATCAAATTTCCAGGCTGAGGGGCCCACATGGGAGACAACCTTCAACACACATCCATCCCCTGGCTCTAGTGCAGAATTGCTAAAAGTCACTGGATTTCTTTTATGGCGAAATAAAACCAGAGTTCAGGTAAATCTACTGGATCACTTTCATTGAATCCTTGGTATATCATCTTTCTGGGAAGACTTTTCTCTGAACTTTTGTTTTTCAGTGATCCTCAAATCATTGCAGTCAATTAAATTATTGTTTATAAGTACAAGTTTGTCCTTCTAACTCCAATTAGGAAAATATGGGACAATCAATTTGATTTGTTTTTGAGACAAGGACTTAATATAGACTTGGTTGGTCTGGAACTTGTTTTGTTGACCAAGGTTGGCACCAAATTCATAGATAGCCTGCATCTGCCTCCAAAATGCTGGGATTGAAAACATGTGGTACCATACCCTGCTCAATCATTTTGACTGTCACCAAGCCTTTCTATCCTGTGGTCTCCTATGATAGTCACACTGATTTAAAATTTCTCTTCAGAACCACTGAATCTCATCAGCAGGGAAGGAGCTGGAAGTTCTTTAGTCTTGGATTCATGTTTTAGAATATGAAACAGCTTTGGTATATTAGCATGGTACATTACATTTGTAGTAAGAGGTCAAATGGCAGTTCATGTCAAAATCTGCGGCCAAACAAGTTCAATTCAAATAGTATAATCCCACAAAATATGTATCTTACAGTTGATTTCTGAAGTTTGAAACTTCTGGTGGTAGTAAAGTGTAGTGAACTGTTTATCTTAATAATTGTAAATACAAGTGAAAGCAGAGTGTTATGCCGTCTGCTCAGCTCACTGGACTATGACTTTACTGGGGTAGAGTGCTGTGGTACATTCTGTGGACAGGCTAGAGGCAGGTCTATTATCATCACTGCTATTTTTGAGGGAACATCTGGGCAAAAGAGTTGGGTCTTATGCCAAGTGCCTAAATATAGGTTAGATAACTTACTCACACATACTTAAAGTTACTCACCTTGCAAGGCATCAAACAAGAGAGCTCTCAGGTAAAGCTTTATTCTAAAGTCTACTTTTTTGTTCCCACTCCACGGTGACCAATAACTTTAAATCACCCTCCTTGGGAATCTCAGCTCACTACAAGTGTGTCTATACGGTTGGGTGAAGAGAGGATAGAGATAGGCATACCTGATGTGTCATTTATTGGCTGCCTAATGTGAGTTCTCAGGCAAGTCATTTCAACTCTAGAGGTGTCAGCTTTCTAATCTGTAAAATGGAGCGATAATTGCCTTCTAGACCACCTACCAATAGGCCTATGGTACTGTACCAGTTACAAAATCAGTGTGAGAGCACTTTGTAATGTTCAAAGTGCCCCTCCAGTCACGGAGGCGCAGAAGCGGAGGAGTGGAATGCTTGCGTATCAGTTGCTGACAGTCCTCTGTCCTGAAATGAGAAGTTTACCTCAAAAGTAAGTGTTTCTCACGGTTTGGAGTAGACAAGTCAGTAGGTAGTTACTCTGGCTACCTGACTGGGCTGGTCCTTCCTGTTGTTGCTGAGGCTCCTCAGCCTTTGTTAAATTGCCTGGTTCATCCTTTTCCCTTCTTTCACTGGTGTTTCAAGCCTTGCATGCGTTTATTCAGCTGCCATAGTCATGTTAATCCAGTATCATCTTTCAAATATCTGCTCTAATCTCATTTCCTTCCTTTTATCTCACTCACCCTTGTCTTTTCCTTTGCTTCATTCTCACATTTATCTATAAATCCATGGATCCCAAGGGAAAACATTGAGAACGAGTGAGTCTTTGGGCACTGTGATTCTTAAGTGAGATGCACAGTCTCGTGGCTTAGTGTATTTACTGCCCAGATGTCTCTGCCTGAATTCTAAGCCCAGGTCTCTCGAACCAGCTGATATCTGAGCTCTGTTTCCCCTTTCTGGCATTCAAGGGCTCAGCAAAACCAATCAAGCTTGTAACTAGATGCTTCCAGAAAGCACAAGCTATTCTTGGAAGTCCAGGCCTCTGGTCAGCCTGTGCAGACTTCTGCTTATTTCCAGCCCTATAGCACAATAGCTCCAGCTGTTCCCTCCCTCAAAAATACCATTCTTTCTCTACCCAACTTGTTCATAAGCATCCTGCATCTCCCCCTTCTCCACATAGCTGTCTCTCTGGCCTGCAGTTTATTCAGATCCAACCCTTGCTGCCCCTCTGAAGCACTTATTCCCAGACCCATTGGCATCTTAATTTACTCTTCTGTTGCATATGTGCTACACATTTTTGCTTAGTCAGGTGCAATACTTACAATATCGTGATTTTACATATTTCTAATGATTTAGTACTTTCACTTTGCCCATTTCATCACATTCAGAATAATCAAATAACTTGCCTGTGGTCACATTTCTTGTAGATATAAAATTGAGATTTAAACCCAGTTTGTATATATTTTCAGAATCTGCTAACCAATTGTTACTAATTACTAACCAATTGTTCTACCACATGATACAATACTATCTGTGCCTTAAAAAATGGCTCACGCTAAATCTGGAAAAGAAGCATTGAATATTTTCTAGTTATAAATCAATGCCCATCCCTCCTCAAATTTAGATCCTGAAGCCCTGACTTCCAAAGTGATAGTGTTAGAATGTTAGAATTTGAGGCCTTTGGAAGGTAATTTATATTTAGATGAGGTGGCAGGCTGCATAAAGTCCTTAGTGTCCTTAAAAGAAAATGGATGCAAGATGTAGAGCTCAATAAAAATAAAGAAAAGAAAAGAAAAGAAAGTGAATGCATCTTATATCTATATCCCAGCTTCTGCTTCTATATCCTAGGCAACATTGAAGAAGAGGGAGCTGTCGTGGCAGTTCAACTGTATTTTAATGAATGAAGAATGCCTGAAGATCTGAGAGTAAAATAGTCTCTCTGGTTAGCCTTACAGACCACACACCTTTAATCGCAGTAGCCAAACTAGTTGGCATAGAAACTGGGTGGTGCACACCTTTAACGGTGGTGGTGCATGTCTTTAATCACAGCCCTAGAGAGGAATATGAGACATGGGGGGGGACAGTTTTCAAGGACAGTCTCATTCTGAAATTCCTAGAGGTGGGATTTCCATTTCAGTTTGAGCTGGAGGTAAGTCGGTGGCTGCCTGTTTTGCTTTTCCAATCTTCAGGTTGAACCCCAATTTCTGACCTTAAGCTTTTATTAATTGAGCTTCAGGGGACAGAAAGTTTGTAAGAGTCAGAATACTTGAAATTCTGTCATGAGTCACTGATAGAAATGACTGAATAAACAAGACTGAAACAATGGCTTCATCATCTGATATGTCAACATTCAGTGACTAAAATGGCACAGGGTTTGACCCCTAGATAATGAAATAAAGGCAACTAATGGGTACTAGGAGAAGGAGAATACTGTCTCCCAGGGATAAGCTCCGTACTAATGCTCCAATGGAGAGTTTACAGCCCTGAAACTATATGCACACAAACAGCAAGATGAACTCAGATGAAAGTATATATATATACATGTGTTTGTGCACACACAGGTGCACACACATGTGAAACAATAATAGTCAAAAATTAAAAGTGGCTCTCAACTTGAGAATCGGGGCATAGGAAAAGTTGGAGAAAGGTTTGTAAGGAGGGGCTGGAGGAAGGAAAGGGAGGAAACAGTGATGTACTTCTATCTCAATTGAAAATATATTAAAAATATGAAGACAACCAAGATTTCCCTTTGTCCACCATGTGAGGTTTATAGGGAAACAGTTACGTGCACAAGGGCAAAGAACAGTCAACAGAAGCCAGGTCCTTAGCATCAGACATTGCATTTTTATCCTCTTGAAGTCTTAGGGTAAATTCTGCTTAAGGCAATCTTAGGTATTGTGTTATAGCAATATCTTCTAGCACATTGAAATAAGCTCTAGGACATCTCTAAAGGTCAATATTTGTAAGTTACTTGATTACTTAATAATTGAGAGGCAACTAAACATTGGCAAAGGGTAGCACAACATATCTCAGCTTAAAACATGAGAGATATATTTAAAAGATTCACAAGATGATCAATACCCAATTGAGTAAGAAAAGGAATGTCACAACTCAAATTCCTTTATATTTATGTGTCTTTCTGTACTTGCCACTAAAATGGGAATTATAATAAACCTTTCTCATTTTTTGCTCTTTTTTGTCATTGCTACTGCCATTGCTGTTAGTTTCTACAACTTGAGACAAAGCAGAGATCTTACAGTTGGTGACAACTACCATCCATATCTTTTAGGGAAAGAAGCCCTCTCACTGCCTCATCTGAAACCTTTCAGTCTTCCATATACTTAAGCCAGTACTGTAACTATGTTTGTATTATGAGCAACTTGATAAGTGATATCAAATCCCCATGGGCCCATTGTACTTACATAGGGAAAGTTGAAAATGTACAGTTTGTATAAGATCTTATCACTTTAAAATGACTGGATTTTCACTGCACATTTACATCCAGCCATTCTGACAACCCTAGAGGGCAGTTTCTGTCTCACTATAAAATGCTCCTGTTTAGACAATAGACCTTTTTTTCGTTTGTCACTTGGTTCACAGTTCTCAGAAATGGTGCCCCAGTAACAACTCCTCTCTGTCATATGAATATGAAGGATTTTTCTTTGATCACTCTCCAATGCCTGCTGCTTTGGATAATTTATTATTTCCTTTAGGGGCTTGTTCAAGAGAGCCATGCTAAGCGATGTTCTAGGAAAATCACCCATGTTGTCTTCTCTTTGACACTAGAGAAATTGGATGGGTTTCCTTTTTTTGATTCTAAGGAGATATCCTAATCTTGAGCAGAGTGCCTGTTGTTGCCTGGGGTTTGTCAAGGGAGCATGAAACCAGAGATCTTTTGTACTACAGGGAAGAAAGAAAGAAAAGCAATAAAAATTTCCCATTGAGGGCTCTTTGAGTGCATCTGGTTCAAAGAACCAGCTATTGGCAGAGACTATACTTTCCTTGTTTCTCTTTACATTGCCAAGTGTGTACCTCTATATTTGGCACAGAGTAGGCATATAATAAGCATCCGTTGACTAAATGAACATCTAGGAGGAATACTAAAAGTGTTTGGTTTTATCCTGTTGAGATTCGGACAGTCTTATCAGTACCGTAGCAAAGAAAGTGTTTTCTCTCTGCTTTTCCTAGCATTTGGATTATTCAGATCATTTCTGTACTTCTGCAGTACTATGTTTGCTCCATTGGACTGGAATATGTATTGACCTCTGTATTTTTCTCTCCACTCCCATTCCTGAAATTTCACATGTGTTTCACAAGTGCAGTGCTGGGCCTATGGTTTCTGTTCAAAAAATATTAGTTGGGCAATGTTTACCACAGCTATCCTAGAGAGCAAAAGTAACAATTACAGTGCTAGTACCATACTTACATTACACAAGGGACTTACTGTAGACGATTTGATAGCAGAGGATTGGTGGCAGACACAGGGATGCAGCCAGGGTGATCACTGGTCATAGAGGCTCCTCATTCAAAGCTTTGAAGTAACAATAGCACTAAATTCACAGGAAGGTCAGAGGGATTTTGCAGCAAGATCTTCAATGGGGGAGAGGTATTTCATATATCTTATAGCAGCGTGTAAAATTTTGCTTTTCTCCCTTTTCTTAGTCTTGCTTTCTGGTAGGAAGCTAGAGAAGGGAAGTGGCTCTGCTTGGCAACTAAAAACTACTGTCCTTCCCATTTCCATTTCTTCTCCTTCTCCTCTCCCTAGCCAAAGAAACATGCTGAATTGTTAGTAGCTTCATTTAGGAAACTTGGGAAGAAGTATCCGAGTGAAGGACCTGTTGAGTATAGATCTCAGAGGAGCAGAATAGCAGGGTACTAAACCAAACTCATTCCAGGCTAGCAAGATGGGAAAAGGGAGATGAAATTCCGAGCACATAAGAATTCCCTTGGAATCTGCATGATGCAGATTGGAGGTCAAAACACCTAAGAAGGGCTGCTGGGTTTTTTTTCCATTCCAGCGCCTGAGGATTTTTGATAGTGCATGCATGCTGTGAAATAATAGGCCTCACAGAGCAGTAGTCTTACGATCTCTGAAGGAGAACGTTGCCGAAGAGAGTTGATAATCTGAAACTCCTACCCTGAACATTCTGAAAGGTGATGGAGTCAGGGCGAGAACTGCATTGTTTTCTCTGTTTCTCATTTGTTCATTTGCTTATTCATGCAGAGAACAGTTACTGAATTGTTTTCTAGCTAGGTAATTGGCTAAGACACAAGAAATTATGGTGGCTAGAAAGATAGGTATGGACTCGTTTGAAAACTCAAGTTATCATACAGCTATCTTTGAGTTTCACAGAAGATATATGAGGAAATTTATAATAGTATGTGAGCCTGAGCAAAGCCTTTTGGAACTAATGATTGATGTATAAATAAGGACTGAAGTAGAAATCTCTGCAAGGAGGAGAAAAAGTTTGATACATTTTACTAAATGCAGAAATCAAACCTGAAAATAGAAGTACATGAATGCTGGATGAAAGAGAGATGCTTGTTTGAGTCCTTGTTCAGTCTCCAAAGAACTTAGAGAGATAGACAGGCAGCTTTTATTACCCTTGGGTGCCTAAAAACATCGAGACCTAGATATATTCATGTTTTTAATTCACGAAATGAATCTGTTTTTGAGTAAATCTAGGTTGAAATTACTGGCCACTCCTCTTCAGAATATTATAATAGGCTAGTGATAAAGTTGAGAGAATTAATGTGTATCATTTGACTTGATGTCCAGAGGTCTTAACATGATGTCACATTGTGGTTCAGCAAGAACGAGGCCCAGTAAGTCATATTCACAACAACTTAGCCAATTGAGACAGTTGTACTTTTGTTCTAACAGCTGTTCAGAGCGTTCTTCTTGTTCATTGAGCACAGTGGGAACCTGAGATTGAAAAAGGTGAGGCCGATACAAAAACGGAATTGGGGAGCAGCATGTTAGTACAACAGTCATAACTGGCTATTTCTGCTTTATTGTGGGCTAGACATTTTACACACTAAATATATTCAATAAGTCTCACAATAGCCTCCCATGTGAGGTCAATATTCATTTTTGTACTCATTGATTTGCTTTCCAAATGAGGATGTCTAGGCTCAGGGAGTGTATTGGAGTCTGCTTAATTTCGAATTCAGAACTGTAGTATGGAAAACATGCAGTCCAACTGTAGGCTGTGCTCCTAATCACCGTGCTCCACTGAATTATACATACGAGGCTGAGATGAAGTCAGTAATACTAGACCGGAGACAAAGGAGTAGTCTGGGACACGGGCCAAAGATTGCTCTTTCTGGCAGGGCTCCCAGCACGAGTTATTTAACAGGTACAGAAATGCAAGATTAGACTAAGACAAGCAGACTGACCACATCTGCTAATTTATGATGTAAAGTGGCTGCTGAATTCTAGATTCCTACCATCATGTTCAAAACACTTGGAGAGAGAATTCACAAAGTCTTTCTAATTCTTCTACTATCATCCCCCCCAAGTGATGAAAATTATAAATAACAACTCTTATCCAAGCTGTGGTAAGAGGGTGATAAGCAGCCTAATTTTCTCACACCTTCTGTGTGTCTCATGTTTTACAGACTTCTTTGCTTCCAATATCTCATGGGGTCCTCTCAAAGATGCCATTAATAGCTATTCCCATGTTCTCCTTGAGAAACTTCAAGGCTGAAAGTAGTATGTTCTGAAACTACTGGGGCATTGGAGTCTGCTACAATCTTTTCCTATTGACCATGGGTGAAAGCAAATGTGGGCGTGTGATAGATGGCTTGGCAGTTACGAGTGCTTTCTGCTTTTTAGGGTGTGAGAATTAGGTTCCCAGCATTTACCTCCCATGGCTCCTAACTGCTTCTAACTTCAGCAGAAGGAGACTTAACACCCTCTTCTGGATTCTGTGGGCATTCCCCTAATCCTCAGAAAATTATAAATAAAATTTAAAAAATAAAGCAAACAAAATGATTGAGAAAGACACACATTGACTTCTAGCCTCAACAGGTATGCACATATACATACCTGCACAACACAAATACATACAAAGTATATTTGAGAAAGAATAAAATGTATTCTTCCAGAAAACTTCCAGAGTTTGCAATTGTTTTTGTGCCTTCTCTGAGATGAACCAGCTAGTGAACTATTTGGTTTTGAAATACTGTATATCAAGAAGCACAATGGCACCTTTATCCTTTCAGATCCAACATTGTATTGATTGTCTTCATAAATACTGGATTGTACCTCATAACATCAATATAAAAGTATCATGCACTTATAATTCTTAAAAGAAGAAGTATATGATGAATATTTTCGGTGGATGCATGCTACAGGAATTTCTCTTCCCATCCAGTTTTTAGGGCTTGGAGTCGGGGAGTTATTTCCCTTCTAGCATATACAACATACGTCCATTCCCTTTTCATTTTATTTGTGCACTTGGTAAATGACAATACATTTGTTCTTATAGTCTTTCGTCCCTCATGACTGGCAAAATTGGTAGCTTTGAGCATTTTCTATATCAAAACAAACATGAGTCATAACCCATGTGGATGCAGTGACTGTAGTTGATTTGCTGAACATTTGAAAATACAAAGTAGGAATAAACAAGACCATTACTGTAAATGATTTTTAAAATGAACCTAATGCACTGGAAATAGTGTAGATGAAATTGAGGGAGGAAATGTGAACATTGGAAAACATTCCAGTCAGCTCAGGCATAGAGGAAAGTTGGCTGATTTGCTTATTTATTCAACAAATAGCTAACGACTCTGGCATTGTTATAGGCATTGGGGCTACATTAGTGAATTTCTAAAAAGTGACCTTCCCTCTTAGAACTGACCCATGGAAAGAAAAAATAATAATAAACACAAAGGAAACCCATTTTGCTAGATGGTGATTAGTGGTGGTGGGGAAGAGTCAAGCAAGGCTGATTGGGGACCAGTATTTACAGTCCTTAGAGAAGGCAACCTGGAGAAGAAGACATCCCAGTAAAGACCTGAAGGAGAAGAGAGGAAACGAGGCAGACACTTACATGAAGAAAGCTCCAGGGAAACGGAGCAGCAGCTACAGAGAATTTCTGATAATGGTGTACTCCAGTATGACTGCAAGGGAGTGAGCCAAAAATGTGATGGGAGAGGGAGAAACATCACTGGTAGGCCTCTAGTAATAAGTTTGATTTATACAGAATCCAACAATGTCCAATTAGATAAATGTGCAATGTTCATCCTCTGTCTAAATTCCTTTTCTGGAGGGCATGGACCTGTACAATAGCAATGAGCATGATTAATCACCAAGGCTTACATCTCCTTTTCGTTATCAGAAACTCTCTAACTCAGGTGACTTTTGTCTATCTAGACCTCAGGCAATACAAGCAAGATGCTCAAGCCCTTTGACTGTACATAAGAATAATTGCCTGGCCCAGTTCAAGCCGTAGAGTGCTCCAAAGGACCAAGTTAAAGCCTTATGTCAGGGACCACAGCATTGCTTTGTTGACTCTGCACCCATCTCTCCCGCTGACTACAGTTTTCTGCAACAATTCCCTGAATCAGCATCTGATTCTAGAGACCCTGGCCCAAGAGAACTGTTAGCAAAATCATTTTCGAAAGCTAATGCGCTCTGTTTTTCTCTTCCCATACCAAATTTGAGTTACATTTTATTTTGCCAGTTGCCCCAAACTGAGACAGATTGCTCGTGCCTGTGTCCACCACTTCCATTGTCTAAAGGAGCCAGGAAAGGTCATTTTGAAGCTAGAGACCACTGAAGATGCCATTGTGGACACCTGTCAATGTCTTTCTAATTTGTTGCTCAATAGAGGAGAGCATTTTAACGAGGGTCTTGACAGCACTGGGTTACAACGATTGATTCAGTTTTCCACTGGTAGGTGAATGCATGGGGATGGGGGGGGACTTTGACACTTCATTTTTGTTATTTGGGATCTTAGTCGATACATATCGGCCTTCTACCTCACATCTGTGTGTGAATGAATATCATGCCTGGCTTTTGAAAACCAACAATAATTTACAGACCTCTTGTCAAACTATAGCTTTTTATTCCTGATTCTCTACTTTGGCAGGAGAAAGTAAGTTGGGACTAGAAAAGTCTCAACTCATCTTCATAACATGAAATTATAAATTTACTTTTCTCCTACTCCTCATGAATGTAGGAAAATTGATGTTATTAACAGGGAAATGTTTAGAGAGCAAATCTCTCAGGAAATACATATCTGCTTATGAATATAGACTTCAGCAAGGAGTGTAAGGAAGTTCCTACTGAAAATCTCTTATGTGTTATAATGAACAAATGCAGGGTCTTGAAGTACCCCCCTGCCCAGACTACCCACTGGTGGCATGAGATTTGAACATGGTCCTTGGGACATTTGATCCCTGATGTAGGAGGGTCATCTGTGTATGTGTTACTTTCATTGGTTAATAAAGAAACTACCTTGGCCTTTTGATAGGCCAGCCCCAGCAAGCAGGCCCCTTCATGCTACAGAACCCCCTTCCTAGTGGTTGCTCTTAAGATGTAAAGTCAGAGTAACTCACATGCCTGAGTTCCTCATTGTCCTGCATTCTTCCCCTAACATACTTCTGCAGAGAAGTCCTAATACTGGACATTGCCCTACCTCCCACTTTAAATGATATTGCTCTGTGAACTATACAGGGAAGTGTAGTTGCCCTCACTTGCAGATGCAGAAATGCATATTCCAAAATACAAGAGATTCACCCAAGATCGTTAAGCTAGTAAGTTGCAGAGATAGAAATATTCCCAGGTATTATGACTATTATGCTGTTCCTGAGATCGGTGGTAAGGGAGGGAACTGATTTATCATTAGTTTATGTATTATTTTTCATAATGTGGTTGGTCCATTTCCACTTGCTGCGGAGATAGATTCCATTTGTTCCAGCCAAATCCTTATTTTGTTTGAGTAATTTGCTGAGGTAGCAGCACTCCTCTCAATAAGGCTTCCTGATGCCGGGCTGTGCTTCCTGTGGCATGGTGCTCTGAGCCATGTGATGATGGACTTGGGATGTTTTATTATTTGGCATCATTTTGTATTTCTTCTCTAATTTGTTTCACAGCCATGTGTTTCCTTGTCTGTCTTTATATCCTTATAGCATATGAGAACCTCTTTTTTTTCTGGACTCCTGGTTGGTTATTAGTGAAATGATGATATGCCATGCTGAATTGGTCTTAGTACTGTCAGACCCTGTGTCCTCAAGTTCTTTTTCCTCCTGTGACATTTGCTGATAGCAAACATGCAATGAAAAAACAAGCAAACATACCAGTCTACTTCAGATTGCTGAGGCTGGCTTGCTTCCGGTTCTATTGGATGATCAAGGTTTTGGAGAGCAGATGGCAGGTGATGAAAAGGCCAGTGGATGGGTGAATAAATACCTTGCATCCTGTAGAGAAGCTGGTGGATATGTATTTTAGTTTTCATTTATTAACTAAAGTAGGATTCTCCTAATGACTTTGTGCTGTGAGGATGGTAGGAGCTTCCCTTGCTTACTTTTATGTTTTGGTAGTAGACTTGCTAACAAGGTTCTTGCAAATCTTACTGTGGAATGAGATCAAAGAGATGCAACTCAAAAAATATTGTCTGAACTCCTACTCTGTCTATTGTGGGAAAGCTTCTTTTTCTATAAGAGTCTGATGAGTTATTTTTGTGGTCTATCATACTTAAGCTTTCTGAAATTTGATGGTGTGGATAATTGCAACACTTTCACTGATGCTTATGAACTTTAATTTTAGTTTGACTCATAACTTACTCATTCTCCTATGCCCAAAACTTGAATCCTCATATGATTGGTCAGGCATTGGGCACAAGCCTGAATCTGCCATCAGAAATTCATCTATTATATAGAGAATGCCCAAATGAATTCACTACGTGGTAAAACTAGGGGAATGAGGAAAGCACACCACTCCTCTGTATGGATGCCAGGACACATGCTAGGCTGGCACTTTACCCTATCTTGCAGGAAAGAATAAGTCTGATCAGGCAAAACATGCTATGAAAAATCACTGCCTGGCATTGGGAAATTACTGTGAGGCATTTGGAAAAGATGGGACTTCCATTTTTCCATCTCTGAGTGTTGAGGGTGAACATGCAGCATTCACAAATTGGGCTTTATATACCTGCCTATATTTAGATTCATGCCAAACCCAGGGGGCACAGCTACTTATAATTTTATTGCCAAAACATGGGAAAATTAGAGGTTGTTTACCTTTAATTCAATGGGGAAAAAGCATTAGCATCTACGCCAGCAGCTCACTATGTGGGGATACTGATTAAATATTTGTGTTTCACTCTGAAAGCAGTTTCTTAGCCTGTTTTGGGAGTACCTTTCGATTTTTGTTGTTGTTGTTGCTGTTACTCCACTTAAGTTAAAAAACAAAAACAAAATAAATTAGTTGTCAGGAGCAATTTGCTCTCAAGAAGCAACAATGTAGACAGACCTTAACTGAATAATCCTTGTCTAATCGGGTTTTGCTTCTCAGGGTTGCTTCTTAGTTGGCCAGCAGGCTTCCAGTTGCCTTGCTCAAAAGGTGGTCAGAGTGTGTACACATTTGTTTTTAGTGTCTAGCCTGGTGCCCTGGAGAAAGAAAAGGCTATGTGCTCTTGTCAACGTACCTGTCATGCATATACCTTCCCTCTCTGAACTGCTATGTAACATAACACTGGAAGAGGTCAAGACTGACTTAACATTCATCGTTTTGTCTACTCCTGTATGCTCAAGACAGAGTATAGAACAACATCTGGTATATAATAGTTGCTGAACCAGTCCATATGATAATTCATTTAACCTCACCAGGAACAATGTCAAAATTCCACTTCTATTTCTGCCATACATTTTGGTGGGGAAACTTAAGGCAAATAAATCTCTCAGCCTCAGCTTCCCTCAATGTTACAATCATTGTCGTTCTTTATTTTAGTTGCCAAGGAGACCAAAATAAAGTAAATTGGGAAAGGATTTTTCACGTGGAATGTTAAGTATTCAATTGGTTAGTAGTCCAGTGGTGATACCACATTGTCTTGCATCTTCTATGTTTTTCATTCTCTTTATCAGAACGTTTTGACAGTATCTGTTTTAAGTTTTAAGTAATGTTATTTACTGACTAATTTCATTTAAAATAATAGCCTTACATGTAAGAGAGCATATTATGCTGATTTTAACTTTTTACAGGACATAATACAAAATACCTTTGCTATAACTAAAAGTTAACTGTGCCACAACACCAAAGGAATCTGTGAAAATCTGCCTATATTGTATACTGCCCAGAGAATTGAGATTCATATGATAAAAAGAAATATTGAGACTCACAGTTATGAGATTATTATTATTATTATTATTATTATTATACTACATGAGTTTCAAATCTGGAAAAAATAATACATGAAATGATAAGAGTGACTGGGAAGTCAAGATGGGAGATTCATGTCCTGTAACCTTTGACTGATCTTTCTGTTACTTTCTGATTGGTAAGATGTCTATGCATTTTTATTACCTTAGCACTTTAAGAGGTACTTGAGAATATTTTTGAGAAATAGCAATTGAAAGAGAACTTATAAGCAAACAGTAAGCACTAGCTGCTATTATCATTGATGGTATTAGTATAATCATAATCTTCATCACAATGTAAGAGAGGTTGAAATTCACAGTTTGTCCTCAGGTATTGGCACCCAGATTAGTGTCGGCCTTTAAGACTACCTTGTCTGTTTTAAGCAAATATAGCCTTGATGTCTTCCAAGAGCATCTTTCCAGACAAAGAAAATGATAACAGGATCCCAATAGGGTTGTAAATTGCCATAGGTCCCACAGAAATGAATGACAGAATCAGTAGCAGAACCTAGGACTCACTGTCCCTGAGACTTTTTTTGTCATTGACTATCCTTTCTCTCTTTCATTAGTACTGGAGGAATGGGCATTCTGCATCACGATGGTTATGATTCACTGCCGGGTAATCCTGTAAACCATGTGTTATCCACTAATGCTCCTGAAAGACAGGGATATTTCTATACTGAGTCTGTGTCTTCCTATACAACAACAACAACAAATTCAGCACAAATGGATCATTTTTGATTTTCCATTTTGAAAATGACATGGCCAAAACAAGTGATCTCATTGCTTTGTTTATTATACTTTTAGTGGCCATAGCTGCATATTCCATATTCCTAGTCAAATGCCCTCTATCCTATTGAAAAGACTGATTGTGATCTCCTTTCACCCATGATTCTTTGCTAACTGGGGGCCCTGGTTTTCTGTTTTAGAGATGAACTGTTATTTATGTCAGCAGTAGACACATCCTGGTCTTGATTCCTCTGTCCCTACCAACTTCTGCTGGATTCATACAAATTCTGGCTCATGAAGATGCAATTGGGTTTCAACCTACAGACCAGATGAGATTACTTTTACTATCACTATAAATTTTATATTGAAATGGAAGCAGTTGCAGCAGCTGGCTTTGTTTGCTTGGGACCTAGAATAGTGGTTTGCAATGGGTACTGACACTGCAGTAGAATGCCTCTTTGTTTGAGCTCATAAAAATCTTGAAAAACTGGTTATCAAAATAAAAACAATGTCCATTTACCCAAGTCTATTGCTTGTCTTTCCATTTGTGCTTTATTTGGCAGTTCAGAAGCAGGTGCTGGCTGCTGCTGACCTGGAGGTAGAGGAAATGGCGATGTGTTTGGAACCAGGTCTCTCTCCATCCTTTTTTTCTAGTCTTAAATCCTGTTTAATAGGGCAATGCTTTTCAAATATGTCAACAGGAGGAAGGTTTAGGAGATGGAGGGAGGTGGAATAGCACAGCTAGGATCCTTCTGTACTACATAAACCATAAACCAGATTAGCATATTATGTTTCTGTGCAAGATTTGCTTAAACAAAGAGTTCAGGTATTGAGTGCTGAGATTATATGCATGCACTGCCATGCCTAATTATCATGGTAATCTTTAGAGAACACAACCATTTAAAAAACTTTTTTTATAACAAGACAGCTTATTTCTTTTCAAATCATAATTATTAATAAGCATTAACTGCAGATTAATAGAATTCTTTGTGACGTTTTTCCATGTATGTATTGGGCTTTGATTGTACATACCAACTTGGAAGCCACCATTCCTTATCCTGCCCTTTCTACCCCCTCTTGTCAGTTTCCTTCTACTTCCTCCTTGCTCTCATTTCTTTTTTTGTGTGTGTCTTTTAAATATCATATATGGGCGCATACATGTTTCTTTGTCTGGATTCTTTGGCATTATAAGGAAAAATGTTCAACATCTTTAGCCATAATGTAAGTGCAAACTCAAACTGCATTTATTTTCCATTTCACCTCAGAGAGAATGATAGCTTCAAGAAAACTAAAAGCATCATACACTAGTGAGGATATGGGAATGGAAAGAGAAACCTTTTTTACATTGTTATTTGGAATTAAAATTAGGACAGACACCTAGGAAATCAGTATGGAAGTCCCAGAAATATTGAAATAGAGCAAAAATATGACCCAGTCTATTTCTTAAGTATTCACAATCAAAATTTCAAAACCAAGAGTGTTGGCAGAGGCTGTTTGTTCGTTCTGGCCATTCTAACTTGAAATAAGCACACAGAAACTGTATTATTTAAATCACTGCTTGGCCAATTACTTAAGCATGTTGTTAGCTAGCTCCTGTTTCTTTGGTTAACCCATTTCTATTAATCTGTGTATCACCATGTGGCTGTGGCTTACCATCAAGGTTCTGGCATGTCTGTCCCTGTCAGCAGCTACATGACTTCTCCCAACTCTGCCTTCTTTCTCCCAGAATTCAGTTTAATTTCCCCTCCTAGCTCTGTTCTGCTAAGCCACTGTCCAAAACAGATTTTTTTAATTAACCAGTAAAAGCAACACATATGCAGAAGGACTTCCCCCACCACAAGAGCATTTATAGCTAGCAAAATCTATGCGACTAGATATTGGTTGACATGGCAAAATGCATGACATATCACTGGTTTCTCTACTCAGGACCACACAAGATCTGCCATAGCTATGGACTATACTGTATTACTTTATGAAACACAGGCCTGTCAGTTCCTCTGATTGTTGACAGAATTTAGTGCTTATAAGATCAGCATCCCTGTTGATTAACGAATGTCATCCCATGGGCCATTCTCAGATCCTTGGCTGCCCAGAGTCTCTTGGACCCAGAACTGTGCCACCCTTACCACATGACACCTCATTTTTCAAGGCCTGTGGGTGACTTTTCTGTTTTAGTGCCTTCAAATAATTTTGCCAAGATCATCAAAATTAATGTTCCATTATTTTATATATATGAGTGCTTTACCTGCATGTACCTATGTGTACAGTGCCTGCGGAGGTCAGAAGGAGGACTCAAATCATTAGAACTGGAGTAAATGATGGTTATGAACAATAATGTGGGTTCTGGGAACTGAACACAGATTCTCTACCAGAACAGCAAGTACTAATAATGGATGATCCATCTCCCCGTCACTTTAATGTCCCATTTGAGGAATTTAAAATCAACTGATAAGGAATATAAACTGGGCTTTTAAAATATTTTACCTTTGCTTCATTTTATTGGCTAAAAGCTTATTTGAGGTTTTGCTTGACATTGTGAATGTGTGTGATGGTGGTTGGGTGTGGGTGTGGGTGTGTGTGTCTACTAGAATTGCAAAGCTTTTATGGGGAGTCTGATGATCCAAACTCTGGTCCTCATGTTTACATAGAAAGTGTTTATCAACTGACCCATCTCCCCATGTAGGAGGGAGCCACTTGTTCTTCCTGGCTGCCCAGAACTGAAATAATCAAACAGAAACTGTATTAATTAAATCACCGCTTGGCCCATTAGCTCTAGCTTCTTAT
>LOEQ01001397.1:71661-81921 GCA_001685075.1 Bramus lutescens
TGTGTGTGTGTGTGTGTGTAGACAGATTATAATTAACTGAGTCTCTTAGGATTATAGTGATAGGAATGTTTTAAGATGCAAATTCTATCTACTAGGAAACTGGGGAACCAGGAGAATTGATATATCAATTCAAGTTCTTAGGCCAAACAAAAGCTAATGATGTAATTCCAAATATACATTATACATTCAGACAGGGTTTCTCTGTGAAACAACCCTAGCTGTCCTAGAACACACTCTGTAGACCAGGCTGACTTCAAACTCACAGAGATCTGCCTCTCTCTGCCTCCTGAGTGCTGGGATTAAAGACATGCATCACCATTGCCTGGCTAATTTTTTTCTTTCTCAGAAGTGCTCAGCCTTTTTGTTATTCAGACATTCAACTGATGATTGGATGAATGCCATTCCTATTGGGAATGACACTTTGGTTTACTTAGTTCAGTGATTTGGAAACCACTCCCACACACATGGTAGACACACCCTCAAATAATATTTAAACAGGTATCTTAATATCCTATCTCATAGACATATTCACACATAACTAACTAGCAACCTACTCTTCACTAATTTTATGTCTCTACTCCAAGGAACTGAACTTGTCCCATAATCATACCAGGTTTCTTTAAATCCCTACCATTCTCAGTATCTCTGTGAACCTAAATCACGGGTAAGATGCTTTTCTCAAGACATGGCATCAGTTGGCCAACAACACATTACAGTGGGATGTTGTGATTTAGACTGTGAGCTACCAGTGAGCCGCTAAGTAGAGACAAGCAAACCCCAGTTCAAACAAAAGTGATAAGCAACGATGAAGCCAGCAAGAAGTCGACCTTGCAGGTTTTCCTGCATGCCTATTTTTTTTCTGTTTCTTCTCTTCAGTATAGCTGTTATAAATATGTATATTTAAAATGAGATTCACATTCATTTTATGCTTCTCACAAATTTATTAAGGGACTCCTATAGTTTCTTAAAGAATAGGGAGCAATTACATGGAATGGCTTTCCTGAAAAAATATTGAGAATAGAATGTTGCCTGTGAATGGATCCATGTTTTTTTTATTACTTCCTAGATATGAGTGTGACCCATCTTGCTTTCAGACCAAATGTTTTTTTCTTGGTTGCCATAGCTTCACCTAGAGATGTCTCTGCCAGATAAGAATTTGAGTCAAGTGATGTCTTGAGGAGCTGAGAATATCTCATGTACATTATGCTCTTCTCTGAGGGCCTGTCAGTTAAACAGGTGTTATACAAAGCCATGGGAGAAAAAAGAACAGAATGAATCCTCTCTAGACAATTCTGAAAGTATTGTGTTTCTTCTGTAATTCATAGCAACTTAAAAAATATCTCTTCAACCACCCACAAAATAAATACTTCATTGTCTAGGAAAGAATTTATGGAGACCAATTTCCTGCCAAAAATCTTGAACTTCAGTTACCTATCCTTAAGGAGAAAGTAGAGGGTATTCTTCTGTATGAGAACTGTGGAATGCTTCCACTCCTTCAGATAACACTTTTGAGCATTGTAAAGACTAGCATATTCCAGCCAGGTGGTGGTAGCTTTATTTCTGTTGCTGTGATAAAATATCATGACAAAAATTAACCTATGAGGGAAAGGGCATTTTTTTTGTAAGTGAAGACTGCTTTTTTCATTTCCAGACCATACAGACCCAGACAATCACACAGAAACTGTATTAGTTACAACACTGTTTGGCTGATGGCTCAGGCATATTTCACAATAGTTCTTACTTCTTAAATTAATCTATTTCTATTCATCTATGTATCATCACAAGGCTGTAGTCTACCTGTCAGGTTCCAGCATTTTTTCTCCTTCGGCTGCCGCATGGCATCTCTTTGACTCTACCTACTCTCTCTCTCTCTCTCTCTCTCTNGTTTGTATTTCCCACCTGGATTTATTCTGCTCTGCCATACACCAAAGCAGTTTCTTCATTAACTAATGGTAATAAAACATATTCACAGTATACAGAGGGGAATCCCACATCACTTTTTCTACTTACAATGCCAGGTTACAGTTCCTTCTTGAAAGGAAGTCTAGGTGTAAACGTCAATCAGTTAGTGACATCATATCCAAAGTCAAAAGGAAAGAGAAATCCATCAGTTCATACATGTGTTGAGCCTCTTCTTTGTATTTACATAGTCTAAACTCCTGTGCCTAGGGATAATGGTGCACACAATGTTCTGGCTCTAATTCTGATGTGTCATTTTTGTCTTATTTTATCATATTTTTATTACCCTCTTCTAGAAGTCTGTTTTCTAATGAAAAACAGAAAGGGGTGGATCTGGATGGAATAGGAAGTGGGGAAGTACTAACAGGAGTAGACTGAGGGGAAATCATAATCAGGTTACATTATATGAGACAAAATAACTACGTTCAATAAAAGGGAAAAACAAAACAACACCTAAAATCTAAGTGTTTATGATTCATTTATACTTAAATCATTAAATGTTATTTAAGGATATTTCGTGGCTTTGAGCTTTTAAAATACCCATAATGCCGTTTTCTTAAACAGAAATGCTGGCAAGAGTAAGCAAACTCAAATACCATTTGCTTTAAAATCCTTCCCAAACAAATTTGGAATGGATTCTAACCTGGCACCATCTATTCTTCCATCCGAGTCCCCTGCAGTGATGGCCTTCTTAAGAAGAATAGCTAACTCTATTTACTGAATAGAGAGTAAGAAACTGTGGCAGGCAAGGGTACAAAGGAAAGCACCCATTTAATTGGAATGCTTCTTTATAACAATTATTTTGTGGATTTCAATTATTTTAATTGAGAGTTATGTTCCATTAGCTAAAACTGTGCCACTTTTAACTATATAAGGAGGATGAATCGTTCCATGGCATATAAGTTGAGAAAAGAAAAACCTTAATTTCCTGGAGGTATAGGATACCGTTTGAGCACACAAGTTGATGAATATGATGCTGAAGCCAAATTATACTAACTGCCTTCTGATGAGCTTGAGTACAGTACATTACTAAGGAGGGAAGAATTTATTGAGTGCATATTTTAAACGAAACAAGAGGGCTGGGTATATTGTCTTGATCAATGGAAAACACCTTGTTGAGTAGATCAAGGCATTCTTCGATCCTTTTATTATTACTCTAATCAGCATAGCCAAAGACCATGGCAAGTCAGGGTATATAAAACCATGTTGACAGTTGTGTATTTCAAGTTTCTGAAAGATAATTGTTAGAAGAACAGCCCATATATTGGTGCATGCTTCATGGTTTCTGTCAAAGGTCAGTTAAGAGGGGTCACTAATGTACTTGAGTGTTTTTAATAATGTCACTGGGGGTGGAAAAAGGCAAGAATGGTTCAAAGAAACACACACGAGAACAGAATAGTGGGTAGAATCAGAATGAAAAGAAAATTGCTTGCTTGAAAATGAAAGAATTGCCTGATTATTACAAAGGAAAATGAGTGTACTAATTACATAAATTGGGGGGCTATGAAGAAGTAGAAGTAAGGTTGATGGCATCTGTCATTCTTCCAGTCATAAATGTTTTAGATCAATAGTTCATTCTGATTTTCCAACCACCAACACAAAGCAGTTGGCAGAATCCATGACCTTGGGTTTTCTTAGCTACCGAGACAGGCCAGGAAATTTGGAACAACTAACAGGACCAAAATTTTCTCTTGGCTCATGAGAGCCGGGTGAGCTTTCAAAATCTTGAATGTAAAGTTGAAGGCAGTACTGGGGAGAAGTAGAACAGGGTCCTTGTAGCCTGCCCTCTGAGGAAGTATGGCATGGAGACATGACTTCTTGGAAGGAGGGGTTGGAGGGCTTGCAAGTTTATTCCAGAGTGTTATTCGCATAGAAATTACACTACTTCCTATGAGATACAGTATTTTCAAAATGGGTAAGACATGGGAGATAAAAAAGGCTTTCCTTAGCAATTTAGTCTGTGATATTGCATGAGATAGGTCTGAAGATCACAGGCTTTGAAGACTGCAGGCAAAACTATTTCTGTGAGTAGATATGACATCATTCTGTGAGCCTAACTGGGAATTCTGTACTACCAGTTGATAAAAAGAAAGGCATGTGTCTGGTATCCACACGACCAGCCCCACACTCTACATAGCTGGATGGAAGCACATGCATGGGCCAATGAGTCTGGGAATCTTTATATTGAAGGACAATAGTGACCCCCATCCTTTGTACATAGAGTATGATGGGGAAAATGTGTGTAAACAGACTAACAGGGGCCAATCTATAAGTGATTTTAAAATGAGTTACATGTTTCTTTCCCTAGAACAATGTGACCAGAAAAAAACTTGCATTGTCTGACAAACAAGTGAGCTCAAACAAAAGTTTTCAAGGCAGTCAGTGACAACGGAATATTTTCAAGCAATTTCCGATGACATTTCGAAAGAAATGTGGCCTGTGGGTCAATTGATAACCCATGAGTGCTATAGACATCTCCCTTGGGCCTTTCCACCGTCTTCTACTGCAAAATTGCCCTGACGATCATGGAACAGCGTTCTTCTACCAGCAATAGTCTAAGTGGTAGAAGGTGGTTCCTGCTCCCCCCCAGGAAAGACACCTTCACCGTAAACTCAAATTTAACATCAGTTTAACATATTTAAGATGTACTTAATATGTATGAGATGGATATCAATCACGGGCATATTTCCACTAATACCACTTTTTTTCTCATCTTTAAAACAACTGTCTTGGGATTTATTTGGTTATCTATAAAAGGTAGCAATTTTTTCATGGGGTAACACTGTAGGTGATTTCCTTCACTCACCAGTTGTGTTTCTATGAGTATATTTTAATAGCTTCCAAAACAAATGTTCAGTCTCAAAAGAGAAGGGGATAAAACCACATCCAATGCCAACTATATGACGGTGTGCCAACTAATGTACTAGGTTTACCTCAAATCTTAATGTGTATAGCAGTCAGCTTTGAATCTTGAAGAAATGTCACCTCTGATTCTGGTTATGTGGTCATGACAGGATTGAGAATCTTCATGTGTGTCTTTGACCTTGGAGAAGCTATGCAACTGGACTAGAACATACACATAAAAGTAGCCACTATATGGGGCTAGAGACATGGCTCAGCTGGTAAGGGTACTTGTTCTTGTAAACTGTCCAGCCTCACTTCTCAAAACCCACTTGGTGACTCACAAGCTATCACAACCCCAGCTCCAGGGAATCTGACACCCTCTTCTGACCTCTCTGGGCACATACATAGATGTAGGAAAACAGTCATATAAATAAAGTAAAATTAATAAGCCTTAACTTTGTGGTGGGAATAAAAGAAGTGGCATTTCATTTTAGGACTGAAGAAACTAAACTTGAAAGTGCTCTCTGACATTCTAAGGGTCACATTGATGGTACATGATACAGGAGCTACAATTGAAAAGTACCAGTTGATTGGAAGATGTTGGTCAGTGACTCTACTGCACTACTAAGGGCTTTTGAAAATTTCTCTGTGAGTAAGCCATTCATAGTTCACACTTGACCAATGAGCCTGGCACTTTAAAACCTTGCTTCTTTTCAAATTCTTTTCTTATTCAGGAAAACATTGGGGTTTTTTTGCAGTTCATTGTGCTCATATTTCTGTTTTTTTTTCTTTTTCCCCTTCAGTCAGACTTCTTGTCAGCCCCCACTGCATTCTGGAACCAGCATGAAAACTGCTTCGACTATCAAGGCCCAAACTACACTTATAAGCCAATTAAATCCAAATCTCTATACATGCATCCTAGGCAGGGACACTTTGTTAAAAGCTCCCAAGGTACTTCATACGTGCAGTGTTAGAATACTGAATTAGAGGACTTGAAGCAACAGTTTATCCAAAATTTACTTGCAATCTCCTTTCTTATGATGTTAAAAGAGAAAATCTAGTACCCAACAAGGTTGCCTGTGAGGTTTTAGAATCATTTTGTTATCATGATCTTGCACTGCCCTGACCTTACAATGGCATAAAGTCTGAAAGAGAGCAAGATGGTCCCATGCTGGGATCATATAGAGAAAAGACCAGAGTGAGGAGATGCAGCCTTGTGGAATGGCTTTAGCACGAGGTACGCATTCCATAACCCAAGTTCCTCAAGGGCATTAATAAGGACAGAGTTTAGATCTGTTCAGTTAAAGAAAACTGACTAGTGAAGAGACAATCATTTTAATATCTATAATACAGGCACGGGTTGAAATTAGCTGTAGTGAACACTGAGAAATCCACTATGGTTGTTCAGGCTGGAGCAGAATTCCTGCATAGACATGTGTGCATTGGCCTAATGTGGTCCAGTGAAAAGGAGAGTGCCACCGCACGAGGATACACAGCATCTCTGCCCTGAGGTGTGGCAAGAATGGAGAGACCAAATAACCAGAGAGCTGAAGCTGCCCCAGGAAAGCAATAGCAGGATTTTCATTGTACAAGGGGAGACAGAGGTTTATTTAGAATGCTAATTCTCCACACTGGCAATACACTCCAGTCACCTGAGGAACTTTGAAAGCCAGGAATGCTCAGAGTTCAACCAGAAGAGTTTAGTTTAATTAGTCTGGCACGCAACCGTGGGTATTTTAGTTTTAACCCACCAGATGGTTCAAATGCTCAGTTGCACCTAAAGAACCCCTAGTTTATAGTGTTTGTACTATACTACAAGTATAGACTGTATGTAGGCAGAGATATCGAGAGAGAAAAACCCAAACCCTTGGGATAGTGTCTCTTTGAGTCGGAAAATTTACCAGCATCAGCGCCATCTACTCAAGACCTTGGGGGGGGGGAGTGCCAGTTATGGGCCTCATTCTAAACCTTCATTTTTTGAAACAGTGGATAAGGCTCCACCATAAAGACCTTTAATATGTGAGTGTGAAGGGACACTTGTTATGCCCTTAGGCTTCATAGGTGTTTATAGGAGGGGAATGCAATCAGATACGAGCAGAAAACATGAAGGTAGAGTAGTGTGGTGTCCATGTCTGTGATGGTATCTTTCAGCCACGCAACAACACTCAATGTTCTAAAAGGGAATCTACTTTGCTCATCTTGCCATATTTTCTTAAATGCGCTATTAAAACAGTGTCAGGAATAAAGTATATGCCATTAATACAGTACAGAGAACCATTAGAACTGCACTGCCCTGTCCAGTGAAACCATTCTGTCACGATTCATCCCTTTCTGTCTTCAGCAGGCAGATGAATGCTCCCTGGACACATGGGCTCTTGCATGAATGGCAGGTTCAGCTTTGAGAAAGCTGCTTGCATGAAGCTAGACAAGAAGCTATGCATGTAGCTGGGTGGCTAGAATGCTTGCTGAGCAGGCATGTAGCCCAAGTTTGATCCCCAGATGTGGTGGCATAGCCCTCTAACCCAGAACCAAGAGGTGGTAACCAGAGGATTGGGTTCAAGGTCATCCTCAGCCAAATAGGAAATTCAAGGCCAGAATGAGGCTGTGTCTCAAAAACAAGAAAACAAAACCACAGAGTCAAAGTGAGTTTCCACAGCCTCCATTTTTGGCTTCTTCCCTATACTCAAATCAGTATTTTGATGGACTGGGACTTGCCTTCTATTTACCATTACTATTCTATAGACCCCTAGAAGTTATCAGCAAGTGTCAAGTAGTGTCAGTCCATGGAGAAAGCCTTTGCTCTAGACTGAGAAAAGCCCCCGCTGATGTGTAACATTGGGAGTTTCAACCGTTCCAGTTCAGTAAAAGCTTTCTGTTCCCTGGTTGGCAGGCATGGTCATCAATGCATCCTCTTTATATGAGCACCTCCAGGATGCAGATGATGTCTGATGGTCACAAATGGGTTTCAGGGATTCCTCATGAAGGAACTTGTAGGCCAGAATGATTTATCCATCACCAATTCCAGTGATTCTCGAGTAAGGTAACGTTGGATTCAGTAGATGAGGGCATGTTGGTGCCTTTGCAATACTTGGAGATATTTTTGGTTGTTACACTGGGGAGAGTGCTCACAGCATTTGGTAGGTAATGATCAGAGCTACTACCCAAAATCCTTAAGTGCACAGAACATCTCCCTCCAACAGCGAATCATTAGGCCTCAAGTGTTAAAAAATGTAGAGACATTTCTCCAGCTTTAAATGAGAAGAGAGAGAGAGAGAGAGAGAGAGAGAGAATGGCAGTCTAGATGTCACTGTTGCACAGAAAGTTGTATTGTTCCTGGTTTTCAAACCACCAACTATATTATTCTGCAGATCTTTCTATTGACTCTGTGTCTTGTGGATGCCAGGTTTATGTGCTGCACTCTTGGCCATTTTCTATACTGTCTAAGGTATGGAAAGGTAGGCATGGCTATCCCTAGGCATATTCTTTGTATGTAGAAAACTGTGTAAAGTGGTTTAGTCATAAGGAATATGAAGATGATCACTGCGAGGTTGGACTGAGAATGGCCCCAATAGACTTATGTGTTTGAGTTCTTGATCCCCAGGAGTGTAGCTGTTTGGGAAGGGTTAGAACATTGTGTTCTTTTTTGGACAGGTATGTGTCAGTATCAGTGGGCTTTGAAGTCAAAAAATCCATGCCATCATCAGTTAGTTCTCTTTCTGCATCATAGTTGTGGCTCAGATGTAAACTCTCAGTTACTGCTCCCATACCATGCCTGGCTGCAGACTGCCGTGCTACCCACCATGATGGTCATGGACTCTAACCCTCTGGAACTAATTGAACCTTCAAATTAAATGGTTTCATTTATAAGTTTCTTTGGTCATGCTGTTTTGTCATGGCAATAGAAATATAACAAAGACAACCCCAAAAGAGACAAAGATGCAATAATTGTCCCCCTCTGGAAGCTTCTATTAAGTTATAAAGCAAAGGCATATATCTGTATGTAAGTATCCACCTCACATTTCAGAAAAGGCCTATGATATGTCAAAAGCTATCCTCAAAGTATCACAAGATTTCTCCAAAGTCACATGGAAATTAGGAGCTGGAAGAGTAACTTGACCATTTGCCTTAGTATTGATGGATGGCTAAAAGAAAAAGAATCCTTCATTTGATTAATAAGAAATGTTTAAGTATGTTGTGACTAGAGCTGTGTTCTGGAATCCTCAGGAGACACAATCTCTTTTATCCATTGAGCTTGTGTTCTGTGAATAAAGCCAAGAAAAGAAATCAATCGGTATATAGATAAAATAATTACAGTTCTCATCAGACTTACCTAAGGTTGCTTTAAAAAGAAAAAGAAACATGTCTGAGGTATCGCCTTTTGGTAGGTCCATGGGGTACACAGAAAGGCAACCAGAGAGAACAGAAAGAATAGGGCTTAAGTCCCAGTATAGTCCTGGGACTAGTGGAATCTCCTGTTAGTACACAGGTAGGCATGTGTTGTAAATAAGAAGATGGGGACCAACTATGGTGGTAGTGGGTTGGCATTTCACTTCACCATGAAGAAAACAAAATAACCTGAAGATGGGAGAGAGGGAAACACACTAGTTTTTCGACTGGGAAATGGAGAAAATCATAAAGGGAACCATTACTGAAAATTTCAAAATAACAAAAAGGTTGTTTCTACCTTCATCATAAGTGTTAGCACTAAGCCCTTTCACTCGCTGAATCTTCTCATCTCCTAAACATTTGAATCTACCGCCTTGACGGTATCTGCTGTGGCAATAAAGCTAAGCATCATGTACAGATAGATAGTTAGCTGGGAGGCAAACTGGAGGTGTCGAGATAAAGCATCGTGTAGCTCTTTGTACTTTTCAACATGACAGGTGTTCAGAGACATGGAAGACTAATTGTGGTAATTAGTCCAGTTCCTCCTCCTTGTCTTTCTGATTATGTGAGAATATTTGGTACTCTCTGGATTTTGCCTTATTTTTGAGTTTCATAAGGGCTTGAAAGCCTTTGCTTCTTGGAGTCACTAATAAATATCTGCTAACTTTGATTGGAAGTCCTTTTGGTGGATTCATTCCCCTTGCCCCAGTGATCTCCAATTTGCAAGCCTTTAAAATTTTGTATCATTAATTACGTTGAGTCATGTTTGGGAGGATTCAAAAGCAAAGAAGACTCATGCTTGTGTACATTCAGAAGCAGACAAATCACATCATTAAATAATCAAGGGCTTATTGACTGATTCTTTTTTATTAATTTTATTATTATTATTATTAAAATTTCCACCTCCTGCCCCTCCCAATTCCATCCCCCATTCCCTCTTCCCCTCCCTTTCCAGTCCAAAAAGCAGTCAGTGTTCCCTGCCCTGTGGGAAGACCAAGGTCCTCTCCCATCCATCGTGGTCTGGGAAGGTGAGCATCCAAACACACTAGGCTCCCACACAGCCTGTACATG
>LOEQ01001397.1:108873-123314 GCA_001685075.1 Bramus lutescens
GAAATGGGAGGAGGGGAGGAGGTGGAAATTTTTAATAAAAAAATTTTTAAAAAACGCAGAGTGAACAATATATTTATTACATTCCCAAGTCAATTAGCCTCCATATGGGATTTTCTTGCAGGTTACTACATAGGATTAGAAAAAAAAACCTTCTGGTAACTGATATTCTGCATTCTTTTGTTATGAGCAATAAAAATCCACTCAAACATATCATTTGCTGCTAGGGTCTTCTCCTGTCCATGATACCATGAAAGTGTTTCACAATTTATTTTCAGTGGTGTGTGTTCATGACAGCCAGCTCAAGCTGAATTGGAAGAACACAAAATTGGTTACAATACATAACTACTTCTTCTACTTCATAACTTTGCGATTAGGAGCAAAAAGGGTAAAGTAGACAATGACATGGGATCTATTTTATGTGGTAATTTTAAGTGTTGATAGAAAACAGCAAAAACGATAAAGGATAATTTTTATTGTTAAGGATTATTATTACTTATGTCTGAATGATTCTTTTAAATTTTTGAGAACTTTATACATGTATATAGTTTTTTCTCATTTTAATTTCCCCATTACCCTCTCCTAAGCCCCTCACACTCTTACTGAATTTCTCTTTCTTCAACAAGTTCCCATTTAGTTTAATTATAGTTGTTTGCATGAGTGTATGTGAGGGCTTCTTTTTCTGGAACATGGACTGCTTCTCAGTGGGTACACTTGGACAAATTGATACTCCTGCCTCTAGCAAGCATTATCTAACTATAGTCCCTCAGTGGAGTGTGGGGCCTCATAAACCCCTTCCTAATAATGATACAATGATGTTGTGCCCAAGCTCATATAGATAGCCAAAGCTGCAGTGAACTCTTGGGTGCAGGGCTATGCCATATCCAGAATTCCTGGGTGCAGGGGCTATGTCCTACCCAGAAAATATTGTTTCAGAGCATTTGTCACAATCCTCTGGTTCTTACGTTTTTTTAAATCCCATATTATCTGAAGCTATTGTAAGCCTTGGCGGAGTTGATATAAATGTCTCATGTTGGCTAACTTCTGTGTTTCGTAAAAGTTTACACCAACAGTATCCTCTTTGTCTAGAGATTATTCCAGTATTTCAGCATGCTCTAGTAGCTAGCATATTTTTAATACGATCTGAACTTTCAAATGTGGTTAATGTAATGGGAAGTATAATATCATATATAGAGGCTGTGTGGCAAATATGTACCTCTACATGTTTCCCCATGTGATAGATAGACTTTGACTTCTCTTTTCAATACCATGCATCAATATACCAGTGTACCAGTATAATGTTATAAGGTCTATCTTACAATAAAACTTGCTTAAATTATATAGCAATCAGGAAGGATTGCTTGGACCATAAGTAAATCAGATTTTAAGCATTACTCTTTGAACATTTGACTTAAGAGAAGAGGTAAATGGGAGTAATTATTAATTTACTAATGGATCTACTGCAAGATTGCTTTGTAAAGGTATTCCAAAGTGTATTTAAATAAGCATTGATTTATATGCAACTTTCTAAGATCAAACCACTTTATTAGATAAAGTAAGGGGTATCTGCCTCAGGCTAGTGGTTTGATTTTATCCCCTAGAAAGTCTTTCAATCTGATGTTTTTGTTTCTGTCTAGTGGGCAAATTCTGAAGGAGATTTTATGAATGGAATATTTTTGAGAAGCAGCAACTAGGTCTTTTTGAGAAATGTATATTAGATCTGCACTTCTTTGTTTCTTATTCCCAAGAAAAACACCACTGTTTTGTTTTGTTCTGTATTGATTTTCTTTTAACAGTATAAATGACTTGCTGGAAATGACTTAGGCATTTAAGGGGTGTGCCAACTCTTGGGCCACAAGGGTGCTATTAGTACATTGTAGACACATGTTATCTAATGTTATTTATTTAGCCTAAAAAGAGTTAAGAGATTTCCAGAAATAAACTCTTTCTCAAGGGTACTTAATGCAGTGAACAAAGAATTGTGAGACTGAAAAGTTATAACACTAAGTTCCCTTGGGAAATAACACAGCGAAACATTTGAGAAAGAATGCTTAATGTTATTCTAGAATGGATGTTTATGATAATAAAGCCAAACTAGAATTATTGATAACTTTTGAAAAGTGGATAGTTAAAATATGGATCATTTTTAACCAATAGCTTTTTGTTCAAATATAACATATTTATTCAATATTTGAAAACTTTATGCATATATACAATATTTGCTAATTATGTCACTATACATTCCCTCCTCCAAATCCTCCTGCAAATCCACCAACATCATTCCAACACCATGTCCTTTTTTATGCCTTACTAAGTTCAGTTAGTGCTGGACTTAGTTGTATGGTCCTCCACTGGAGCATGGGCAAAATATTAGGGGTCAGACCCATAAAGAAAACTGACTCTCCCTCTCCCAGCAACCATCAACTGTCACTAGCTCCTCATGTAGTGGTAGGGAATTATGAGACCCTCCACCATCTCTGGTGGAATGTCGAGTGCCTAGGTATTGAAGAAGGTTTGTGTAGGTAGTCACTGCTGCTGTTAAGTTCATGAGGTAATGGTATTGCCATGTTCACAAGACACTGTTTTGTTTAGTGCAGTTCTCAGCCCTCATCAGAGAAGCTTCTTTTAGCAACGCACAACATGTTAACACAAGGATTTATGAGTATAAACGTGTAGAGAATAAATGTCTATGGAATCTAAGAAGAAAACGTGTGCACAGCACAGAGAAGATTAACAATTAGAAGGAGAAAGATTCTAAGAAGAAAAAGATCAGCTATCATAGTTAACCTTCATTACCAGTGCATCTAGAGGCGTGTCCTTGAGGACATTTACTTGGAGGACTTCTTCAGAGCAAAGGCTTTTTATTAATTGCATTTCCCACAAATGCCCGCGCGAGTATTGTGACAGCCATAATTGGGCATGTAGTTGACTTCATCATTTGACCCCGTCTGACCACACAATTTCTTCATTGCCAAGGGAGCTGGAAAATGCTAGTTTAAGAAATCAAACATTAAACCATCTTGATGTGAATTTGGCTACCACTTTGAAAGCAAGTATGGAAAAAGCCATTGTACAATACTGAGAAACCTAGATGTCATTGTTTCCATAAATCTGCCTCTGGAAAATCTCAGCTGACTTTTGTAAGTTAGCAGTGAATCTATGCTAGAATATCATGTGTGTAAGTGTGTATGCATGTAATTTATTTCATATTGTAAAGCTGAGAAAAAGGAATCATAGATAGCTAGCTTCCCTCAGATCAAACAGTTTAGAACAAAAAAGCAGAACTCAGATCTTGTCAGTATGATCCCAGAGGCCAAGTTCTTAACCACATAGTCTATTTAGAGAGTGAACACTTACCACAGGGGGTTTGAAAGGTAAGGGACCAGGATGTTATTTTTCCCATTGAAGCAAAACCAACAGGACGCGTTTGGTTATTATCACTGTTCCAATGTAATGTTAAGGTTTCTATATTTGAATCCATAGTTTCCAGTCTTCAAAGGCTATGTTGTTGTTCGCATAGCTATTCTTCATATTAACTGAACCTGTATCTTCTGAATTATATGCAATAAGGAGTCAAATAATGACATTTCTATGCATAAATATGATAAACTTTGATTATATTCATCCTCTCTTTTTCATTTCTTGCCTTCTCATGCCTTCCATATTTCTATATGTGCTTTATGGCTATTATATATGTATTACCATTATATACAACTTAGTGAACCTTGAGACAGTCACAATCTGCTTCTGTTTTACTCAAAATAAAGGTATTACAGTTAATGGCAAGGTAAGAGAAGATGAACGAAATGATGATCCAGCCTTCCTGTGGTCTTATTCAGTGAGCTTAGAATCATGCTATTTAGAGAAATGTTTTCTTCAGGTCTCTGGACCAGTGATTCTCTATGCATAAAACTGAATTGTGAACCACCTGATACGAAAATGCCCACAGGAGAAAATGACTGAGCACGAGTATCACTCTTAAGCACAAAGGGAGTAGGGGCACATAATGCCCCTACAGCAAAAAGCAACCGTCTGCTTACTCAAGCAGTGACATGGCTCCCAGTCCTAGGGGATCATAAATCTAAGTGAAGGGAAGGATGTACATTAGATGCTTTTCAATATAGAAAGATATAACCACACAGTATCCTTTTCCTTTTGAAGAATACATGTGCATATAACATGGTTTCTGAGAAACTGCTTCAAAGAATACAAGGCAACTTTCAGTGGAACTTACCCTTTGTTTGTAGCTGAGGTCACTGACACAGCTCCACTTAAAATATACTCTTAACTGTTATGACAGCTAATATTCATTACCAAGGCACCCACAGGTGTGTCCTTGAGGATGTTTCCAGAGAAATTTAACTGAGAAGGGAAGACCCACCCTGAATACTGAAGTCGGAAGATCAGTCATGTATCCTATTGTGTCTTTTATTCGTCTTCTACAGCACGTGTTTCAAATCATTGTCACAGTTATCACCTCTGTTCTGTCTGGGACCTAGCAGCAAGTTGATCTTATAACCTTACAGAAAAAAAGTTAGGGCAATGTTCTTCATCTTTCCTCATCTGTCCCTTCAAACTTACCCATATCTTCCACCCCATATCTCACACCAAGAGAATTGCACATAATTTCCACATGTTCAATTAATCATCCTCTCATATGCACTGAAGGTTGCAGCCTTTCTGACTCCTTCAGTGCCTTTGATCTAGATCACTCTTCCTTATGTTACATTTCCACCTTATTTTTGCCTTTGCCAACCTATGATGTCTTTCAAAATATGTGTATTCAGGGTAAGGGACTTTGGACCCTGAGTGACTTCTGGTTCTAACTGCCAGTAATAAAAAATAAAAAGAAATATATTACAGCTTCACTCCCTTGCTTCATCTATCCCCTGAATATGAATTACCCATCCACTAATGTTTTGATCTTTTGTGTGGTTATAATACTATGGATCCAGGGCAATTCTCTTGAGTATCAACTAAATTAGTGTATACCAGCTCAAGGAACAATGTATGTCACTAAGAAAATGCAGTACCAATAAATGCCAAAAATGATGGTTTTTGTACATAGGGAGCTATTTGTACTGTTTATAGCAGGGGTAACAGGAGTAACTATATTGGGAAAATCAAATGTGTCTTTAAGGTGTCTTCTTTACATACAAGTTTGGACTGGTAACTTTCTGCACTATTCTTTGTTATGAAAAAATCAAATTGAAATTTATTCCCTGGCAATGCTGAAGCATGCATGGGCAGCCCATATATGGTAGTTCTGTTGAGCTTGTCCATTCTGGGTTGCATGGTCTAAGTGGATGAGGATGACTGACCAGGTCTCTTCCTCAATCCTTTGTTATAGCCTTTTATAGTTCATACTATTACAAAATAACAAAATATAATAGTCTCATTTTTCTCCTCATGTTGTTTCTTCTCAATATTCCCCCTTTCTCGATCACATTATGCCATTGACTGTCCCCAGTCATGGAATTTCATGCCTATCTGTCCCCTAGCCTTGCAGTGTTTCCCCATAAGACTTTCCCTTGCACACGTGCTTCTACAATAGTTCCCTCATTCCCACCCTACTCTGGTACATTTGTTTTGCCACAGCTCAGTGTCCTACCACACTGCAACTTTGTACATATTTCATTGTATTGCTCTCTCTAAATCCTGAAGGACTGTCCTTGAGTTCATTTGGATGTACGACTGAATCTATACTCCAATTGTGATTATTATGACAATGGAAAATAACTGTGACTTCATAAAATAGCTCTCCAAGTAAAAGGATCTGCATGGCTATAATAAAATTCTGATGACATACACTTTCTTCATTTTTTTTCAAATTTTAGAATAATAAATAAAATCATCATTTATTGGATGTTCTATATTTGGGAGAAAAAATACCATCTTTAGTTTCTTTCTGTTCCAATGATGCTAAGAAATGGATTTGTTTAGCTTTTTGACTTCAAAGGGCAGAAGCATTTTAAAAATAATGGAATCCAAAAAAGAGAATATCAACCACTCTTCGTTTACCTTTCAATGAGGTGCGAGTTATGTTTTTACCACTGATTCACATGTGTTATATTAATATCTTAATTCTTGTGATTATAATGCTGCTGCTGTGAACATGGAAATTCAAAGATTCTGTCAGTATTATGGCGCCATTTCTTTGTTTATCTACACAGAAGTAATATTTCTGAATAATGTAGTACTATAATTGTTTTTTTTAATTCTTTTGGGAATTAGTACAATGTTTTCCCTATGGCTAATCTAAGTTGCATCCTCACTAACATTGTTCTCTGCCTCCTTTTGAATTTTTTGAGCCATAGATTTTTCTCATTCCGCTTACTTCCTCCTCCCTTCTCCCCTTCCTACTTATCCTTCACCCCCCATGCTCCCAATTCTCTGGAGCTGAGTCTGGTTATCCTTTGCTTTGCTTTCTATCTTCTATCCACTTATGAGTGAGTACACACCGTGTTAGTCTTTACGAGTCTGGGTTACCTGATTTAGGATGATTTTTGTCTAGTTCCATCCATTTGCCTGCAAATTTCATGATGTCACTATTTTTTGCAGCTGAGTAATGCTCTATTGTGTAAATGTACCACATTTTCTTTAGCATCTAGGTTGTTTCCAGGTACTGGCTATTACAAATAATGCTGCTATGAATATTGTTGAGCAAGTGTCCATGTGGTATGATTGATCATCCTTTTGGGTATATACCTAAGAGTGGTATCACTGAATCTTGAGGTAGGTTGTTTCCTAATTTTCTGAGAAACCACCATACTGATTTCCAGAGCGGTTGTATAAGTTTGCACTCCCACCAGCAATGGAGAAGTGTTCCCCTACTCCACATCCTCTCCAGCATAAGCTATTATTGGTATTTTTGATCTTAGCCATTCTAACTAATGTAAGATGACATCTCAGAGTCGTTTTGATTCGCATTTCCCTGATGGATAAAGATGTTGAACATTACTTTAAGTGTCTTTTGGCCATTTCAGATTCTTCTATTGAGAATTCTCCATTTAGCTCTCCACTCCATTTTTAAATGGATTATTTGGTATTTTGTTGTCCCATTTTCTGAGCTTCTTATATATTTTGGAGGTCAGTCCTCTGTCTGATGTGGGGTTAGTGAAGATCTTTCCCCATTCTATAGGCTGACATTTTGTCATGTTTACCATGTTCTTTGCCTTACAGAAGCTTCTCAGTTTCTGGAGGTCCCATTTCTTGATTGTTGCTCTCAGTGTCTGTGCTACTGTTGTTATATTTAGGAAGTGGTCTCCTGTGCTAATGAGTTCAAAGCTACTTCCCAATTTCTCTTCTATCAGGTTCAATGTAACTGACCTTATGTTGAGGTCATTGATCGACTTGGACTTGAGTTTTTTGCAAGGTAATAGATATGGATCTATTTGCAATCTTCTACATGTTGACATCCAGTTATACCAGCACCGTTTATTAAAGATGTTTTTCTTTTTCCATTGTACCTTTTTAGTTTCTTTGTCAGAAACCAAGTGTTCATATGTACATGGATTAATGACAGAGTCTTCAAATCAATTCCAATGATTCCTGTGTCTGTTTTATGCTAATATCAAGTCATTTTCTTTTTCTTTTTTAAATATAGCTTTATATTAGAGCTTCAAGTCGGTGATGGCAATGCCTCCAGAAGTTCATTTAATGTACAGGAAAGTTTTAGCTATTCTGAGTTTTTTGTCTTTCCATATTAAGTTGGGTAAAGTTCTTTCAGTGTCTGTGAGGAATTGTGTTGGGATTTTGATGGAGATTGCATTGAATCTGTACACTGCTTTTAGTAAGATTGCCATTTTTATTATGTTGATCATACCTATCCACACGCATGGGAAATCATTCAATTTTCTGATTTCCTCTTCAATTTCTTTCTTTAGAGACTTATAGTTCTTGTCATACAGGTCTTTCACTTGTTTAGTTAGAGTTACCCCAAGATATTTTGCTTATGTGGCTATTTTAAAGGGTAATACTTCTCTGATTTCTTTTTCAACCCATTTACAATTTGTGAATAGGGGGGCGACTGAATTTTTTTAGTTAATTGTGTATCCTGCCATATTACTAAAGGTTTTTNNNTATTACTAAAGGTTTTTATCAATTGCAGGAGTTCATGGGTAGAGTTTTGGGGGTCACTTATGTATATTACAGCGTCATCTGCAATAAACAATAGTGCGACTACTTCCTTTATGATTTGTATCCCTTTGATCTCCTTTTGTTGTCTTATTGCTCTAGCTATAACTTCGAGTACAATATTGAATATATCTGGAGAGAGTGGAAAGCCTTGTCTTGTTCCTGATTTTAATGGAATTGCTTTGAGTTTCTCATCATTTAATTTGATGTTGGCTTTTGGCTTGCTGTAAATTGCTTTTATTGTGTTTAGATATGTTCCTTGTATCTCTGATCTCTTCTAGATCTTTATCAAGAAGGGGAGTTGGATTTAGCTGAAGGCTTTTTCAGCATCTAATGAGATGATCATGTGGTTTTGTTCTCTCAGTTTGTTTTTATGATGGATTACATTATCAAATTTTCATATGGTTGAACCTACCCTGTACCTCTGGGATAAAATCTACGTGGTAATGGTGAAATATTTTTTAATGTGTTCTTGGATTTGCTTTGCCAATATTTTATTGAATATTTTTGCATCAATGTTCATGAGGGATATTGGTCTGTAGTTCTCCATCTTTGTTGTGTCTTTTTGTGATTTGAGTATCAGGGTAACTGTAGCCTCCTAAAAGGAGTTTAGCAATGTTCCTTATGTTTCTATTATGTGGAACACTATTTAAATTGTTTATCTCATCTTGATATAATCTTGGTATGTGGTACCTATCCAGAAAATTGTCCACTTCTTTTAAATAATTTAATTTTGTGAAATACAGGTTTTTGAAGTATGATCTGATGATTCTTTGGATTTCCTGAGTGCCTGTTGTTATGCCCCCCTTTTGTTTATGATTTTGTTAATTTTGGATATATTCTCTCTCACTCTCTCATTAGTTTGGATAAAGGCTTGTCTATCTTGTTGATTTTCTTAAAGAATCATGTCTTTCTTTCATTGATTTTTTTGTAGTGTTCTCTTTGTTTCCATTTTATTGATTTATTCATCAATTGGATTATTTCCTGGCATCTACTTCTCCTAGGTGAGACTGCTTCTTTTGTTCTAGAGCTTTCAGGTATTTTGTTAATTCACTAGTATGGGATTTCTCCAATTTTTTTATGTAGGTATTTAATGTTATGATCTTTCCTCTTAGTACTGCTTTCATAATGCCCCATAAGTTTGGGTATGTTCTACATCCATTTTCAGTGAATTCTAGGAAGTCTTTCATTTGTTGCTTTATTTCTTCCTTGACCCAGGGGTGATTCATTTGGGCAATATTCAGTTTCGATAAGATTGTAGGCTTTCTAGAATTTGTGTTGTTTTGAATTCTAACTTTAAGACATGGTGATCTGATACAATACAGGTGGTTATTTAATTTTTTGTATATGTTGAGGTTTGCTTTGTTACCTAGTATGTGGTCAATTTTAGAGTGTGTTCCATGAGGTACTGAGAAGAAGATATAGACTTTTTTGTTTGGGTGGAATGTTCTGTAGATGTCTATAACTCCATTTGAGTCACGACATGTTTTAGTTTTCTTATTTCTCTGTTAAATTTCTGTCTGGAAGACCTGTCCATTGCTGAGAGTGGGGTGTTGAAGTCTCCTGCTATTAGTATATGTGGTTTGATGTATGATTTAAGCTTTTTGCAATGTTTCTTTTCAAATGTGGGTGCTCTTGTATTTGTGGCATAGATGCTCTGAATTGAGACTTCATCTTGATGGATTTTTCCTGCTATGAATATGAAATAACCTTTTTGATATCTTTTAATTATCTTTAGTTTGAAATCAATTTTGTTAGATATTAGGATAGTTACGTCAGTTTGTTTCTTAGGTCCATTTGCTTGGAAAATCATTTCCCAACTGTTTATTCTTAGGTAATGTCTGTCTTTAAAGTTGAAGTGTGTTTCTTGCATGCAGCAGAAGGATGAATTCTCTTTTCAACTCAATCTGTTAGCTTGTATTTTTTATGGGTGAAATGAGTTCATTGATATTAATAGATATTAATAACCAGTGATTGTCAGTTCCTGATATTTTTGTTTCTGTTGGTGGTATTGTGTGTGTTCATTTCTCTTCTTTGGATTTGCTGGTGTGGGATTATCTATTGCCTGTGTTTTTGAGGGTATGGCTAACTTTCTTGGGTTGGAATTTTCCTTCAAATACATTCTATAGGGCTGGATTTGTGGATAGGTATTGTTTATATATGGTTTGTCATGGAATATCTTGTTTTCTCCATGGTGACTGAAAGTTTTGCTGAGTATAGTAGTCTGGGCTGGCATCTATTGTCTCTTAATGTCTGCATAACGCTTGACCAGGACCTTCTGGCTTTCATTGTTTCCATTGAGAAGTCAGGTCTAATTCTGATAGATTTGTCTTTATATGTTACTTGGCCTTTTCCTTTGCTGTTCATAGTATTATTTATTTATTCTATATGTTTAGTGTTTTACTATTATGTGACAAGGGGAATTTTTTTTTGGTCCAGTCTATTAGCTGTTCTGGAAGAAGGTTCTTCTACTTTCATAGGCACATCCTTCTTTAGGTTGGGAAAGTTTTCTTCTATAATTTTGTGGAATTTATTTCCTGTGCCTTTGAGCTGGACTTCTCCTTCTTCGATCCCTGTTATTCATAAGTTTGGTCTTTTCAGGGTGTTCATGACTTCCTGGATATTTTGTGCTAAGAATTTATTGGACTTAATATTTTCTCTGACTGATGAATCTATTTGCTCTGTCATATCTTCAATGCCTGAGATTCTCTCTTCCATCTCTTCTATTCTATTCTTTATGCTCACACCCGTAGTTCCTAATGGTTTTCTCAGCTTTTCAATTTCCAGAATTCCCTTAGTTTTTATTTTCTTTACTGCTTCTATTTCAGTTTTTAGGTCTTTAACCATTTCCTTCACCCGTATAATTGCTTTTTCTTGATTTTCTTTAAGAAGTTACTTGATTTCTTCCCATTTTTGTTTATCTCTTCCTCCATTTTTTAGAGAATTTTTAAAGCTGTTTTCTTCTGCTATATCTGCATTGGGATGTTCAGTTCTTGCTGTTATAGAACCACTAGTTTCTGGTGGTGCCATGTTGCTCGTTATGATGTTGAATGTATTATTGCATGTTGTCTACCCATCTTTTTCTCCAATCAGTACAATCAGAGCCTGTGTTTCAAGGAGTCCCTCTTCCCCCAATTGGTGCCATTGGTGGCTGTGACTCTGTTGATCTCTTTTCCAGTAGCAGGCAGGTCAGAGCCTCAGGTGTCTACTCCTCCAGGTTCAAGTGGCCCAAGGCTCAGATTGTCATTCCTCAAGATGCAGATGGAGTAACGGCTCTGATGTTAGCTCCTCCTGGTGCAGACAGGTCTGTGGCTCTGGTGGTTGCTGATGCAGCAAGGTATCTCACACAGAGGATGGCACTGGATGCTGGCTGGGACACAGGTACTCTTTCCCAGAGGTACTTCTTAATATAAGTTAATATACCTTCTGGAAGCCGCTGCTCTTGATGCTTTCAGGACACCACAGCAGGAGCCACACTCTGTCTCTAATGCTTCTAAGTGATTTCCTAGCCAATTGAATGAAAGATCTTCCATATTCCTTGTTCAATGTGTTTAAAACCACGTAACGCATCTGGAGTTATCAGTTATTATCGATTCATTAGAAATCAAAGTTCAGCTTCAGCATTTAACAAAGGTTTTCAAAGAAGAGAATGCAGTTGGTTGGCAAGGTCTGGAATACCTAGCTGGTAGAGAAGAAATGGACTTAAAAGTAATCAAAATGCAGAGTTATTCTGGATAGGAGAAAGAGGATGTTGCTTGCTTTTGAGCTTAACAACCTTGTGACAGCTAAAGGGTAAGTTTTCTTTTAGTCATTAGGTAGAGATAACTTAATGATCTTTTTTAAAATTCATCTGTTTATTTTACATTCTGGCCACAGAATTGCATCACCTCCATCCTCCCCTCCAAAATCCCTTCCCCACCCCTTCCTAGCTCCCTGATCCCCTCTCTTCCATCTCCACCCTGAAAAGTGTGACTCTCCCATGAGTATCAATAAAACATGGTATATAAAGTTGCAGGAAGATTAAGCACTTCCCCTGTATTAAGGCTGGACTAGGTGATCCAGTATGAGGAGTAAGGTCCCAAAAAGCAGCAAAAGAGTTAGAGACAGCCCTTGTTCCTGCTGTTAGGAGTTTCACAAAACACCAAGCCACACAACTGTGACATATATGCATAGTGCCTAGGTCAGTCCCATGCAGGCTCCCTGGTTGTCAGTTCAATCTCTGTTAGCTCCTATGAGTCCAGGTTAGTTGAGAGTGGAGGGGCTTGACCCCAATGGCTCCTACATTCCTTTCTCCTCCTCTGCAGGATTCCCCATGCTCTGCTTAATGTTTGGCTGCCTCTGCATCTACCTCCATCAGTTGCTGGATGACGCCTCTCTAATGGCAATAGGGCCGGGCACGGGCACTAATATGTTCAGAGGAGACAGCCAGTTTAGAAGACGCCTTAGTGATCTTGATTAGCTTTTCCTACAAGGAGAACATCAGAGCCTACTTATTTTTTAAATGTGAACTTTCTACAGTTGTTTCTAAATGTCCTTTTTTAAACCTTTCTTGAACCATTTCAACACTTTCTGCAACTCTATCTTGAGCATAGAAGTTAAGATTCTGAATTCTGCCATTGACCAGATATATGATGATGAGAAAACCACCTAAACTCTCTCAGCCACAAGTGCAAAATTATTACAACATCAATATCTGTCATTTAGCATCATTATAGATATTCATTAAGAGAAAACAGTGAAAAAGTTCCAGCTTACTTTAATTAAATGACTTTAATATTTTATTCCCATCCACCTGCACCACTCTTGTTGTGAGACCATGAAGAATAAGATCAATTACTTTTAATATTTGAAAGTATGTGTTCATTTCCAGAAGCTTCAGAAGATTTATTATATGCTAGGACCTCCTGTTGGCCATTTTCTCCTTTAAGAATTTGAATACAAATGGCGATTAGGAACAGATAAAATTAAGAATATTATATATTGTTATCAGATGTTGGAAATTTTTCATTCCATGAGTAGTCTGGAAGACTGAGGTCTAGCTACACAGTAATCTGAATATTGTAAAAAGCCATTATAATTTCAGTTCCTACATTGTTTTGTTGTTACACAATATTTTGTATCAGGAATAATGTATTTTGTAATGTAAGGCTACACTGTATTTTTGATTTTTACAGACAAGATCTCTGAAGGTTTTAATTTTATTATTTTAGCCTTTCACTGTCTCACATTTTTAAATCAGTTGGAATGTTTGCATATGAAATAAGATTTATTCCCTCAGCATTATTTATACTTAGAGTCAGAGGACTGTGCATTGTGTGCTGTTTTGTACTATCTACCTATAGTCTCTCATTCTCTGACATGGGAGCAGCTTGCTACCATTCTCTTAGCTTCAGAAACAGAAATGTCTTCTAAATTGCCTAAACATCTCCTAAATACACTTTAATTTGAAAATCACTGATTTAAAAATACTTTCTCCACTTTGAAGTCTTTGTATCAGAACATGGAAGAAATTCTTCTGAAAGAGAAATTTTGAAAAATGGACAGGGAAGGTTTTCACTAACACACAGCAACAAAGCAATTGTTGTTCATCTGCTCCCATATAATTTACTGAGTTTGTGTCATCGTAGAGGTTTGTATATACATTTTTAGTCCTGTTAACTGATTTGCCATTTTAGGGTTCTTCATGCTCTGTGCATCAGTTTAACCTATGATTCAGTTTCTACTTTAGGCTTATAGCTGAAATACATGAGCTGAAGTAAAATGTCAGATAAACCCTTCCCATTTGCCCCTCTAGCTCTGTACTAGTTTCTATGTGTTATTTATTTTAAACATCTTTTATAATATTTCATCCCTGCTCTGGTCAAAAGGTATGGGGTTGGTGAGTTACCCTGAAAATCTTGTTGACTAGTTTCAAGTTATTTCAGTTAAAAGCTGCTAATGAAATGTCTTAGCAAAAGCTTGGAGGACACTGTCAGTGGCGCTTCTGGGCAGCAGCTGTTCCTGGGTTTCAGTAATATCTCTTACAGATTTACATAAGATAATGACTTTCTGTTCTTTCCCACCCAGGTGAGTTTCGCCATCTCTTCAGGTACCCTTATAGCTTTATTAAGCAATTACTTTGCAGTTACTACTTTTAATCTACCATCTGTTTCTTCTCATATGAAATTTCATATGAGAAGGACTCTTCTCATATGAAATGCTCCTTGTCTTTCAATGAACACAGGTAGCTCTTGGTTGTAATGGTTTAAGTAAAATAGCACCACCATTCCTCCAGTGGCCTGTGGGCCATGAGGGGCAGCAAGTTCCAG
>LOEQ01001397.1:138675-158503 GCA_001685075.1 Bramus lutescens
CTCTCTCTCTCTCTCTCCATGTCTGGCTGTGGGACTCTGCACCTGCTCCCATCTGCTGCAAGAGGAATTATTTCATTGACTCTTTTTTTTGCCAGTTGTGTTTTGTTCTACCCTAGGTCTCTGAGCTATCTAGTATCCCGTTCCTGAACATCCAGGCAGTATAGGGCATGGGCTCCCTGCCATGTCACGTACCTCAAGTTAATCCAGGCATGGGTTGGCTACTCCCACAAGTTCTCTGGCACCATTGCCTCAGCACATCTTGGAGGCAGGAAACATTGTAGGTTGGGGGTTCTGTGGCTGGACTGGTGTCCAGTTTTCTCTTTCCATAGCCTGCAGAGTACTTTCCTGGGCCAAAGAGAATAGAATGTCGGGGTGAAAGCACCATGCAGGCACTGGCTTAACCTCTCTAAGTTCCATGAGATATCTGGATGTTTTCCTCATCAATGGATTCCTACTGTGAGGTTTCAGAGAATAGACTTCTGTCCTAAAATAAGACTGAGTGGTGTAAGGATCTTCCCAGGACACCATTGGCTGACAACTCAACTGAATGCAACTCAATCCCACCACCAGATTGCCTGGCTACAAAAGATGACCTGACCAGCACAGACTCCACATCCTCTATTACTAGGAATCCTCACTATGGTCACTCTCATAAATTTCAGAAACTTGCCACTGCACTAGGTTTCTATACCAAATCCCCATATTAATGGTCCCAATTTCCAGCAATCTCTCCCCTCATTCTCTCCATCCTTCCTTACCCTGATACCTGATCCCTCCCATTCTCATTCCCACCTGCCCCCAAAACACCCATAAAATCTATTCTATTTCCCCCTTCCAGGAAGATCCATGAACCCCATCTAAAGTCCTCCTCTTTACCTAGCCTTTCTGGGTCTGTAGATTGTAACTTGATTATCATTTACTTAACAGCTAATATCCACTCACAATTGAATACATACCCTGTTTGTCTTTGTGGGTCTTGGTTACCTCACTCAAGATGACTTCTTTATAGTTGCATTTACCTGCCTGCAAATATAATGATGTGGGACCCTTTGTCCTTGCTCTTCCAACTCACCCTCCCAGATCTCTCCTCCTATGTATTCTCTCTTCCTGCCAGTCCTGCCTATCTTTTCTCTATTAGACCAATCGGGTGTTTTAGACAGGCAAAATAACACAGCTTCACAGAGTTAAACAAATGCAACCTAAAAGAATGAAACACATCTTTGCACCATTAAACAAATGTTCCACAGCATAAAATAAAAAGTAACACTTATTAAAATAATATTCTACAACACGTTGGCTTTTAGAGTCTCCATTGAGAAGTAATGTGTGATTCTTTTAGGTCTGCCTTTATATGTTCGTCTTTTTCCTTTGAAGTTTTTGAATATTCTTTATTTGTTCTATATGGTTAGTGTTTTGATTAGTATGTGGTGAGGGAACTTCTTTTTCTTGTCCAATTTATTTGGTGTTCTGTATGTTTCTTGTACCTCTAAAGGCACCTCCTTCTTTATGTTAGGAAAATTTTATTCTATGATTTTGTTGAAAATGATTTCTTGCCCTTTGAGTAGGAGATTCTTCTTTTCCCTGTAATGCTATTAGTCTTAGGTTTGGTTGTTTCATAGTGTTCATAGTTTCGTCTTTTCAGATTTTCTGGATGTTTTGTGTCAGGATATTTTTTAGATTTAACATTTCTTTGGCTGATGTATCTAGTTCTTCTATCCTATCTTCAGTTTCTGAGATTCTGTTTTCCATCTCTTATATTCTGTTACTGAAGCTTACCTCTGTTATTCCTATTCACATTCCAAAATTTTTCATTTCCCAAATGTCCTCAGTTTGTGATTTCTTTATTGCTTCTGTTTCCATTTTCAGGTCTTGAACAGTGTTATTCTTTTTCTTCAACTGTTTGTTTTTCTTGAATTTCTTTAAAAGATTTATTCGTTTTCTCCTACTGTTTATGTTTTCCTTGATTTCTTTAAGGGATTTATTCATTTCCTCCTTAAGGACCTCTATCATCTTTATATAGTTGATTTTATGGTCTTTTTCCTGTGCTTCAGCTATATTGTAATATTCATAATCTGCTGTGGGAAGATAGATGTGCTCTGGTGGAGTAATAGTTCCCTGGCTGTTACTGATTGTATTCTCATGTTGGTGTCTAGGCATCTGGGGTTATGGTGATTATAGGTCTAGGTTCTGATTTCTGGGTTTGTCTTTGTTGGTTGGATGTTTTGTCCCTTAGTTTCTGTTTCCTCTCTGGATTTTCAGAGTGGGTTGACAGTGTGTTTCCTGTTTTACTTGCCTGCTCGGCAGATGTATTCATGGGGGATTTATTACTGGCATTGGAGGAAGGAGAGGTCAGTGAGAATTGATCTGTGAGATCCACAGAAGGCATGCCCCAGGAGACTGCAGCTAGGGTTCTGTTGCAATGTTAGGAGTGACCCTGAGGGTTTGCTCCCGAGGAAATAGAGATATTGGAAAAAGGTCCATAGGCTGCCTCTCAAGTAGTTCTCTTTCTTCCCTGTGAAAATATGCAAATAAAGTTGGCTATCTGCAACCTGAAAGACCTTGAGCATGTAGGCACCCTGGTCTTGAAGTTCTAGCATCTAGACTATGAAAAATAAGTGTTTATTGCTTTAGCCAGCCAACCTATGCTAAGCTGTAGTAGAATCCCTAACAGACTAAGATGTTCTGTGTCTCTTTTGTGAATCTGCATCCTTTCTCTATACAATAAGATCTGGGCCACAAAAGCCAATGCCTCCATGAAATTTTCACAGCCCCATCTGACTGATTAAGGGATAATTCTAATATCAATTAATCGTTCCTCATTTTATTTATTTTCAAACATTTTTACAGTGTAAATAACGAGGAGAAATCTTCTTGTTTGAAAAGCCAGGCAGCAACAACCATGGTAGAGAAATTATCTAAAAAGGTTGCAAGTGTAAACTATTAAGTGGGCCGATATTGACAATTTCATTTGGAAGCTTAAGATTTCTCTGCTTCTCAAGAGACAAATGAAAGCATTGGCTAACTAGACAGGCTTTGCAAGGGAAGAAAAGTAAATTAACGATCGTATTTTGTGTCTTCAATGTAGTTCCTGTAGAACTCATGTTTTACTGTTAAAAACTAGAAGTAGATTATGGAATGTTAGTGTTGATAGAACCTGTTTTGGCCATTTTTAACGTAGGAGTTATGGTGCGGGAGAATTGTCTGTATTCTGTTAGTCATGCATTTTAATAAAACGCTNGGCCAATCAGTTTTATAACTTATGGAGATCTCTGTGTGGTTTTCTTTGGGACTTTCCGGCTGTGGGGTACCTGGGTGGGACAGAATCCACAACAAGCTGGCCCTCATGTTACAGAGCTATATGGCTTGCATTAGTTCACACAGTTCCTAAGAGATAGATTTAGCTGGACTAAATCCTTGAAGGATTTCAGATGTGTTCTGTTTGGTCAGTGCTGTTCCCTGGCCTTGGTGGTCAGTGACATTTGGCTTTGGGTAGGTGTAAGACATCAAGAGGTCAACAGCAGGGATAGGTAGCAGAATCTTACCAAAGTCTTAGAGGCACATTTTCTTTCAATCACAACTGAAGCAGGTACTGTAGATTAGAGAAGTCTGGAAATTAAACTCTGAGGGAAAGTCCTGGAAGTATCAGGCCGAGTAACTCTTGGAGAGAGCAAATGTGCCTCGTTTATTCTTTACTTTTTGAAATAGAATATATTATTACACATTCCATGCTAGTCTGGAACTTTCTTTGTAGACCAAGCTAACCTCAAACTTAACAAGGTCCTCTTGCCATATATTCTGAGTTTTGGAATTGTGTACCACCACGCACAGATTCAGTGGCCTTTTTATTTCCTAAAAATAAGGCTTGATTTTTTATAGGAGCAAGTGGGAAATGGTGAGGAATTTTATGAATTTTGTTCTTTTCATATGGCATTTGAATTGTTAATTAGCTATCTATGTGGATATGTCAGGTAGTCAACAGAACCTGTAAGTGGAAGTTTGAACTTGAGAAAGAACACACATAGTATTTGGAAACTATTGGCTTGATTGAGGTTATATAAGATGAAGAAAGAGGTCCTGAAAAACAATGAAACAAAAAAGTATGTAGTTATAAGACTGTATGAGTACTGTTGATGATTTTGACAGTGTTTGCATCCCTAGAGCATAGAGACAGAAACTAGACCACAGTGAGTTCAGTTTATATACAGGTAGAAGGAAAATAGTGGCTACTGACTAATAAGAGATGTTGGCATATAAGAGGATGCTAGGCAAGGGTAGCAGTTGGAAAAAAGAGGTGGCACATGATTTTTTATAAACTGCCCATGCCTATTCATGGTTGAGGATGATTCTACAGAGAAGAAAATTATATAAGACCCAAGAACTGCATATGGAGGAAAGGAAAGGGTAAAAAGAGATTCAGAGACATTTTTACCAATGTTGGTTCTTGATCCATTAAAGCAAAGACATCTGTGAGCGAATGGCTGATTGTTGGGTGAGTTTTTAGGTTTGTAGATATGCAAAACATTTAGTGTCAAGGTGAATAATGAAATCAGAGTAGTAGGCAGTCCAGAGATAATAGAAGCATCACTTAAAATGTATTGTTATCATCAAAGAAAGAAGTAGTGGTGAGGATGTTGGGGACCAACTGATGCATGCATTATGGAAATCAGTATGAAAGTCCCTTTTTGTGTTTGTTTATTTTTAAGACAGAGCTTCTCTGTGTAACAGCCCTGGTTGTCCTGGAACTCACTTTGTAAACCAGGCTGACCTCAAACTCACAGGGATCTGCTTGCTTCCACCACCTACTACTGGGATTAAAGGCGTGTACCACCACTGCCTGGTGAAAGCTCTTTTTTTTAAAAAGGCTGGGAACCATAGGATTTTCCAGCTCTGCCACTTGTGGATATATACCTGAAAGAGTGTGTTTCATCATACCACAGAGATATTTGTGCTTACATATTTATTGAAGCGCTATTTAAAATAGTCAAGATATGGGACCAGACTAAATGCCCATCCTCAGGTGAATGCATAAAGAAAATATGATATACAGTGGGGTTTTATTTAGCCATAAAGAGAAGTAAATTTACTCTCTTTCCAGTAAAAATGATGGAACTGAGTTAAGCAAAAAGAAAAAAAAGGTCAGACTCAGCAAGAGAATAATGTTTACTCACACATGGATCTAGATTTAAATATATATATATGTGTGTGTGTGTGTTCATGTATTTATGATTTATTACATGAAATAAGGGGATTCATATGAGAGGAGAATGATAAACACAAGGAAGAACAAGAGATAATAATGGATGGATTAATTAAGAGCAATAAACAGTACTATGTATATATTAAAGGATAAAAATAAAAGTACAAAGTATCATAATAGCAAAGCTATTACGGTTAAAATGAATATTGACTAATAACTTTAATATCTCTGGCCATGACTTCAAAATGGATCCTGCCAATGTAGTGGAGGGTTGAAGAAGCTGGTAAGTTAAGCTTGTTTGGAAGAAAATAAATATATCCAGCATTATCAAGTCTAAGTTTTGGACGGTTAGATATGGTTAGATGACACGGGACAATAGCTAAAATCTCATTGTGGTAGGAAGGGGGGAAAGTAGACAAGTAGAGCAATAAAGGCCCAAGCATGGAATTAAAGAATGTTGAGTGACATAGGAAAGAGAGGTTGCCCTAAGTAAAATCATGGTAGTAAATTCAATATTGGATGTAGTATAGAAGTTCACTGTTGATATTTGCAAGTTGGAGAACGGATTAAATCATGATAAAATCCAGATGGGAAAGTTAGAAGACTTTCTAAGTGGTTTGGCTGCTTTGGGAGGTCTTAAAAGGCCACGGGGGTAGCTATATAGGAACATGAGGCTCCACGTGGAGGGCTTTTACTTTATTTTAGTTGAGTGACAAGGATATTTCTAAATTGCAGTTGATATTAAGATAATTATCTGAAAGAGTACCCAGAGACCCACTGCACAGAATCCCTAGATTTCCTCAATTGTAACATCCCACAACTACATGACACAGTTTGGATATTGACACTTAAAGAAAAGAGCAATTCTACCTGGAGTTCTACAGCCCCACCTGCACTTGCCTGTGAGTATGTGTTCATTTCGGTGGAGTTTCGTTGTTTCACCCCATTGATAAGGCGCAGCACAACTTCCATGCCTCAGGGCCCTGCTGTGATGCCCTGTAATAACTATGCCTGCCACCCTTGGCTATCACATATGTCAGCTGTCTTGATAGGTTTGTAGTGCTATCTTATTTTGGTTCTTTATTATTATTATTATTCCCATGATAGCTAATGTAACTTTTTTCAAATTTTTATTTGCCATCCATATAGTCTCGTAGATATAATATTTTTGTGTATTTTTTGAGCTGGACAATGAGATTTTTTTGTATTTGAGCTTTAACAATTCTCTAGCACTTATTTGCTTTTTGCTCTTTTTAAATGTACATTGTCAATTCCTCGAAATTTCTGTACAAGGTATTTTGGTCATATCTACCCTCCCCAACTCCTCTCAGATCCCCTCCCACATCCATACCCATCCAAAATCATGACATCTTTTTCTGTTTTGTTAAATCCATCCAGTGCAGTTTGAATTCCTCAAATACCCATGCTTGTAGAACTTGCCCTGCGGTGTGGTCGACCCACCAGGGGTCACACCATTGACGAAAATCCTTCCAGCAGCTAATGGTGCTAGATCCTCATCTGTGGATATGATTGTGTGCCCACCTCCCCCTTCTCCATGCTGAGATTTTATCTGCCTGAGCCTGTGCAGTTCCTTTGTATGTTGTCACAATCCCTGTGAGTTCATGTGTGCTGCCCATTACATCTGGAAAACACTGTTGCCTTGAATTTACCTATAGTTTCTGGCTCTTCCAACCTTTCCGTCCCCTCTTTGACGAACATCCTCGAGATTAGGAAGGAGTGAGGGGGTTGCTAAAGATGGCCAATTTAAGGCTGAGTATTCTGCAGTGTCTTACTGCTTGCAATGTAGCCCATTGTGGTTCGCTGTGTTAATTACTGTCAACTGCAAGAAGAAACTTCTCTCACAAGGCACCACATGCCAGTAGGGGTCAAGTGTAGTTGAACACCAGCCTGATCTCTCCGTGCTCTAGACTCCAGTATGTGTTGTTCTCAGCAATCAGGCCCGGTTCTCTAGTATAACCAAGAGCAATGTTCTAACTCTTTCCATTTTATATGGAAACCCACTATTGAAGCAGCTCCTCTAAAGGGTTTAAATTCCTAGAAAAAAAATTGACAGCTGCCTGGTTTGCAAGGGTTTTTTTTCAAGTCTATACTCATTCTCTGCATACAGTCTTTCACAAGAAACAAACAAAAGAACACTTCTTAAAATTCAGTATTTGAGAAATATTTTTTTGCTTCCTTCTGGTCTCCATGGTTTCGGATGAGTAATCTACTGTCATTCAAATTGATGCTCCTTTATGAGTAATGTGTGGTATCTCTCTAGCTCCTTGTAAAATTTAGTTCTTGTTTTTTTTTCAGAATTTTAATTATTATATGTGTCACCAGTGATTTCTTTGGGCTTATCCTATTCAGAGTTAGCTTCCAGAACCCTGAGGCGGTATATAATTTTAATCAAATTTGAAGAGTGTGCACTTATTTCCATCCACATTCTTTCAGCCCCGTTTTCTTTATCTGCTTAGGACTCTTATGATGTGCAAGTCGGGGCTTACATTGGTATGTTGCTTGTTCATTTTCCTAGTTTCTATTCAGGTTTTTCCATTTTATTAATCTTTTCTCATGATTATTGCCACCATCCAATGTAATCTCCTGTGTACTATTAAAATTCTATTTACAATATTGCATTTTGCATTTCTATATTTCCCTTTGGGTTCTTTCTTTTAGCTTCTAGTTCTTCCCTGAAAATTTGCTTTATTTTCATTGTGTCAAAAGGATAAATAAATGCTGCTAATTGTTTTCATAATGGGTGCTTTTAAAAATCTTATAGATAATGCTAAATTAACTCAGTTTCAACATGACCTAAATAGCCATTACCTTATCTTAAAATTTTTCTAGTTCTTTGTATGAACCTGAGCATTTTGAAAAATGCTCTTTATGTTTTTGCTAATGTGTTCAGAGGGTATGGTTATACTTATGTTCTTTCTTGAGTAGGCATTTACTACACAAAGATTTAGTGTGAAGGTCATGCCCTAGTTAGTAGATTGCAATGCTAGTAACACTTTATTTACCCTTCCTTGCTTCCATCTTTTAAAATATACTAAGCATAACTATATCATTTCCCCCAGTTTCTTTCCTCCCTCTAGCCCCTCCCATGCTCTCCCATCCCCTTCCCAAATTAATGACCATCTTGTATTTGATTCTAATTGTTACACATCTGTATCGAGGTGCACAAATATATGCAAACAGTCTGCTGAGTCCATTTTTGCTGTTTGTGTATATAAAATTTTAGGGCTGATTACTTTGTATTGAATAACGAATCAGGGGCTTATCCCTAATCTAGGCTAATTACCCCTTTCTCTTCACTGATTAGTTGCCTTTAGTTCTTTGACTATGGCTGGGACTCCATGAATCTTTCCCCATGGCTGCCTAAATAAGACCTGAAAAATCAAAACTTAGTTTTTGAATTAGAGCTGTTTTCATCAGCCTGGCACATGAGATATTTCAGGCTCACCTAGCAGTATCTGTGGGAGAAGGAGAGACTTGTGAAGACAGTAGGAAGCAAGAACTTTCTTGGGGTGGTCCTTCTCGTCATTTCTTCCCACTTACTCTATCATTATGTGGCAAGAAGAAGAATGCAACCTCCGGTCTCTTTGTCCCCTTTTGGGAACAAATCTTTGTTAGGCAGAGGGTAGGTTCTTGCTTGGTTTAACCTGAGTTTCTGATGTCTCTGAAATAAGGAAGATAAGAGAACTATGGAGATGAGCATTGTACATCTACATTTTAGAGTGGATGGTCCTTGCCAGTGCTATGAAAGCACTTGGAGTTTCTAAGGGATCAGAGTCCTGGTAGAATGGACCGAGTGCATCCTTAGACTGCTTATTATGAGCGAGACTCGTAACCATTCCTCCCTTGCTTTGCTATTGGTGTCACAATCACCTGATATTGCCAAGGAGTTTATCATATCCTGCAACAAATTGGCCTGTCAATTGTTCAGGAAGGGATCAGGAACTGTTGAGCCTACATTCCTTTTTTGTTGGTAACAAGAGGTCTTAAGATACCATGCCTCTTCTCTACTCCTTTATGACTACAGCAGTGAGCAGCTCTTTAGGTTGTTGCTTGACTTATTCCCATGGTTTATGGTTGTACTTTGTGAAAAGGAGTAAGTAGAGTTGCATCTGTACTTTCTTATCTGCGATGGAGGCCTGGCATATATTAATTTTACAAAAACAATGCTTTCATTCTGATATTTTCATATATTTACATAATATGGATTAGTTCTATTCACTTTCCTACACCTTCTTGTCCTTTCCTTCCTAATTCTGGTCCCTATCATCTCCCCAAATAGCCACATTTGTATTTTCATGCATTTTTATTTTAACTTGATTTTGTATTTGAGAGGACACATGCGTCATTTGACTTTCTAAGTCTGGCTCATTTAGTTTATCATGATGATTCCAAGTTCTGCCTGTTTTCCTACACATGATATAATTTCAGTCTTTATTATGGCAGAATGATTTGTTGGGTGTACCTCATTTTAATTATACTTCATATATTGATGGACAGCTAAGTTGATTCTGTGTCTTGGCTATTGTATTATACCAGTGAATGTGGGCATCATTAATGTATACTAACAAGGATAACATTGGATATACCCCAAAGCGATATAACTGGATTTAATGGCAATTCTAGTTTTAGTCTATTTTATAGAAGCTATAATAATTTATATTCCCACCGGTATAGTTTGGGAGTTCCTTTCCTCCTAATTCTAGCCAGGATTGTTGTTAATTGGTTCTTAATGGTTTTGGCCTGATTATTTCTTTTTTCCTGTGGGTTTAGGATTTGACTTATTCTTGCTTTTATGACACTGAAATACCTCTGTGAATTATTTCTTTGCATTCTGTCATATATTTTTAATCTAAATCCTCCCAGCTATGAAATATGGTATTACAATTGTCATTGCTGTACCTCAAAGTTTCTAATAAGGTGTGTTTTGGTTTTCATTCGATTCTAGGGATGTTTATATTTTCTTTCTGGTTCTTCAATGGTGTACTGTTCATTCAAAAGCATATTTTTATTCTCCAAATGTCTGTGTATTTTTTGCTATTTATGTCTAACTTTATTCTGTTATTATTTGATAATATACAAAAAGTTATTTGTTTTTTTTTCTAGGCAGTACACTTAATTTATGGCCTAAAATGTGGTCTATTTTTGTAGAGCTTACAATTGCTTTGGCTGCTAAGAAGAAAACACATTCTGCAGGGGTTGGATGCAATCGTCTATATTAGTCTATTATGTCCTTTTGGTAAAAGGACAATTTCAGCTGTCATTCTTTAGGTGCTATCTGGGGTGTGTGTGTGTGTGTGTGTGAGAGAGAGAGAGAAACTCTCTCTCTCTCTCTCTGAGAGAGAGAGAGAGAGAGAGAGAGAGATGGGTTCTGTCACTAGGCTAGAACTCACTATTGCAGACTAGGTTAGTTGGGCAGGTGGTCACAGGCATCACAACCCAGCTTTATATTTGGGTTCTGAGAGTCATACCCAAGTAGTCATGTTTGCCAGAAAAGCACTTTCCAATGGAGCCATCTTTCCAGCCTCAATCCTTATATAATATTATGAGTTTCTTTTATTAAGACATGCTGACCTTTTGAAACAAAAGATTTCTTTTATTTGGGGTTATATAGTTGTGTTCATGTGAGTGCATGGGTGATTGTGTCTTCAGAGACTCCTGGAGGCCAGTTATTGGGTACCTCTGGAATTACAGGTGATTGTGAGCCTCCTGATTTAGGTACTGCGAACTGAACAAATAATGCAGGTCCTCTGGAAGAGAAGTACCTATTCTTAATCTCTGGATGGGCTCTCCAGCCCCTCAGGTGACCTACTGTATCTCGACTAATTTTGTGTTGGAGTCTACTTTATCAGTGACGAGTACACACCACACCTGCTTACTCTGAGTTTCCATTACTTAGTAGATTCTTTTACATTTGGGATGGATTCCTTTGTGACCCTTGTTTCTTTCAAACAACAAAATAAAACCGGTTGCATCTGGTTTTCAGCGCATCTTGCCAGTCTGCAGCATTTAATTAGACATTGGAGACTGTTTACGTTTCAGATTATTGACGAGAAGAAGCTGCTGAATCTTAGACTTTTGCCAGAAGGTCTCAAGCATTGTTCATTATCTTCCTTATCCCCTTTTTCATCTCTAACCTTCCTAGTTTACTTAGTTGCACATGCTTGATTCTTTCCAAGTTTTCATTTGGTCATCTATTTCATATATTCTCTCCTGACTATTCATGTTTGTGACTCTCTGTTATCTATGTAGGATTTCTTCAAGTGTCTTCTATAATACTGTAGTTAGTGCTCATCTGGAAGGGCCTTTATAAAGAATAAATCCTATGTTTAGTAGTGTTGCTTGACCATTCTTTACTCATAACCCTCAGAATATGTCTTTCCCGCTCCATTGTGGCAGAGGTTTCTCCCATTGTGCCATCATTTTGCTTTCTCTTATTTGCACAATTTTTAATATAAAATGTATTATTTCAGGATTTCTTGTGGTCTCTGCCCACTACTTATTGTTATTCGTTGCTGTCTTTTTGAACCACTCATCGCTTCCTCCAGCCACATGCTTGGTGCTTGATTTCAAATTATTAGTGGGCAGTACAATTGCTGAGTATGTCTGAGCTCCAAATTTCCCGGTCTCTATGTCAATTATGTTTTAAATGCAAAAGACAAAGCTGAAAGTGAGAAGACAGACTAGTAAGGTTTTAAATGTGGCCAAAAGTAAACACCTCAAAACAGAGTCTTGAATATAAGCATGGGCCGGGGCGGGGGGAAGGATGTCAACTCAGAAACATTTCTAGGCTTACTATAGTAGAAACTTAGGGAACGTTCTTGTGTTGTGTCCTTAATTTATTTTGTGTTTATTAAATGGAACTGGAGTATTGAATTTGAGACCCTAGAGTTTTATATCCATATGTATGATGACCTCTACTTGTATTATTTTCCAGTAGTGAGAATTTTTACAAATCCTCTTCTCTGTGTACATATAGCTTCAAAATAGCTTCATGGTGATTAATTGAAATTATTTACTATTTGAGAATTGCCTAGAGGATTAATAAGTATCTTTTATGTACATAAACTATCTCATAAGAGTCTTCTTATCATTCATTTTGTATTTAAAAGTATTTTTCATACAATGTATTTTAATCTTATTCTTTTCTCTCTCCCAATTCCTTCCAGACCCTTCCAATCTCCTGACTCCCTCTCAATGTCTTTTTTCTCTCAAACCAAAACATCTAAACTGAAAACAATAAGACAAAATATATCATCACAAAACTAAACCTCAAAGAAGAACAGGGTCCACTTGTATTGGCTAGCTGCTTTCATAATGTTAAATTAAAACAAACTTTACAAACCGCTTAGCAAACTTCACGGTGTGTACCATACAGTAAATGTCACTATAATTTCATGGTTATTCCGTTATTCCTCAAGATGCTTGATAAATTCAGCTTGATCCTTTATTTTTGATATGTATGGTTTAATGTGAAGGTTGACATGGGCACACAGAACCAGTGTAGGTAGGCAAGGTGCATATGACTTATCTGGGTGTGAGGATCTCAAAATGCAGTTAAAATACCCCTGGGAAGAATAAGGTGATAGATATGTCTAGCCCTCCTAACCTGCACCAATCTAGTATACATGCTACTGGAGCTCTGCTTGCCTGCAGTGTTCTGGGCAGATTTCTACTTTTGCCACTTAAAGCTTCAGTGTTTTTCTAGTATAAGGAGTCATGGTAGAAAAGAAATAGTCCAACTCACTGACAGCATGGCGTGTATCAATGCTCTAAGACATACCTGGTACCCAAAGTAACATTGGGAAACCTGAAAGCGAACCAGATGTTTTCAAGTGGCTGACATATGTAAATATGATCACTCAGCGAAGTGAATTTAGGAGTAGCAATTATGGTTCTAGTTTTTCGGCAGCTATTATAAAGAGTAGAGATAGATGCTTTTATCACGATGGTGAAACAAATGCAAAGAATTAGGAGTGCCATCTTGTGGAATGATCTGTCATTGCCACCAAGGAGTCAAAAAGAAAATCAAACACTAGTAGAAACTGGATGTTTTCTGTGCATTAAGAGCCAATCTGGAAGGAATTCCTGATAGTCACCTGTAGAATTAATGAATTAAAGGTTGGATACTCTTCAGAAGAAAATTTAGTTAAGGTAAATGTCACCTTCATAGTACATCTGATTCATTGCCCATTGTTAATTGGAAAATAAAGAATAAAATAGTAAAGATGTTCAAGATTGCCTAGTTCCTTCCTGCTTGGGTCTTGTCAGCTGTAATGAGTAGATCAGGTGGAATTTTTTAGTTTCTCTAATGATTAAATTATTAAATATTAATGAATCATTTAAAGATCATAAAGAACATTGGCAGTTCCAGAGCTAGTGGGAGTTGTCTATTTTCTATTAAATTAGATTAAATGAAATTTCTTATTTTAAATTAAAATAACGTGTGTGTATTTCATCACACTTAACTTAAGACTATGACTCCAGAACCAAATACGATAACTGCTTTCTAGCCCTAGCATTGAGAGAGTGAAAGTGGAATGGCCGTAAGGGCAAATGAACCTGCGCTCCACAGACACTTCCTGACTGCCTGGAGCTACATAGTGAGACCCAGTGTCAAAAAGTTAAGGGATGAAGTATGGCTCAGTCATAGGGTGCTTGGCTAGCAAGTCCACAGTCCACATTGGATCCCCAGCACCACAAGACCAATTCTGCTGATTCCTAGTGTAGCCGAGGAGACAAATAAGAATGAGTCCCTGACTTCCAGGATTTCAGTGTTCATTTTCTTGCCTTTCAACTTAAAACATGTGTTCTGTTCTGCTCAATGCTGTTGGGTTTCTAGAGTATGCCACATTTTGTGAAGGTGCCTGTGGGAGCTCTAGGAAGGCATGAAGAGTTTGTCTGGATGGCTAGCGGCAAGAAGTCTGACACCAAATGTTTTGTCTGACTGTGAATTTTGTCACTTGCCAGCTGCATGGCTTTGGGCAGAGAACTCTGACATTCTATGCCCCACTTCCCTCATCTGTACATGGGAATCATATCCTTCAGGCGCCACATGAAGATTAAACGAGGTAGTGTGTACAGAAGAGTCACAAGTGCTCCTCCTCCAGTAGCAATATTGTACAAGTTCTGCCTCTTCATTAGCATGAGCATCCTCACCTACCATCATCATCTCTGCCACTACAAAGGAAGGACTTGACTTGGCTTTGTAGTGTAAACTAAATTGCATGCTCTATTCTGTCTTTTCAACGTTTTGACCGACTTCGTTAAGTTTCTGCTTTTCTCAGTTACTGTGTGGAATATATAGGATCACCCTTATCTATTTCTTTCCATTAGATTCTCTCCTCTGGAAAGTCAGGACCAGAAGCATGGGGAAATGAAATGCTAGAAGATACGGAGACTGATGTCTCTGGGATATAAGGGGCTTGCATGCCAGCTGTGTGTCAGAGTAAGGCAAAGCCTGGATAATCCCAATCTGTTAGTGTGCATGCTTGCGTAAAGCTGAGGGAACCAAGAAGAAGCTAAATGAAGTATGATCACCAACATGCAGTTGCGGGCATGGAGTACTTTCAGCGTGCTCTGTTTAATATTTGGTCATTGCTAAGTGCTATGTGTGCTCAAGCTGTGATATCCCCCCTCTGTGACATCTATTTTCCAATAAATTGCTTAATCAGATTTAATTGCTTTGCCATTTCCAATGTGTTTAGAGCAAAGAATTGAGACCATAAAAGTTAACTGCTCTCAAAGAAATGCAGTTAAAATTCATTTTGGCTGCAATGCTCAACTCTCCTACAGTCTTCTCTACCCCAGCTTCATGAAATGGGGTTAATATTCACCATCTGAGTCTTGAGATCCATCTTCAGTGTTCCAGAGGTTTGGGGCTACAGGGGTCTTATTATTGGCGGGTGATGTTTTAGAATATGTGCTTGATTGAACTGTAGGAAACAGCAATTTCACCCACAGTCAAGACCACACTTGCTTCCTTGGCTTTCAGGGATGAAGCGAGAGCGGGTTTCGCAGCAAGGCCTGCATGTGGCCAAGTGGGAAGAGCACTACTATACATCAGGAGAGATTTCAGGCCCACTACACACTGGATAACAGGCTGTATGATGGCCTTAGTGATTTCACGGCTCTGTGTTCCATGATTTGTATCACAGTGTCTGTGCCTCAAATGATTTCTTTCATTATTTTTCAGAAACTTGTTTGCTTGTTTTCTTTACCAAAATAAAGACAAGCCATCAGCTTGAAATTAAAACAGCGTAACAGTTATCTGAGGTGGCGATGTGGAAATACTCTTTTCTGCTGCTATGACTGGGACCCACTAAAGATACTTTTACATTTAGTTTTGCCACAAAGCCTCAAAGAATAATGTGGTTCTAGATTCACTTGGGAACTAATAAATGGAGTGGTCACACCAGCTTAGCATAAGATATATGTGAAGCTGGAGTAGTTTATGCATTCTAAAGTATTTCAAAGTAATGATCCATTGAATAGGTCACAGAGACTACATGTGGCTTGGCTAAAATTATTAGTTGATCAATTGGTGTGAGGCATCAAGTTTCTGACTCACAATTTAGTAATTGGGACCTGCTTTTAAACAGCAAGTAAAACAAAAATTCTGCTCTCATTTATAACTCAACTTATTTATAACTGAACTTGGCAAAGTTTGTCCAATGTCATTTTAAAGAATTCTTATTCTATTCTATAGTACTGTTATTGTGTGTGTGTGTGTGTGTGTGTGCATGTGCATAATATCTAGGCATCAGTAATCACATGTGTCAGGGCATACATGTGGAGGCCAAAAGATAGCTATAGAGTGGCTTCTTTCCTTCAAAGTTACATGGAATCTTGGGGTTTCACCCAGGATGTTAGATTTGAGTCTCTACATTATCTTTTAGCCTCCAATGTTAGTTTTTAAAGAATAGTTAATGGTGGCATAATTGGTAAAATACTTTTTTTAAAGAATAGTTAATGGTGGCATAATTGGTAAAATACTTATTAGGGAAGCTGATACAGGAGGATTCCAAGTTTGACATCAGGATAAGACATAAAATAGAGGGAGAAAAAAGAAAACAGAAAGAAAGGAAATGAAGGTAAAGGAAAATGGAAAAAAGAACAGGTAGACAAAGGGGGGAAGAAGAGTATAAAAGGGGAAAGAGAGGAAAGAGAAAAATGAAGAAGAAAAATGAGGGGGAGGGTGTCAAAATAAGAGAGCACAAATCCAGTCTTGAAGGTGAAGTTCAATGTCTGAGTTTTCTTTTACAGCAAATGCTTTCTCTTCTTTTGTACATGAAATAAAGAAACTTGTGTTAGGTAAATTGCTCCAGATGTAAAAATAACAATAGACAAGATCATATAATCAATATTCATGTCTACAGTATTTATTCTTTTGATGGTATTACATCAATTCTTGCTTTTATAAAAATATGGAATGCATAAAGTATTTACACAGGGGCCATGTTAATCTTTCCTTTATCATTCCAGTTTTAGTATACATGCTGCCAAAACAAGCACCAATTCTTGCTTTTATAAAGCCCTCGTGCACTGATAGTTATATGTTCCTCAGGGTAATATTTTAAACACTTCATTTTAAAGGATGCATAAAATGCCTTTGCTGTATGGACTCATGCACAGAGAAACCTAACCAGTCAGCAGCAAACACAAAAGCATTTTCTACCTCTCACATTAACAATGAAATGCATGTGTTACCACAGCCTCCACAGAATGGTAACACAACCTTGATGTTCTCATATAAATCTTTCCAGAGTGATTTTCATTCCCTCCTTGGGGTACAAAAAGACTGCTTTCTGGAGACTGGAAAGAAGGCTAAGCAGTTAAAAGTCCTCACTACTCTTGCTGCGGACCCAGCTTTTGTTCCCAGTACCCAAGTAGTGGTTCATAACCATCTGTAACTCCAGTTCCAGGGACCCTGACACCTTCTTTTGACTTCCACCCATGCTTCCCTGGTGATACACACTCATTCACGCAGACAAACACTCATACATACAAAATAAAAATAGGTAAATCTTTTAAAAATAAGAGAGAGAGAAATCTGCTTTTTCTTCCAGAATCATCACCATGTGCCTTATTGTTTATATCATCTGGCAATCAAAGGTGAGACAGATTATTCTCAATTGACTCGCTAATTCCTGACCCAAACCTGCCTTTTATCTGGAAGGGTAGCAGCAATATCTATGCTAGTTTAACTGGTCATACGCAAAAGCATCACATGTAAGATTTCCAGATTTAGCAAACAAAAATCAAGGCTTCTCACATAAATTTGAATATCAGAAAAACAGCCATAAAATAATAATTGGTATGATTTGTTCTAAACATCGAATAGGACAGACAAGTATTAAGATCCATAGTTCATTTAAAATTCAAATTTAACTGGGCATCTTCTATTTTATCTGGCAACCCTTAATGTGATTTATAAATAATATCCATATTACATAAACAAGAGACAGCAATAAGACCAATTTTAACTGTAGAATGGGAATCCTGCCTACTGAGCACTGCATTCTTTGAGACAAAGGAGCAGCAGATGTGAGATTCGGTGAATGGCTATCAGCTGAGTGTAACCAACGTACAGAACAATTTAAGAGAAAGGAAACTTATTAACTCTGTTGATTTACATAAAGTGCGCTTGTGTTTACTTATTTTATACTTACTTAATTCAGACAAAAGTAGCAACTGAGATCAATTTGTGTCTTAAAATATCCTACTCCAGTCCAGGACCTGCTTCCTTCCAGAACTGCAGACACAGAGTTAACTGCCAGGCAGAAAGGTCAGTTAGCTTCATGTTTTGCAGCCTCACATTCGAGGAAAGGGACCCCCAACTTTCCAGTGTCCACAATTTTCATGCATGTTCCTTATTCTTCTCAATTTGTTCCCTCCCACAGTGTGCCTGCTTATAGCAGACAGTTTCTTATAATTTCCATAAAGGCACTAAGCTATTTGCCTAGACACACACAAACATTAAAACACATTAGCAAAGACACTACTGTCATTTTTTTCTGAGAATGCAGAATGGATAAGCCCCTTGCTTCTACAGAATGTGATGAGGGATAGACAAGAATCCTCAATAGTTGTGTCATGACAAGGTATCTTGCAAAGGACTGAATGAATACTGGAATCATTAATGACTTTTTAGGATTTGTTGTTGCTATTGTTGCTTTCGGGTTAAGGCATGGCCTCGTGTGGACCAGGCTGGCCTTAAACTTGTTATATAGTTGAGGCTGCCCTTAAACTCCTGCTCATTCTTCTGCCTCCAAAGTGCTGGGCCACAGACCTCAATCAACTAAAGTCACTCCATTTTTACAGATGTGAAAACTGGTATTTCAAAATGGGTGAATTCCACATTATAGCTCCTATGGTTCGTAAATATCTGTGTCAGAACATAAAACCGCATCTGTTTGACCACATCTCCCGTTGTCATCATTGTAATTTAAGCCTGAAATATCCCAAAGCTTCCCCGGGAGTTATTTCTTTGAAGAAACCTAAGCTGTGACTTTCAGAAATTTATTGTGATGGCTTGGATTTCTGCTCCTTGCAGATTTTTGAGAAGAAATTTTCAGGCCCCCAAATGATCATTAATCATATCAATTATTACTGATCATGTTAGTGAGAGACTGACATATTGTGTAGGACCATGCTTCTCAAAGTATGGTCCATGGACCAATAGCATTAAATGAACCATCTCAGGCCCTATTACAGAATTCCTGAGAGAAAATCTGAATTTTAACAAGTTCCCGATGGGCTTTGTGTTCACATTAAACTTTAGAAAATCATTGAATGCTGACATAGGGTTATATAGTACTTACATATTAGAAGATAGGAATAGTGAAATTAATGTTTTGCTCATTTCAAGAAGGAAAAGAAGCCACTGCTACAGGCTTACTGAGGCAATGAGAGCCGGCGAGGAGATGATAATAAAAACAACCTCCCTCATTCACTTTGCTTTTTTGGTACACACTTGCAACATTAGCATGAACTGGATTTACACTATTCACACACCTGCTGAAGAAAATAGACACCTTAATTTGCTCCAGTGTAAGGAAACATTAGCCAGCTCAGCTATGCCTTTGTAGACATTACAAATTATGTGCCATTTCAAAAATATATTTAAACACCCTAAATATGGGACTGCATTATCTGGCTTGTAATAGCCGTGTGATTAGCAACAGCAAAGGGAATCAGCATTGGAACTGTGTTATCAGGGAAATGGCAACTGCTCCTCAGAAGGTTCCCTCTTGCTCTCCAAGGTGTTCTGTCAACAGGGAAGTGACAGTGCTGAAATTCTCAGCCTCTGGTCTCTCTGCAGTAGTGTGTTAGTTACTTTTCATGTTGCTGTGTCCAGGGAGTGACAGGATGAAACTCAAGGAAGGGTTCACTTTGGTTTTCAGTTTGAATTGATACAGTCCATCATGGTAGGTAAGGCTATTCCGCGATGGCAAAACTGTCCAGCTGAGACTCTCAGCTAAATGTAAAATGTGCAATTTTTTTGATCACATTAATTTATAAGCAAATCACCATGTTACAATAATTGTGGAAAGGGAGATTTTTTATTGCTTTATAAATAATACCATTCAAAATTTCCACCTTCTCCCCTCC
>LOEQ01001397.1:174390-186292 GCA_001685075.1 Bramus lutescens
GGGGTGGGGGAGGTAGAAGAAGCAGGAGGGGGGAAGGGGTGGGAACAGAGATAGCTGTGTAAAATGAGAAAAGATTTATATTAAAAATTTTTCTTGATATTAAAAAGAAGAGAAAGACTTGAGTTTTGCCATTTTTTAAATATCAAGTGTCCAAACCCCTGCCATTGTGAGCTGCAGATTGACTCAGGAAATTGCCCCTTGGCTAGCCCCACAGTTCTGCTCCCAGCACCACCTGCACAGTGGTTTCCCATAATGCCAAGAGCATTTGCCTTTCATCTTGACTGGGCCACCTTCACCTATTCGCTTGTCCTTTTATTGCCCACCTTGTTCCCAGGTTCCTTGCTTTCTGGCGAGTGCTGGCAGTTTCCCAGACTAGAAGAACCTGGTTTATTAAGAGGAAAACACACAGATGAAACCACCAGATACTTTGAAATAGAAGCTGCTGTCTCTGCCCAGGCTACAGGAGTCTGGGGAGACCCTGAGGGAGTATGCCAACCATCTCACAAAACTGCTTTACTTGGGTATGCTCGCCAAGAAGAGGAAAATGGAAGAAACTAACCCTTGTCAAGTGCTTATATGTAAGGCACTATAGTGGATGTTTTGTGTTATGTAACAACACTTTTCCAACCACGCTAGGAGATGGGATCTCTGTTTTCATTTGACAGGGAAAGAAACTGAAGTAAAAAGAGATGAGGAAATGGGTGCAGGGAAAGCACAGCTTCCAATGAGAGGCAGACTCCAGATCTTTTCTGTGTAGCTGCAGAGACCACAGTTTTCTTTACTTTACCACTTGCTTCTTGGTCAACATAAAGGGTGAATTCCACCTTCATTATGTTTCCACACAAAGTGCCATAGATAGCAATAAAAAAAATACTTAACTGCTTGCCCTTCCCCTAACTCCAGAGCCAAACATTCATGGAAATTTCTTTATAGGTAGCAGAATGAGGTACGTAGGCTATATTCCAGGTTTTGGTGGGGTCCTTTCTTTTAGAGATAGGGTTTTACTATGTAACCAGACCAGCCTTAAACTCACAGGGATCACCTGCCTCTGCCTCCAGAGTTCTGGGCTTAAAGGTGTGCGCCTCCACACCTGCGCTATCTGTATCTCTCTTTCTTTCTTTTCATTTATTCTGTGTGTCTTTTACATCATGTATCTTGACCCTATTCATTTCCCTGTCCCTTTGCATCTACCCTCTGCCCCTGCACCCATGCAACAAAACAAAATTTGCGAGACAAAAACGGAAAAATTAAACGCCTCATCATGGAAACTGCAGTGGGACATACTGAGTCTCTTTGTAAACCCTTTTGTCCATATATCTTTACTTGCAGATGTTCATTGCAAAGAGCCATTGGTCTGGTTCTAGGTCTCTGGTTTCTGCTACACATCAATGGATGCTGGGTCCTCAGTGGAATTCCTTTTGGTTATCCTGTTGTTGGCTTGTGTTGTGGAGTTCCTGCAGCTTTGTGTCTGAGGGTCAGATCCTTCATGTGGTCCAGCAGTTCAGAGATGCAGTGGATGTTGGGACAGGCCAAGTCATAACCCTGGACCTCTTATAGAGTTTCCTTTCTTGCCTTTACCTTAGCACATTCTCTGTTCTACTGTCCAGATCACCTTTCTGGAAACAGTTGATCCTTTTCCGGAGTAAAATTCAATTGTCCTTAATAGAAAGTCCAAACTCATTGATCTAGCTTACTAAATTCCATCCCATCTAGTTCTTCAGTGTGCACCAACATAATCATATCTTCTGTGCTCACTGTTACTGCTACAGTATTACAGGGTCAGTTTATATATGATTATATATATGATTAGAGGTTCAGAGACTACCTAGTGTTTTCTCACACAGAAAGAGGCTCTTGGCCAAACGACAAATCTTTTTTATAATGCCGTTTTCAGGGCATGCTTCTTATGTTTACAAATTTAAACTATAGAGACAATTATTTCACTGGGCAATTGTCATCAAGAGTTTGCTTGTGTGTGGAATTCTTAAACATTGTTGGAAGGGATTCAGCCTCCAGTTGAAATATAGTTTTCGTCCACTAGGGGATGCTATAAACACAGAAAGAATTGCTTCTTTCCAGGGAAATGAACTGAAGAAACCAAGTAAACTCTTCTGTCTTTCCTGAATTGCATGCTACTGTGGAAGGAATGAACTCTTTCATCCTGCTTGCAAAATACATATGTTTCAGAACAATCCTTACTGCTGAGGCTAGTGTGCACACGCAAGCACACTCTCTCTCTCTCTCTCTCTCTCTCTCTCACACACACACACACACACACACACACACACACAACCGTAGCACCTTGAAAAGGTCTAGGCATCAGGGACAAAGGCATATTATTGGGATGTGTCTTGAATTGATCTTATTACAAATTTTTGCATTATATTCAGTCACAGGAAGAATCAAGAGGGATAAAAGCACTCACTATATTGCTGCTTTCTCTGGCAGAATATGAGAAGACTGTGCGGGGCACCAGGAGTGAGACACTACTCAGCTCTTTTCACTTAGAGGCACTGGTACCAGTTCTCTAGACACTACCTCATACTGGTTTCATGAAACTGAAGCAGGAGCAGTCAACCAAACCAGTGTTTATTGAAGCTGAAGTTGGTGAAAGCACCGATTTAGATAAAATCCAGTCATGTCTGCAACATCATTGATCCCGTTTCTTTCCTCAGCATATATCCCTTGTTTTCTTGGGTTCTAGGTATTTTAAAGCTATATTCATGTCTGTCTCTCCATATGGAGACCACAGGCTCTGTAAGATTATATATTTTCCATATCTATAATTCTTGCAGCATGAAAAAAGTCCTAGTATAAAGACTGCTAATATCTGTGGATTACTTGCTTATTGATCTGTTTTCACAAAAAAAATGTTGCCAAAATGTCAGAAAGGATAGTGGAGAGATTGCACAGGAAATAAGTAAATGTGTAACAAGTGACTAAGGGTAGGAGGCAAGGGCTACCTTTTATTGACTGCTCACACGGTGTGGGTACTGCACTAAGGACTTTATATGAATATCTGACTTAATTGCATACGTGTTAAATGAAGAAATGATTGTTAGACAAATTTTACCACTTTTTCTTTCAACCAAATTGTAGGGTTATGTGTGTGTGTCCCCGTGTGTGTATCTCTGTGTGTGTGCGTGTGTGTGTAATATATGCTGTTCTTAGATATGTACAGGACAGCACCTGTGGCTTCCTTATCTCTGGGTGTCAGTGTTGCCAACTGGACTTTGGATGGTGGGCAGAAAAGCCAGTGGGATGTTGTCGAAGCCAGCCCTGTGTTCACCGAGAAGAGGGTATCTACCTGCTTACTATCTTACAATCATGAGCAAGATTGGAGGGAGTTGCAGCTCCTGGGAGCAAGAGAGTGTCTGATGGGACCAGGTGGGGGTTCTGAACTTCATGACTCTTCTCCCCAGGACACCTTCGCAATGTGGAAAATAAGGGTCTTGTTCAGTCCTGATGGACTTCAAATTCGATTCCCTGGTGAATGCTTTATGGAAGAAGAGAAAAAGTCATTGAAGCATTGGCCTTGAAGAAGCTTCACTTCAAAGCAAGCTTCCAAACCCTTGTCTGCTTTGCACTCTCTTGCTAGTTATGTGGTCCAGGACATGATCTTCACATTTGTCAGCTCATAGCTAAATGTTTCTCACCTGAAAAGAAGGAGGCAAGCAAGCAATCAAGGAACAATTTTAACTGAAATCTTATGTAACTATTATGAGTACAAAATGAGAAAACATGTATTCCTGGAATGTGCTAGACTTTGTATTTTTTAAATAAGCTGCACTTGAAAAAATAAAACACTATACTTGTATTATAGTTGGGCACATGCCTTTAATTCCAGCAGTCGAGAGGCAGAAACAGGTGGATCTCTGTTAGTTCGAGGCCACTATATTCTATAAGAGCTAATTCCAGGATAAACTCCAAAGCTACAGAGAAACCCTGTCTCAAAAAAACAAAAACAAACAAACAAATAAATAAATAAATAAACCCACACAACTACACTTGTATTTTAAATTGACTCCTTTCTCAAGTGATTTTGGGCACACAGCAAAAAGTTCACAGAGTTCACATAGGCACCCTGTGGCATGCATCCCCCCAATACTATATCATGTTAGAGTGACAGATTTTTCTTATACTAATGAGCCTCCATGGATAGCGCACTATCATTCAAAGCCCCACATTACGTTAGGGTTTCATTCTCGGCTATATGTTCTGACAGCTTTAACAGATGCATAGGACAGTAGCTACCTTTATAGCATTGTACAAAACAGTTCTGCTGTCTGCAAACAGTCCTCTGTGCTCCACCTCTTCATCCTTGCCCATTCCCAGTTCTGGCAGCCACTCACTTCTTCAAATTCTCTTCATAGTATTGCCTTTTCTAGAAGGACATGTAGTTACAATCACACAGCATGCAGTCCGGAAAGACTGGTATTCCTTTACCTGGTTGAAAGTGTCTGTTTCTTCCGTGTCTTGCTATAGCTTGTTATCTCATTTCTTGTTAACATTGGATAATGTTTCATTTTCTGGTATGTTTGTTTATCTGTTCACCTCTTGAAGGACATCCGGTTCACCACCAAAGGTAGCAATTATAAGAACAGCGTAAACATCCGTGAGTGTGGTTATGTAGATATTAGGTTTCAGCTTCTTGATAGCTGTATGCATCTGACCATACTCATAAAACTCCAGTTAAGTCTTTCTCCTGTGAAGGATCTGTGCAACCAGGATGCTCAGTTTGCAGCAAGATGTTCTTATTATTCAGCTTAGAAATGGCAGAGGCAAAGCAAGTAAACATTGTTCTACAAATTTATTTACACCCGCTTCTGAAGACATTTACAAACAATTAAACAATCAAGGGGACCTGGAGACACAGCTTTACACTTTAATGCCAAATGATTAAATCTCAGGCAATATTGCCTTTGATGTGTCTGGGCTCCAAGAAGAGGGCAGAGTATTGATTGGGGCCTCCAGGAAGGCAGGAAGCTTACTTAGGCTGCCTGACCACAGACCAATGAAAGCCTGGAGATCTGCAACCTTTTGGATTTAGATTAAAGGCCACTTGCTAGAGAGATAACTAGATTTGCCAGCTTCTGTTTAGTTGGACTGTGCCTGAAGGGACAGATGATGGATTGTGATTTTGGAGGGGTTTTATTGGTTGATTGGGAGGGAGGAGAAACTGAGGAAAGGAATGGGAACAAGTTAGGGAGGGCAAGATGGAGGGAGGGAGAGAACATCCATTAGAACAGGATGAGAGACATAGCACTGAGTCCTGACCCTATCAGTGACTGTTGGAATTAAAACTGTCATATGCACTCAACTGGGTAGCCTATAAGTGTGTATATCCCTTGGGTATAATAGCCACACAGTTCCCAAACTCCAGTACCCTCATCATTGACAATACCACTATTCTCTGTTGATTTGATGTATTCTATTCAGGGTGCTTATCTTATTGTACATCATCCGTGCCCTCTGACTGATCCCTCCACTAAAATGAGGGATCATGAAAGCAGCTGAATGGAACCAAGTTTCAGGGAGGAGGGATTGAACCTCATGTTGGGAACACTGTAGTCAAAGAGGCCATAATCAACATTAAAAAGTGCAAAGAGGCTCCCAGAAAAGTCTTCCTAGAGAAGGCTGAGATATTCATATACAGCAAAGAGAAAATTTGATTGAACTAGTGGATGTATGGAAGAAAGTACAAAAGCAGAAAACAGGCAAGTATAGTAACGTTGATGGTGGTCTCCTGCACCAGGAGCTAGTTCAACCTCAGCCTGCCTTCCAGGAACTTTCTAAAGGGTACGTTTAGAAAATAAAATTAATAAATAAATGTAGGAAGAATAAAAAGGCACCCTTACAAAGATAAAGAATACCAAGTGGGCCCTCTGTTGTTTAGAATCCTTTACATTTGTCATGGTACCCGAGTGCATGCCTATTGGAGAGCAAGAACTGCGTGTCCAGGACAAAATTACCTTTGCAAAAATTGACAAGTTTTGTAAATATTTGTAACCTCATCACTTTCCTCCATAATACTCACAGAAAGTAGCTATACGTACAGTTAGAAGAAAAGGTTGATGCAGAATGCAAGTGATGGGCACGAGGCTTGTGAAGTGACCCGGAATGAGCCTTGGCATTGGGTTGGAGGTGTCTAGAGAGGAGCAAAAGTGCACTGGTGACTAGGAGTTGGTTCATGGGGAAGGAACAATAGCAGGCAACGAAGAAAACAATTTCACCTTCCTTGCCACTTGACAAAATTTTGTTAATTTCAGTGTTGTCTGGACATCTAATGACTGAGCTGCTCCCATCCCCGAGGACCCCTTCCTACTGCACTGACCTATACTGCCTCCCCAGGGCCACTCAAAGGAGCACAGCTCAAAGGCTGGACCTCTTGTTTAGGCCTGATAAGACCACTCAGATGGAGATGACTTAATCTTTCCCCATGGGAAGTGCCTTTTTAAAAGAGCTCTCAAATTGGCCAAGAGACGCTGCCTCCCTATTAGGATTTTCTATTTTTGTTTGAAGGAAGTTGGCATCTGTCCTGTGTAAAGAGTTCACTGAAGACTAAATTCTTCCATTAGCCCATTTGCTTTGCAAACCGAGATCCGAGGACATATGACTATGCTCCTGGTGGTCTGAGCATGAGCTCAGCTGCCCAGAGAAAGGGCAATCAATGGGTAAGAGCCCAGGGCCCCTTCTGAGGCTCCTCATCTCTCTACCCTTTCAAGCAGAACTGGTTATTTAACACCCACTTCTCATAAGGGATACAATTGTCTGCAAACTGTGTAGAATCTGCTGTAAAACAAAAATATAGGGTTCCGTGTTCAAAAACTATTAGTGGATTTCAAAACAATGGCAGCAAAGTAGGAAACTAAGTATGGGACTCTTTCTAGATCAGTGCCCTACGTAGCCACATAGGTCAGACATCCAGAAAATTAATGCTGCCTCCCAAGGAGTAGGTCTTCTGCCCATTTGGATTCTAAGAGATCCTGATGCTCAGGTCCTCGTGTTATGGATAGTTACTGGGGAGTAGGGGAGGGTGTTTGATGTCAGGGCAGAACGAATTGGCTCCATCCTTTGCCTCCTGCTGAAATCCCATGCATACAGCTAACCCAATTCTGCTCCAGGCTGGCTCCCTCTGGGAGGGGCTCACATTTGCAGTTGTTGCTGCTGCATTCTTAGTGTTGGATGGGGAGTGGAGGGAGAGAGTGCTCAAGGCAATTTTGATTAAGCAGTGAAGCTTAAGGAAAAATCTGTAAGTTCATGGAATGCTTTTGAATATACATCGTCTTTCTTCCCATAAAGCTGTGAATATGGGTGATGGAGTTCCATAAATTTAGCTCCCAGTGGGTGTCAGTAATTCTTCAATATTCATTGATAGTGACAATATTCAGAACTTGAGACAGATTTCCTTTCTTTCTGACTCAAGGGAAGTTTTCCCAGAGCCACACAGAAGGAGAATCCAATCTGCTCAGTAGAAAAGACTCATTTGCTCCCAGAATAACTTCAATTTCCATTCACATTTGCATTTTTAACCAAAATAATGGATTTTCCATCAAGCAAAAATTTCAAAAAGGATGGAGACTTAGTTTATGGTTTTGCTTTTCCTTAAAATTTTGATTTTTGTATTACGAGCTTCCATACTTTCTATGATACAATGCTGTCTGCTTGGTGCTTTTGTTGCATTTCATCGAAAGTTTTCTCTTGGCTGCTAATTGTTTCTGTAAATATTTAACAAAGGATTTTGATATAAAAATGTATTTTGAGGGCAAAAATCTTAAAGTTGAAGTGGAATTTCAATCTTTTCCACATAATGTTCAAAAGCTTGAGCAACTGTAATTCTTGCAAATGTCTGTTTTGCTTGCAGCATTTTCTATTCATCAATAATTCAACTTCAAAATAAAAGACCCATTTCTATGTCCCAAAAGCTATTGGGGAGCCTTTCAGACTACAATATTTCTGACCTTAGGAGAAGCATCTACCAAATGAGGCAGCTTAACTCCAAAAGCTCCTCTGCTATGCTGAAGGATCCTGTTACAGACCATTTTTTTCGTAATTCTAGAAGGCAAAAAAACATTTTATGCTTGGAAATAATAAGTTTAAGCAAATAGTATGGGCCAAGCTTATATTTGCATCCAAGCAATGGTCTGATTACTGCCAGAATGATACTGCTACACGATGAATCATTAATGATCTGTGAGAGTCATAATGGTCTGTCACTAATGCCCATTAATGATCTCTCTATACCGCGAGTACGAGCTTGATGCTTCTGGCCAGTACCTTGGAGAATACTTTAGATATGCCTTAAACTTTGTCTGATCTCTCTCTCTCTCTCTTTCCCTGCGTGTGTCTGCTCCAAATGTAGACAGCAATTGTCTGGGTAGGACTGTCTTATAAAGAAGCATGGCTTTGTTAAGGAAGTCGTATTCAGGTAAGATTTATTTAAACAATATTTTTGAAGGATGTAGATTTGAAAGATAATCCTGGGAATTGATGTCTTTGTGGAAAATAACAAATTAATGCCGGGGGTAATCTTTTTGCTTAGGTCTTTTTTTTTCTTTTCTTTCTGGATGGGATAGGAACTCTGCATTCCATGCTGTTCGGTTGTTCAGCTTGACTCAGAGAAAAACGAAACCACTGTTTTGTTTCTTCTAGGAAGAATTTAAGTTTCTGTTATTAAAAACGAATGTGTACCTTTGATGGTTGAAAGCTGTTTATAATTAGAAAATGCTGCTGCGCTAATTCAAAAGAGTTCCTACTTCTAAACTTGCATCAGCTCTACTCACATATCACAACCATTAACTTAAATTGATGTAGGAAGAAAAGAGAATAAGTCGTTGTCATTAGCTTTAAGGGTATTTTTCCTCTTGTCTTAGTGACAAGAAATTAAGAGAAGGTGACACACGGCTAGGGAAAGGTGAGCATGCACTAGTTCTGTGAATTATATTAGGTGTATCTTCAGGGAAATCACAGATGATAGGTAGTCCATAATGCCACAAGGAAAGTGAGAGAGGATGTTTTCCTCCATGGCGGCCACAGACATGCTNCCAGCTTTCGGAAAAACAAGTGCCGGAGAGAAAGTCGCCATAGCCAGTGGCCACCTTCAAGCCTCTGAAAACAGCAAAACGGTGAAGCTTTTAGAGGGTTGAAATTGCTCCAGTGGTGACTTTTTGCTGGGAAATTATAACACATAACTAGATGAGAAACATGACATCATTTCTCGGAATACTTTTTTTCCAGTCTTCTTATAATTTAAATAAATCAACCTCATCAAACAAAGATTTTCATTGAAACCTTTTCACTTTCTTTATCACTAAACTTGAAAGGATTCCAGCAAGTGTAAAGCTCTCTAAATGTTTTATTTTCACTAGAACATTTTGTTCAGATGAGTGATGGCTCATTGTGATATTTTTGTTTCTTCAAAATAAGTCCCTGTCCCAAACTTCTGAGTAGAAATCCTGTGTTCATGTGAGTAATTGGGATTGGCAGAGTTTCTTTTAAAATGTCTTTTATGATAGACTACATTATTTGGGGTGATCCTATAGCAACCCCAAATGAAAATTTGAATTGATCTGCCATGTTATATGGGCATCATTTATTTGGTTATTTTGAGTTGAGCTTCCCATGCAAAAGAGAAAAAGGGCTTACATGAAAGGTTACATCAGCCAAAACAATAGATCATCAAATAATTCGTGAGATTTTTTTAGTGTTTAAAAGTTTATGTTTTTACAGTCTATGCCTCTGATAGATGCATTAGAGTTTACACCTGACGGATAGGGACAGAAAACGATTCCTAAAGGACTACAGACTCTATTTCCCCTGATTTAGAAAAGAGCATACGTGGCTGAAGAGTTTCTGTTTATCACTCTGCTTGTGAAATATAGTCTCTGCTGAGTAAGGTCTGTGACACAGGTAAGTCTTACTAATCAATTATTGCACTGACATGTTCATCTATTCATTGGAAATGGCCATGTTGCCCAAACCAATTTTATGCTTACAAAGGACTTTGAGATTGACTCACAGAATGTTACAAGTAGGCATGCTCATTTTAATAGGTGTATATACATGGGAAACCTAGATCCTATCCAGAAAGGACCACAAGCCAGGGTGCACGTCAGCCGTGGGGCAGTTGCTTCAGTTGTTCTTTTTTTGGAAAGAATATGAAAAGTACCGAAAAGAATATGAAAAGTACCTGACGTGACAAAAAAAAATGTTGCTGAGTTCCTAGGAAAACAATTCACTCCTCATGTACAGGGAAGACTGGCCCAGCCGTCAGATCTACAAGCTGTCTAAGGAAGTCGCCTGAACAGCTCTCAATGCAAGAACATTCACCTTAAGTCCCCAAACTCCCTTTAAGTTCACTCCGGTGCCTGTCAGTTGGCCCTTTTGGATGCTAAAGAACAGAGCTTAGCTGTTCTCTGAGTAACCTTTCACAGTCTGAAAGCTTGCATGATCTTATATAAGGAGCCCGAGTTTCGTTAGTTTACTCTTTTTGTTTGTTTGTTTCTGGTTTATAGATAGGCTCTTTTTATAACACTGGCAGCTGCTGCTGGCTTTTGATGCCTCATCCTCCTTTCCTTACCTCTGAAGTGCTGTGATTGCAGGCATGTGCCACCACACTCTGGGATTACAGGCATGTGCCACCACACTCTGGGATTACAGGCATGTGCCACCACACAGAGCCCTTAGTCTTACCCTTATTTCTAGCATACTATATTTCATCAGGGCTACTCTCGGGGCTGTTTATCCTTGCCCTGCTGCCATTGGCTTCTCTATCTGGTCTCAATTTCTCAAGGGTCCTTCACGTTGTTCTCTGTTTGGTACTCTATCCACTGACCATTCTTATACCTACCTATTAATTCAAATGTATTAGACTTAGAGTTTTCAAATTACAGAGCAGATGAAGGCAGATTTTATTCTCTTAGGGAACTTTAAGAAACATCACATAAAAATCATCTTACTATAGTTACTTGTGAAATAATGAAGTTATTGAGTTGTTTCTTGCTTTGATTATTATTGGGTGAGTGTATGTATATGATATGTATATGGACATGCATGTGCCACAGAACTTGCACAGAGGCCAGAGAACAACTTTGTAGAGTAGATTCTCTTTTTCCACCTTTATATGAGTTCTGGAGTTGAACTCAAGTTATCAAACTTTTACAAGAAGCTCCCAAAAATAACCCTTTTACATTTACCTGCCAAGATCTCTTACTGACCTAAGTTTTAGGCAACAATTCTTTAGTATATTTTACATGGGATGCAAAAGTGAACTGTAAGATATTCACTCACTCCAAACATTAAAGCATTGCTGCCTGGGAACTACTTGAAAATGCTGCCTTATAATATTGCAGTTCTTATTGACTGGTTTGTAGATAGTCAACTTGTATAGACAGTAAGTGTTGTTACTTATTTTTGAGTTATTATATAACCAAAATGGCTACAAAGAGTACCAAAGCATCAATTCTCTCTGAAATTATTAAGCAATATGTGTTGGTCATATTCAGCAACAACCCAAATACTCTCCTTACTTGCTATCTTTAGAACACACAGTGATAGCCTGTGTTTGTCATTCAGAAGAAAGGTAGCATCCTTTGTGGAAAGTGCTGAGAAGTCTCCATGGATTTTGGTCTTAGGAAAGAAAGAGGAATATGGTATACTTTTTCCTCCCAGCCATGCTATTGCTTGACAAGACAAGTGTGTCTTGTTGCATATAATAGAATGGTTTCCTGTAACATTTGGGGCTGTTTGTTTGTTGGGGTTTCTGTCCCGCCAGTACCCCACAGCGGGCAAGTCCCAAATAAAAATCACAGAGATCTCTATAAGTTATAAAGCTGATTAGCCCATTTGCTCAGGCAACTTATTAGCTCTTGTAGCTTATATTAACCCATTATTCTGATCTATG
>LOEQ01001397.1:196776-207590 GCA_001685075.1 Bramus lutescens
TCTACTTCCTGCCTGGCTACTGGCCAATCAGAATTTTATTAAAATACAATTGGCATAGTACAGACTATTGTCCCACAGCACCCTTCTCTTCCTCCCCTCTTCCCTTCTACCATCTCCTGTGACCCCCTTCCTCCCAATTTACTCAGATATTGTCTCTTTCTCCTTCCTATGTAGATCCATGTCTGTCTCTTTTATGGTCCATGTTATATTTGTCTTTCTTGACCTGGGTTACCTCATTCTATATGTTTTCTTTCTAGATTCATCCAGTTTCCTTCAAATTTCAAGATGCCATTTTTTACCACTAAGTAGTACTCCATTGTGTAAATGTACCATTTTCTTTATCCATTCTTCAGTTGAGGGGCATGTAGGTTGTTTCTATTATGAATAATGCTTCTATGAACACAGTTGAGTATATATACATACTTGTTGTATGATTGAACATCTTTTTGGTATATACCCAAAAGTGGTATCGCTGGGTCTTGAGGTAGATTGTTTCCTAATTATCTGAGAAATTGCCATACTGATTTCCAAACCAGCTGTACAAGATTGCCCTCCCACCAGGAATGCAGGAGTGTTCGCTTTACCCAACAACCTCTCCAGCATAAGTTGTCATCAGTGTTTTTGATCTTGGCNTTGATCTTGGCCATTCTGACAGGTGTAAGATGGAATCTCAGAGTTGTTTTGAATTGTATTTCTCTGATGGCTAAAGATGTTGAGCATTTCCTTAATTGTCTTTTAGTCATTTGGAGATTTGTTTATTGAGAGTTCTCTGTTTAGGTATGTACTCCATTTTTTATTGGATCATTTGTTCTTTTGATGCCAAGTTTCTTGAGTTCTTTGTATATTTTAGGGATCAGTCTTCTGTCCAATGTCAGGTTGGTGAAAATATTTTCCCATTCTGTTTGCATTGGCACAGGAGGTCAGCTACCTATAGTCAACGCAGAGCCAAGTATCCAGGCATGGAACCTCCCACAGTAGGCTGGGCCCTCCCACATCAGTAATTAATCTAGAAAATGCCCCCACTATGTCCACACAGGCCAATCTGGTGGAGGCCATTCCTTAGTAGAAGTTTCTTCTTCCCACGTGACTCTATTTTATGTCAAGTTGACAAAAATTAACCAGTATCCACATTTAGCAAGTGTATTTTATGTATATATTTCTTAGCTTTTCCATTTCGGAAAGCCAAGACTAAGCAAGCTGGGTAGGTAGGAGACCACTGGTGGACCTCATCTGAGTACTTTTTACCCAAGTTGAAAATAATACTTAGATCTTTACATATATTAAAGTTTGTTTGCTGCATGCCAAATAATACTTAGGTCTTTACATATATTAAAGGTTATTTGCTACATGCCAAATAATACTTAGGTCTTTACATATATTAAAAGCTATTTGCTATGAATACTCTGAGAGGTAGGTACTATTATTATTATCAATACAATTTTACAATACAGTAAATTGAGAAATATAAATTAAACAGCACTCTGTGGTCATATGTCTAACATGTTATTAATGATTCCATTTCATGTTTCTTTATTCCAATATCTATGTTCATAACCCACTGTCATCTTTTTCATTAAATTGTGTGCTTGACCTGGGACATCACAATTCATGATCTATTCCAATAGGATGGAATAGCTATTATGATTTATAAATAATTTATGACTATGTGATCACATCCCACAACTACTATCTTCCTGATTAGTGGCAATTTTACTCATTCAAAAAGTTTCAGATCTATACATTTTGAAAGTCAACTGTGTCCTTTTGCCAATTTAGGTCATGCCTGTCTACCAGCTCTGTGCCAATTCAATTATTGTTTTTCATTATCATATGAAGTTTTTGCATGCAGTTTAGAAAAGTCAAGTTTCCTGAGCACAGAAGGACATAACAAGTACTCTCAGTTAGGAAAGAAGCCATTCTACTATCAATACTGTTTGCCCTAAAAATGATCATTTATCTACTAAAATCATGAACATCATCTATGGCTGGCTCCTCTGAAGATGTGTTGATTTGAAATTCATAATGTGTGCTGCTGGAAGTCTTAATGTTGAGAAATCTCATGGCATTGCTTAGAAAAAGTAAGAGTGATGTTTCCCCTGGCGACATGAAGAAGCCATTCTTAGCGTAGTTTGACTTTTTGCGCACTGACTGTCATCTCCAGATAATTGTAGCCGCTAGTACATAAATATATCATGGGTATAGTGTACCATTCTCTAGAAAGATATGAACAAATGGTGATTTAGCTCACAGGTAGGGGCATCTATGAGTGGCCAAAGAAACAATTCCACCTGCATCTACCTTAGTTAAACAAATGAAGTTAAGTAGGCTTTCTTACAGAAGTATGGATAACTTGTACCTCCACTGTAACAAGTCCATCACCCCACGTCAACTCTGAGCAATTGCTAACTCATTTCATGCCCTTGAGAAGACTCTATAGTTTGCTCTAGAAAGTGCCCTGTGAACTTGTGAAGGCTTCTTGAGGGTAATCTTATCTGTTCTGGTTTCAAGATGCTAATGACCATGACTTCTTAAAAGACAGATACCAATCTCGACTTGCTGCTTTAAGAAATAAGTGACCAAAGCAGGTAAATCTTCTCCCTATAATCATGATGGGACTATACGAAGTAAGTGATCAAATGGTAAGTCTTCTTCTTCCTATAGTCATGATGGGACTATATTATTTGTATGCTGAAAGGAGTCCCTTCACCTTGAAAAATGATAAAAGTAACCAAAAATTGGTCTTATCTTAGACCATCCGCTGCAATACCATAAAATAGTATTAGTTATTTCTTTGTCGACTGTATTAAGTGGAAACACTTTATACTAGATAACCTGTGAGGTGGCTTCCAGATGAAGATTAAAACAAAACAAAAGAAGAACAACAAAAAAGTCAGTCTGTGAAGACGATCCAGTGGTAGAGTGCTGGGCAGGCAAGTGTAAGGACCTGGGAGTTTGATTCCCAGAACCCACATAAAACCAGGTGCTGTAACAGTTCTCTGTAATCTAAGTGCCCCTACCACAATAGAAGAGGTAGAGACCAGAGACTTCTGGGGAAGCACATGGGCCAGCTAGCCTGGCATATGAATTGGAACAAAAAGATAGAAGTCACAGACTGGCACCAGAGATTGTCATATGACCTCCACATATAGCTACACACATACATGCAAATATACACATGTATCATACACATGTCAGAGAGATTAAACAAATAAGAAATCACAAGGCATATTGATCTATCACATGATAGATGTGAAGCAAGTCATGAAGTACAGGAACAATGGTGTAATAAAATGATTTTTATTAAACTAAGTATTTTTAATAATTTAATTTTTAAATAAAAGTTGTATAAATGGTGCAGCATGTTCCAAAACACCCTTCATTCATTTTACTTCCAAAGTTAATATCTTGCATACTATAATACATGTATCAATACTATCATATTAATATTAATATACCAGGCATGGTGATACACACCTTTAATCTCAACACTCAGGAGGCATAGATGTTTATATTTCTGTGAGTTCAGGGCCAGCCTGGTCTACAGAGCTAATTACAGGATAGCCAGGACTGTTACACAGAGAAACCCTGTCTCAAAAAAAAGGAAATTAATATTGCTATCAGTTAAGCCATACTTTGTTCAGACTTTCCCAGTTTTGCAACTATTGCTTTGGTGCTATTTCAGGGTATATACAGGATAGCACAATACATTTAGTCATCTTGTCTTTGTAGTCTTCTCTGTTCTCTGAAAATATTTTAAGCTTCATTTTTTGCAACCTTATGGTATTTTAAGAGTCAGTCCCCATGGGTCATGTATCTTAATGACATCACTGACTTTCAACAACTTAACCTTATTCACAAATTTGGCAAAGAATTGGTGAGAGCTTACTTACAAATGTTGTCCTGAAAGTATCATTTGACCAAATTCAGTCTGTAAAACCCTGTAAGTGCCCTGCTAATTCCTCCCTTTTGAACTACTGCTGACACGATTACATGATTCAGTCATCCAATGAATGTAATAATCCCTTCTATGACATCTAGTAAGCACTGGCACAGGTCTATGTAACACCTTCCACCTGCCTCTCTGCACAAATCCGCTGATTACCTCTCAAGATAAAACTGTGTCATTTGCTTTTGAATAGTTTGTACTGTTTATAAAAGACTTTCTTAAAATGAACATTAATCTGGTCCTTCTCAAGTCTTCTTTATTTATCCTATTTGTTTCCTGTAGAGAATCAAGATACTAGAATCTAGTATAATACTATTATAATCTAGATAAACTCCATATAAAATCCAAACCCAGACATATTGGATTCCCCAGAGATGGTTGGTTTAGCTACATTCAATTGGTTCTAGATTTCCTCACTAGGACTGCTTGTTAAATATCTCAGTTTGAATATATGATTCAGTCTTAAGGCCTTAAATTCCTTATTCTGTAAAAAAATCTTTATAAGATTATTACAAAAAAATAGATGAGTTAACACAAGTAGAAGCATTTAGCCCCCTAAGGGGAACAGGTGTAGAGAAGATGCTTGATAAGTGATGATATATATATATATATATATGTATATATGTTTGCCAGAATAATCAACACATGAAAACCAAGGGTTAAACACACCATTTCTGTTGCATTTTATTATCATTTCTTCTGTCCATCACAGATGATTTTTATCTTCCTATTCTTTTTATTTAAATCCTTTTGAGATTACATTTTATATTTCTGTTGACCTTTCTCCTTCAGGTTTTAATTAAGTTGTTACTGAGTAGAACTGAAGTATTACATAACTTCAGAGGGTTGGTTGCTTGCTTACTTCCCTGAATCTAGTTTATGATCTATTGGAGAGATTAGTCATGACAGCCAATGAAAAGGTTTGGCAAGGATTAACAAATTCTCCTTACAATCAACAAAAAGTAAAAAGTAGACCCTGGTTCAGAATATTGATCTAAATTGGCATATCAATAATAATATTAACTATTTCCATATGAAGAACAGATTTCAAAACTGTCAAAGATGATGGAATGTTTTAGAATTCACTTGGCCTTATTTTCTTCATCTGTGGCATGGGGGTAATAATAGTTCCTATTTCATAGGGTTGATAGAAACCTTGAATAAGTTAGTGTGTATCTAGAACAGTCTCTGATTTAAAGTAAATACTTGAACAGTGTCAGTTGCTAATGTTATAACTGTCACTTTTGCCATTATCATCATCACCATCATATTCATTATCATCATCATCATCATTGCTGCGTTATTATCATGATTCTCAAACAGATACTGTCTTTCAATTTTTGGGCGATGTGAAGAAGCTACAGGGCTAGAAAGGTTATATTTTCCAGTTTCTAATTTTGTTTGTGATAGAGAAAAGATTTGGAAATGTCAGCACTAGAGAGCTTTTATAGGTATTATAATTTTCAATTTCGGTGCTGTCCTTAAGAAAATGGTAACTGTAATTCTAGAGTCAGAGGATCTAAGTAAGCACATTATTGTTTATTCTCTCATCAAAATATAGGAAGATGTAGATATCTGTAAAATATTATGTGGTCATAAGTGAATTAGTTTACCTCAAAAACAGAGTTGCCTCATATATACATATATATCTGCAAAGCAAAACCAGGCCCATAGCAGAGAAATTTTCTCTGTAATAACTGCTTCTTTTACCTTGTCTCTTTGAGCATGTTAGGTATGTATTCAAAATAGGGTAATTACAGTAACTCATGGTTGAATTAGGTTTTTTATGTGTACATCTGATGGGAGATTTTTCTTTTCAAATGGATGCTGGGCTATAGGCTTTCTGAAGTAAACTTTTTAGTGAGGCTTATTTTATTACTTATTTTTCTTGAATGCCAACAAAATTGCCAGTTATCATTCTTAGCATCACAGGCTTCTGGTGACAGTCTTATGAGATGGAAGGTGGGTGTGACAGGAGGAGTCACAAACCTTAGTTTGGAACTGATCAGATTCCAGTATTGACTCTTAACTCTTAACTTTTTGTTTCAGGTTAAGTTTCTTGTTTCCCATATTATAAGCCAGTTGACTTCTTTGGAGTGAGATGTGCCCTATATCCGTTCATAAATAAATGCACTGTATGATATGTTGGACAAGTTGTTGAGAGTTTTCTGGTATATAAAATTGGAGCCAGTTCAGATCTACTCTGGCTTCATCGCCACTTCTCATGCTTATCAAAGACAGGCGTGTTAAAGGGTTTAATCAAAGCTTAACAAGTTGTGTACTTCCAAATGATTATATTCATGTCATAACAGAGCTAAAATATGGACCAATGTTAACTTTGTTCCACCTTCCCTTTCACATAGAGCTGGCTGTCCTAGTTCTATAGTTCAATACCTGAACACTACTTTCATCCACTTGTAATTAAAACATGGTAGAAAGCCTTATATAGTCATATTTATATTATACATGAACCCACTTCTTTAATATGTACCTGTATTGCATTCTTTTGCCCCAGTGGCTCCTGTCTGCTTTCCAAAGGATCAGTTAGTCAATTAACTTACCCATGGCAATATCATTTACTGAGATCCTACTCTATCAAGAAATGGAGACACAGGAAGGAGGTTTCAGGGCTTGTTTTAGAATCATTGCTTAGTGGGAACAACAAAGAAACAAAATAATGTATTTTATGAGTATCATAACCACTACTGTAAAAACAGGGCACTTTGGAAAAACAAGAAGAAACTGGAACTTGCAAATATGTTGTTGAGGAAGGCTTCCCAGAGGACACAACGTTTAAGAAAAATTATGTGGACTTTTATGTTTTATGGATGTGAGAGAAAAGAATTTACAAGAAGACTGCAATTGGGTTGCCAAAGGATTAGATGGATATACTTTAGGGAAAGGAAGTATCCTGGTATAGAATACTTCCTCTTAGGAGAAAGATCAGGAAGCAAGCATAACAAGAAATCTAGTGAAGATTTGAAACTCTTTGATCACTGGCCTTTATGATGTTATGATAAATTTCATACAAGTACAGGGAAGTCTTAAAAATTGGAATTTTAAAGAGATATTAAGAAGGTAAAATCTGCAGTCCTTGGTTACTCCTTGACTACAAGATAGTAGGAAAGGGAAAGGCTCATGGGAGATCAGGCTAATTTTGGCTGAGTTGAGATAGTTGATGCGTCCTGAAAGGAGTAGTATACAAAAGAAATCCACCAGTGTAGTGACATTACTTCAGTTTTGAACTTGATTAGTTTGCCACCCTATGGACAGTTGAGTAGAAATATCCAAATATTTGGCTCCTCTCAGAGGAGCCAAATGACCTAATGAAAAAAATGGAGTATTTTGATTGTTACCATGTATTTGTAGTTCTTTCCTGAATTATTTATATATCTGTGTCTTTATCAAAATTTGACTCAGAAAAAAATATTCTTTCCCTTTTGAGGCTTCTTTTAGACACTCCAATCCCTGATCTACTCCTGAGTACAGTTTCATCCTTCTGTTTTACAATAATGACCACATTTTATAGCTACAGGTTATATTATTGTATAAAATCATTGAACTTCAATTTCCATATAAACAGGATCACTTCTGACTCTACCGTTCCTAAATATCTACAACTCAGCCTTACACGGGGGGAGATGTTTAGTGACTAGACACATGAAATGCAGGAAATCGGAAATGGTAGGACACAAGCATAAATGACTTAGATTATGCAAAGGACTATGTAAACGAGGCAGTCATTAAATACAACTATAAGGGAAAACAATGTCATACAATGGCAGAGAAACCAGAAAAAGAACTCATAGTCAAGAATATGTAATTATATGTTTTAAAATAACATGTTTTTTACTTTTTAAAACTCTTTTATGTTTTGAAATTATAATTACATTACTTCCTCTTACTCTTTCCTCCCTCCAAAGTCTTCCAAATATGCTCTCTCAATCTATTTTAAATTCAGTACCTCTTATTTTTTAAAAAAAATCTGTGTGCATGAACATGTGCATGCATGTGCATACCCACACAACCACAAGACAACCTGCTAAGTCCATGTAATGTTACTTTCATGGATATGTTTTCAGGGCTGACCATTTGATATTGGATAACAATTGAAGTGATATACCTGTCTATTTTAAGAAAAACTGGTTAATAGCAACAAGTTATGATAATAATTTGTGAATTATTGGAGAACCAATCACAGGATTAAAGGATCTATTTTAACTTTATAGGTATGAATGTTGGCTTGCATGTATGTAATTTTATTCTGTGAGAGCCTGGTGCCCATGGAGGATATAAGAGGGAATCATATCACAGGGAACATGGAGTGGTTGTGGGCTGCCACATGGGTGCTAGAAATGAATTCAAGTCCCTCTGTGAGAGCAGAAAGTCTTCTTAATGACTGAGCAATGTCTCCAGATCAGTTATAAGATTTAATCACATAAAAGTTGCATGTGATCATAATTAGAGCTTATTTAGTGCCACAGAATCAGTAAAGAACGAATGCTGACATCTAGTCAGTAAGTTCAACTTTTGCTTACCTATTTCTGAAAATCACAGAAACATTAGATCAAATATTCCTTTAGGATTTTAACAATACAAAGAGAATTCAAGAGGCAAAATCAAAAGTTACGGGTGACAGAAAGAAGGAATTGGAAACTAATGGATGTGCCAAGAGTAGCAGAAACTAAAGGAACCATGGGTAGACAGACAGATAAATAAATGAAGCCTTTATTTATTTCAGCTGAAGACATCACCTTAATTTGGAACTCTGAGTTTTCACCATATGAGCACAATGCAATAAGAAGTATCTGGTTAATGAAAAATCAACATCTGAGGTCCAGGAATACAAATATACGTGGACTGAGTGTTTAAGAAATTAGACCTCAAACTTGAATTTAAATTATCACGTTTAAAAATTATAGTAAAAAATGTACCCAGAACCACAGGGCACTGAAAGATAAAACCTCTAAATCACAGAGATCAATGGCTAACCAGTGTTCACTTGGGAGTTCTGCAGATAAAGACCTTTCTGAAGACAAACCCATGCTCAGATTTATGCAGCAAGAAGAAAAATAAAAGTCTATCTAGGTGAGTTAGTAGTATTCTGGAAATAAAGCAGCACAAAATATATTGAAACAGAAGTAACTGGATGTGGATGTGCATGCCTATAATCCCACCACTTTGAAAGCACAAGTAAGATGTATTGTTTTAAAACTGTCCTATTTCTGTGAAGATACATCATAACCAGAGCAACTTGTAAAAGAAAACATTTAATTGGGAGCTTGCTTATAGTTTCTGAGAGTTGGTTCATGACCATCATGGCAGGGAGCATGGCAGCAGGCAGGCTGGATCAGTAGCTTCGAGCTTACAGCTAGTCCACAAATAGCAGACAGAGAGCTAACTGGGAATAGAATGGACGTTTGAAATCTCAAAACCCACCCCCCATTGACACACCTCCTCTAACAAGGTCACATATCCTAATAGTTCCACCAACTGTGGACCAAGCGTTCAAATATATGAGCCTACGGAGACCATTCTCAGTCAAACTACCACAGCTATGTGGAAGGAAAATTAGTCTTAAATGTGCTTAAGACATATTTGCAAAGACAAACTACTAATTGTAAAAATAAACATATATAGTTTTAAGTCATATACAATTTTAGTGTATAATATTTGCTATAGTATATGTATGTATGTAGTCTACTGAGATAAAACATAACTGATAGACTCAACTCTCCTAAGAGAATTAGTGATGCATTCTTTTATTCATAAAAAGCTGCAGAGATGTAATGAAGAAAGAGAAGTAAGAGACCATGAAGGACAGAGGAAGTTTAATATACATAAAATAGAAGTTGTGGAAGAATAGCATGATGTTAAAAAGTAAATAGAAAAGCAAAAATTCATGGGTAACTTTCCAAAAATGAAGAGAGATGATTGAATGAATATCCCAAGACATATAGGAAAAAAATTAAAAACTATTGTCAAGATATTCGAATATCAACCATATACCTAGTTGTCCTCTCCCTAGTAACTTTTAAATTTTCAAGGAAGAATTGCTCAAGATATAAAATAAAATTAGACTAAATACTGAATACAAAATAAAGGCCTCAAGGATAGTGGGTATCTGAACGAAGGTGTTGGCTTGACAGAGTTGCCTGAGACTTGCAGATACACACACACACCCCACGTATTATGTTTTCTTCATTCAATGGAATGGGACATTACTGCTTCCTTTAAGAACTTTTTTCAAATCAAATAGCTACAGTATCCTGTAAATGAAAGTAGGTAATATAGTAAAGAAGAGGAATGCAATGAATATGGAGATTTTAATGTTTTCAATATTTTTATTTTGTAAGTTTTACTTATTTTTATGTTTTTCGCTGCTTACCTGCATGTATGTCAGAAGATGGCGTTCAGTCTCAAGGGACTAGAGCTACAATGAGCTGCCATATGGCTGCTAAGAATCAAACCCAGGTCCTCTGGCAGAACAGTCAATCCTCTTAACTAATGAGCCATTTATCCAGCTCCTCATTGCTTTTAAATACCAATCAAATCCAAGCTATCTTTCTGCAATAAGAGTAGTGAATCTTCATAGAGACATCACCAGGATTAATTGACTTAGACAATTATTTTATGACAATTTCAATTCAATCGTTAGGTTAAATTATTATTATAATAAAAATATTTGAATCTAAAATGGAATCCATGGTGAGCATCCATCCTCTGTTATGAAAGTTGGTTTAAAACTTGCTTGAGGTCTTTAGTAGTTGCAAGATAACTAACTAACTAACTAAATTCAATCAGTTGATTGTGCTTTTTGCTGTTTGTCATAAGGGAAAAGTGAGAGCAAATTAGTGAAAATGGATAC
>LOEQ01001397.1:214880-233908 GCA_001685075.1 Bramus lutescens
TATCGCCAGCTCGCTCATCCGGCAAAAGAGACAAGCCCGTGAGCGCGAGAAATCCAATGCCTGCAAGTGTGTCAGCAGCCCCAGCAAAGGCAAGACCAGCTGCGACAAAAACAAGTTAAATGTATTTTCCCGGGTCAAACTCTTTGGCTCCAAGAAGAGGCGCAGAAGGAGACCAGGTCGGAAGGGGCTTTCGCCTTTCTCTTTTCCCCTCTCTTACTTTACGACTGTGGAGGGGGTTGGGGGTAGCATGGCAGCGTAGATGAGTTGGAAGCCCAGCTAGTGCAGATGAGGCCCCCTAGCTGGTGTGCGTGCGTGAGGAGGAGATTGCTTTTTTGCCTCCGTAACAGTTAACAGGCTTTCTGCATTGCAACTGCCCTGGGACAGGCACAGAGCCCAGTAGCATAGCTTGCCCTGGAGGTGCGCCCTCAGCTTCAGACATGTCACATGCGTGTATGAGTGTGCATGCCCATGGGCTCAGGGAAGGCGTAACTCAGACAAGCTGTCATGTGGTATGGAAATTACAAGAGAGAAGCAGGACTGACACCATTGCCCACCCCTCCTGGAAAACGCAGGGAATCCCTCCCTGTCTGGCTTTCACCTCTGCCTACCAGACCCTTCCCCTCCACATACCACCCCCAAGGGACATGAGTTTTCCACTGTTTAGGCATTTCATTTCTTTTCGGGACAAACTTGACTTGTGGGGCAGCTTTGAAACGTTTGCTGGGGGATGGGACGAGGGGAGAAATATTTCTAGGACCTTGCGTCAGAGATCTTAGTAATCTGGTCAGACTACTAAAACTGATTACTTGACATTAAATGCAAGAGGAAAGAAGGGACTTAAATCATCTTTAGGTTGTGTGTCTTCTTTTAAATGATTTCAGTGCAAAGAGTGGCAAGACATTCCCACGACAGGAGAAATTCAGAGCCTTAGGTGTCTGTCAGGTTGCGTCAAGGTAGACAGACCTTCAGGGGGAGCATGCAGCTTATTTCTTTCTTAACCAAAGGAATTGTTCGCCCCATTTTCTTATCTTTTACTTGACAAGTATTACAGAAATGCAGACCTACTCATAGATCAGTTATTTCTCTGTGTGCTCTGCACACCCTGGAAGGGAAAAGCAGGCATACGTCTTCAGTTTGCACTAAGTTTGTAATGCATTAGCTGTCAACTAGGCTTGTTTTAGAAAGACGTAAGCAGTTAAAATGTGTGCTTATGTGACTCCAATAAATATTATTTCAGCGCAGGTGTCTGTATTCAATAAAAGCAAATTGTGGAGATCATGGCTGTTACAAATAAATTAAGTGCTTGATTAGTCTACAGTGATTCATAATTGAAGATCATTTTAATCAAGAACCTATGTTTCGGGTAATCATGCTTTTGGTATCAAATTTGAAAATGAGTACAATTTAATTTTCCTTTCTCTTTATCAACAGAAACTGTTCTTTTCACGTCCATTTTCCATAAGCAAAAACCAATCTGATAGGGATGGCAATGGCTGTTTCTTCTGTCCCCTTCTCATTGTCTTGTACGGAAAGCCTCAGTTTTATAGATACAGGTCCTTTGATGAGATTCTAGGTTAGATACATAACCTTCTTAGAGTGGTGGGGATTATTTATACAAGTTGTGCTGATTTTTAAGGAAATCTTTGCTGGTAGGCTTTGGCACCTGGTTGGTAGGTTACTCTAAATTATTTTTCTATGTATTTTCTTCCTCATGGAAAGTAAGACATCATTAAGACGATAGACTATGCCATTTGCCAACCCGTTCAGAGTGTCTAATGAGGTGGAGTAGGGACTAAGCTGAAGGACCAGCTATCGCAAATCGTGGGCTTTGTCCAAAGCTTTAGTGCATTGCCAGTGTTTTGAACTAGAAACCAAATGTTTCTTCAGATACTATAAGGTTTATTCTGAAACTTTGCATTTGTTTGCTTCTTTTTTTTCTTCCAGAGGACTCTTTGAAAATATAGTTTGATTTTTTCCCATTAAAACTTGTAGATGAACTTAGAATTTTGAACCTGAGTGTCATGAATTGACCTAACCCATTGTTCTCTTTGCAGAACCTCAGCTTAAGGGTATTGTTACCAAACTCTACAGCCGACAAGGCTACCACTTGCAACTGCAGGCAGATGGAACCATCGATGGCACCAAAGACGAGGAAAGCACTTATAGTAAGTGACTGCTCAATAAATAGTATGTACCAGCATGTTGTTGACACTAGGTTCTTTTTATTTATTTTTCATTCAAGCAAACCTTGCTAAATCCTTAGGTGAATGCAAAATCTGGTCATGTGACATAATCTTGTTTACACAGGCTCTCCTACAGGAAGCTGAACACAGACACGTCTAAAATATAAAGTAGAGCAAATAATGTTGACACCATCTGAAGGTTGATCCAAATGTCATCTCCACGGTAATTGCGATAGATTTATGGCTGTCCTTTGGATTTTATTACTTTTTCCCCCAGAAAAAAATTCTCACCCACACAACAATCCTGAAATAGCATGCTATCTCCACTCTTAAAAATGAGTCTCATCCCAAGAGGCAGAAGTGGTTTCACACCATGGTATTTTCTTGTTATAAGCTTTTGCTCCTGTCCTACCCCTGTCTCATATACCAGCAACTCTAAGGCTAATTGATACTTTAACACTGAGTTACTTACATGGGTCTGCAAGGGGATTTCTCTTAGGCTAACCTGGAGACTAATGCTGAATTGAGAAGGAAAAGCATCAAATGGGAGTTTTATTTCTAATTACTGAAACCCAGTGATCTGAAGGGCTTTTTTTAACATAACCTTTGCCTAAAATATTACTTTAGAGCAATTAAAACAAAAACACAAAGAGTGCCCCCTTTTCTTCAATATAATTGCAGTCTTCTTGCAATTTACTGATGTCTGCAGACTTACTCATTTGTTTCTGAGACCTAAAGTTACTGGTTCTCATAATTCATTCCCTGTTTTCTAAAAGTTGGATTCGTTTCTCTCAGATTTGTTAATTCCTAGAAATATTCCCATTGTTGGCTGAGAAAACAGCTGAGGAAAGTAGGTCTGGCGGCTAAGGAGTTCTCTGTAGTTCGTTCTTTTGGAAATACATTACTGAAGACAGTAAAGCCATGGATAAGTGTCCCAGTATTAAGGATTAAATAATTTCACACCTTTAAAGAATGCTTCCTGGACTGGGGGTTGAAATTTTACCTCAATAGAAAGGTACCTTCAATTACCCTTGAAGAATCATCTCTTGGCTCCTAGGATGGAGGCCCTGTATACTGAATGGCTCTTCAGTGTTGTGCCAAATGCTCTGTTGCAGTGATGATATTAAAGTTTCATAACAAATCCTAGTTACTCCTTCATGCATACTATTCTATTTAAAACAACTACCCAAATGAAGCAGAGCACTTTAGTGCCATCAAGTAACACACATTAATATATAGTGATCCGTTGTACAATTTTCCACCAAATTATGTATACAGATTGATGTTTGGGAAAGGAATTAAGGTTTGTATGCTACTCTATTCTATAGAAAATGAACATTGGTGAAGGGAAGTTTGTGATGAGCTACCAGTCAGGATTGCTCTCATATGCTTTAAATATAAAGGCTCAAATCGAGGAGAAATATTTGTTTCCAGTGTTTATGCAGTTACTCAAAAGGAACAGTTTCATTTTCTTTTGTTTTAAATAGATGATCCAGTGTGCTGTGCCTTAGTGATATGTCAAACTCACAAAGATCATACTGTACATATTCATTTTAGGAGATAAACAGTGTCTGTGTGCACGCGTGCGCGCACACACACACACAAAGAGATCCTTTTCTTAATATGGATCTTTATATTGTATATTAGGTTATTCTCCTTCATTCCTACAAATGCATTGTTTCTTTCTTTGGTTACCTTACAACTCTGTCTGACATGCCATTTCTGGGTACTGATGACAGTTGGAGACCTTTAAACAGCATAGCCAGATAGCAAGAATCCATGTCTAGTCTGATTAAAACATGGAGCGCTAAGTCAATCAAAGGTAAGCATTGCCCTAACATGCACCCTGCAAATGGAAAGTATCGCGAAAGTAAAAGCAAGCTTGTCTACTCTGGGTTGAAGAGCAACCAGAAGTCTAGGGAACTAACTTCACTTCCCCATTGCTATTGTGCCGTATAAGCCATCATAAAACACAGATGCCTATGGATTATACTGGTCTATCAAATTGCAGGTATGGCCATTAAAGTCGATATTCACCCAAAACCAAGCAATTTTTTGATAATAAGTTAAAGTGATTATTTAAATTTATGGAACTACAAGTTTTTTTTTTCCACCTGTGACTCATTGTAATAGTATTTCCTCAGCATGCATTTCCAGTATTATGTTTATATTTTTCTTTTAATCATAGTTTTTTCATTTAGTTCAATTTAATTGATTTTGTGTTATTTAGCTTTGATATGGTAAACAAGATCATATGATAAAGCAAATAATTTCATGCTTTATGTATGTCTATTTCCAAAACCGAGTTTGATACTATGCATTTAAGGTTACCTTATGTAAATCTATTATAATGGTAGATGTCAATCCAATGAAATCTCATCATGGGCAAGTAAGACATTATAAATTATATATTTTTCCTTGAAAATCAGAGATGATAGACATTTCATGAAGGCAGTTTTATTATCAGCCTTGGGTATAAAGAATGGATTTTTAAAAGATAGCTCCTCCTTTTTCTTCAAAGCTACAATAGTTTTGCCACTTCAGTGTATCATGGTTCTCCAAGTAAATTAAAATAATACCTTTGTTAATTATTAGTCTCTTAGAGAAATTGGCCTTACCCTGAGCACTGTGAAGCAGGGCATCAGTGTAGAACTCAACTGTGAATGCCAACAAAGAAGGGAGCATAGCCTTGAGAAAGTGACCCCTTTAAGGTATAAGTTTTTGTTTTTATATAGGAACAATAGAAAACAAATAAGAAACAGCATGGAGGTTATTCATTAGAAATGTCTTAAAATCCACAAAATGAATGACTGAATAAATAAATAATATAAATAATGCCACTACATTTCCCCTTTTTGTCTAAAATAAAAAGGCTATAACTAATATAAAGAAAACTATGTGCAATAAGTACAATGACTATATATATATATAGGCAATAAATATGTTGACAATGTCTAGTCCATTTGCATTTGACAAATTTAGAGAATTTACTCCATATCTATCCTCTCTTGGTGAATCTAAAGTCTTGTACTTAATTTAGTTTCTATCATAACTTTCATTACCTTCCAAAAGTATCTTTTGATATCTGTCTTATAAACTTTACATTATAAATGTAAAACCTTATATACTTTACATTATAAATGTATACTTTACATTTTTTGCATTTCTTTTCTGAGTCTCATAAATAAGGGAGACTATAACTATCTCATCTTCAACTACCTCAGAGACCTGAGAAGGAAATAACATTAGTTGAGTAAACACGAAGTGCAAGCAATTGAATTCAAAAACATGTGAGAAACGGCAGAAACAGCTGGCTACCTGGACAGTCCCCCAAAGACCCTCTGCAATGTTGGGGCATCTGCCTTTGTCCTATAGGCCTAGCATATAAGTAAGTAAGTAAATAAATAAATAACTAAAATTGGGAAGGCATGGTAGTGCACACATTAATTCCAGCACTTGGTAGGCGGAGGCAGGCAGATCTCTGTGAGTTTGAGGCCAGCCTGGTCTACACAGTGAAGTCCTGGACAGTCAGGGCTCCACAGAGAAACCCTGGCTCAAAAAGCCAAACCAAACAAAGAAAAACAAACTGACAGACCTCTTAAAATCTAGCTAAAAGTGAATAAAAGACTTTAGGTATTTAATTGAATGTGCTTTAGAAACACAAATGAAATCAATTATTTGTAATGAGAAAATTTTCAACTTGAGCAAAATATTACCTTTTCCTTTCGCTACTGTTGTCTAGCTCTATTAACTGTGAGTGTAGTTTTCTGGCAAAAAGTAGCAAGCCATAATAAATGCAGTGCACATGACTCAAAGGTGTATTGTAGATGAAGCTGTGGGTTACTATTGAGACTATTCATGACAAAATCCATCGCTCCTACAATTGGCATTACCCTAGGTTTCCTTTATCATTGTTTATTCTGAAGGCTAGCCTCTGACTAAAATATGTCTGAAATTAAATTCTTGCTATGTCTTAAGTTCATAAAGAATCACTCCATGTTTAGAGCAGGCAATGCAAAGCTATGGCTGGTCGTGCAATCCTGATACTAAGGAGGCTGAGGCAGAATTGCTCACAGGTCCTGATCAGTCTGAGTTGCATAGCAAGAGTCAGACCTGCTAGAGGAAGCAAGATCCTGTCTTATAAACAGGAAAGAGAGCAAGATCACAGTGATTCTATCCAAGCATACTTCTGGTCCAGCTTTTTGCATTTTAATCTGGGAAGACTGCCTCTTTGGAAAAATTCAAAGACAATTCAGTGTGTACTTCATCTTGAATATCTTAAGAAAATATTGGACTGGTGTGTGATATGTATGATCAACTACTTCACATTTTCTACTTCAGTTTTGGCATACATCTGTCTGTCTCTGTATCTAACTTAATAAATACTTAGATAACATAATGAATGGCCTCCTACAAATGCAATGCCCTTGTTCAGGAATAGGTAATATAGATTGATGTTCTTTGCTGCTCTTTCTCCTTTAACTGTCTACTGTTTGAAATTTAAACATTTCATTTCACACTGAAACACAAATCTAAGAGCAATGAAAAGCAACACAAAACTCAAGCCATTATCAATTTCTTCATTCTCTACCTCCCTCCATGCTCATCCCTAACATGAAAAGCTATATTCATAAAACTAATAAGGTTCAGAATGTTGGTTTATAAAATAAGATTCTAGAAATAATTTTCAGTTTCATTTACATTTTTCTCTCTTATCTGTTACTATTACCCAATTAGGTTTCAGGCATGTTTTTATATTGACTTTAACGAAACTCATGTGCAGCTTTTTGTTTAGTTTATCATAGGTTTGAGATTTTTTAAGTATGAAGTTTTATATAACATGATTGTCAACTATTATTATATCCCCCAAACACATGATCATGTTTTCATGATGCAGCTTGGTATCAGTCTACAAATGTGTTATAAGTACCTGCTGTTAGCAGGGTATCCTCAACAAAAAGAAACATGACTTATATTTGATATGCTCAAAGATATTAGGCTCATTTTCTGTACATTACATTGTCAATTATAGCACATGATCCTGACTTTCAATCTGTGCAATTAGTTTTCTTTCCTTCACATAACAGAAGGGCACACAGCTTTTTATATGATGAGTATTGAATAAAGTGCCATCAGTGGCATGTGGTAGAAACACTTGTATTTTGAACTGTACAATATGTCCTAGCTCCTCTTTTATAGCACCCAAATTTTAAGGGAAAGATGTATTGTAGGCTTCAGAAGGAATATTTTGTTCCTTATTAATATTTTTACCCATATTACCCTATCTATTGCAACAGAGTGCTCAAAGGTAAGTGATTCTAGAAAAAAAAATCTTATATATTCGAGTGACACCTTCAAATTCTTGTTCATGGAAGTAACAGGCCAGTTTATCATCCCCAACAAACTTATGAAACAGGGCAAAAATCATCAACATTGGTTTGTGGCTCTCAGGAGCAAGGTGCACAGGCTATTTTCAAAAGATGTGTGTGGCAAACACTACGTTTTAAAAATGTACTGTTTTATTTTTGTTCGTGGTGTGGGAGGGCGGAGACAGCTGGCAGTGGGAGAACACCCACTGGTTGTCTCCAGTGAGTGGTGTGTGCTTGTGAGGAGCACTTGGGTGTAAGTTTGATGCAGTAAGACCTTCAGATGGAAAGATGAAGACCTCATTAGCCCACTTGCAACGATTTTGCAGAAAACATTAAAATAACAAATAGCACTTTTCTTCCATGCCTTATTTTATTACTATAGCTATTGTCTTTGAGACTAAATGCCAAGAACCTGCTCAGCTCTATCATCCTGTGAAATGCCACTTCTTTATGGAATATAAGAATACAAAATAACCTGTTTTTTTTTTTGCAAGGTCCGGATTATTTATTTTAGAGGTTTTTGCATTGGAAATTATACAGATAATTTAGATGAAAATGTTGGTGTAGTATGTCTGGGGAGAGTATAGGAATTTCTCCTCAGCTAGTAGTCCCATCTAACAGTGCTTATGAAAAGTTCAGAAGCTGTCTAGAAGAGCAGGTTAAGAACTTAGTTTGAGAAGGATGATATTTCAGTGGACAGAGTGATTCCTAATACTTTGCCGCCCCCCATGTAAATATTCCCCACCTCCAGTGCCCTAAAAATCAGGATGTTTGAACCAAAGTCTTCCATTCTTCCTGGAGTATTTGAGAATATGCTGTTATAGAACCAGTTAAGCAAATATAATCAGTAGTCAGATACATGAGAAAGTAGAACAAGGCTACATTTGTGTATTTCTAGACTCACTGAGTCTCCACTGATTTGAGGAAGCCAGGTGTTACTGTTGAATACATTGGAGAGCTATCAAATTGGAATTGTAACATTTTAATATTCTTTGAAATTTCAGCTCTGTTCAACCTCATCCCTGTGGGTCTTCGTGTGGTGGCTATTCAAGGAGTTCAAACCAAGCTGTACTTGGCAATGAACAGCGAGGGATACCTGTACACCTCGGTGAGTCTTTGTGTATATGTGTTCATGCATCTAGTTTTCATCTGACAGGAAAAAAATGTATGATGGATGTTCTTTTGTCATAAATTTTGGGGTTTTTTTGGAATATATCAGTTGTAAGGACAAATTATTTTCTGGTGAAAATGATAGCTCTTCCTAATTGAAAACCAGCATGGTCAATATAAAATTAATAGTATTCCTAAATGTTTTGTATATAGTACCGTTGGAATATTATGTACCATTAAATAGGGAAATGGGCTTTGCAGCTGTGGGAAGCAAAGTTGTTACTTAACTACATAACCATATCTGCTGTATTTATTCCTGAAAAATTAATGAGATCTCTCTCTTAGATCAAGTCCAGGACACAAAAACTGGTTTTAAAAGTGCTCCACAGTTGTCATTGCTAATTTGTTCTGTTAGTACAATTGCCATCTGTTTCCATTTTTAATTTTTTGTCAAAAATTTATGGTTACAGTATGATAATTTAATAATTGCATACAGTATTATAATGACCAAACCGGGGAAACAAACATTTCCATCCTTTTAAACACTTTAAAAATTTTTTGATTATCAGTCATTTTTCTGGTGCACAGTGTGCTATTTTATTACATTTGTAAAATATTTCCCAATCAGGATAATTATGATTCATCTCTTTATCATAATTTTGTATGTGGAGATATGGAGGTCATCTCTATTCATTCATATTTCATTATTATATGAATTATAATATGGAGATGAACGTGTTTTATCATATTTTATTATACTACTAATGCCATTTTTTTGTCAAGTGCAACTTAACCTCTTCCTACACACAAATTTTTGCTGGTGTCTAAGAAGAATGAGGACAGTCAGATCTATAACTTTGTTTGAGTATATTGATAAATAATATAGGCTACAAATTACTGAGTGATTTGGGACCAAGTGTACTTGGTTAAGCAAATGTTTTAAATTTGTTAGGATTTTATTTCTATAAATAGATCTACCTACCAGTTATAAAAGATCATTGCTATTTTTATTATTTATTTTGAATTCCTGAATTTTAGGAAAGGTACAGGATGTTTAAAATGAAGAAACTGGACTGGTAAAATTGCTTTGTGTTAAAAGGCGTTTGCTATCAACCTTGATTGTCTTAGTTTAATCCTCCAACCATTCGTCATTCAATGTAGACAATCTTTAGGCTTTCAAAAATGGAAAACATTGCTTATCAAAGTGCCTACCAGCCTTAAGAATGAGGTGATTACCAATTATCAAAACCCATTCTTCAAACTGCAAATAAAACACTTAATCTGCTTTCGCTCTTGGACTGTCTTGTTAGCTGAATTTCATTCAAAGTCAGATATATAAAGACTTGACATACACTGTAAAAATCCTGCAGTCACCTTGGTTTTTGGTGGCCAAGAAGGAAAGAGATGTGAGAGACGAACAAGCCGACAAAGGCTCCTTCACCGCTAGGCACCTCAAACTCTGAGCACCTGTCAGCATTTTGTCTTGTTGCTCATGACATACCGATTTACTCTGTTTGACAAACTAAAACTTTGAATTCATTGCAAGCTTTATGAAATCCATTATCAATACTGTGCTAGTATTTGTAGGAAGTGTAATGGAATACTTTTAGGTTTGTTAGTACTATAGCACAATTTTATTTCAGGTAACTTCTTTTAGATCAGTAGGGTCAAATGCAAAAGTGGGCTTTTAATATGAGAAATGACTCCTTGAACTAATATGCAGACATGGAAAGGAAATAGAATAATGAATATACTTGAGAAGATAAATGTGGAAAATTCTATATTGTTTTAGATAGGGTTTCTATTGCTGTGATACGACACCATGACCAAGGCAACTTAGAAAAGGAAGAGATTAGATAGGCTTTTGGTTCCAGAGGTTTAGAGGCTATGATGGTAGACTCAAGGCACGGTGACACATGCTCAGAGTAGCAGCTGAGAGTTTATATCTCACGCCACAAGCAGGAAACTGAGACACGTTGGGAATGGAATGAGTTTTTTGAAACCTCAAAGCTTACCCTAGTGACACATATCCTCCAACAAGGCTACAACTCCTAATCTTTCTCAAACAATTCTACTCCTGGGAAACCAAATATCCAAACATGAACCTACATTCCAACTACTACATTTCATTCCCTGTCCCCCATGGGCTCATGCCCAAATCATAATATGAAATGTACTTATTCCAATACCAAAATTCCCTATATCTTTCAGTCTAAACACTTTTAAAAGCCCAAAGTTTCTTCTGAGACTCAAGGCAATGTCTTAATTGTAAACCCCTGTAAGATTAGAAAATGTCTATTTCTAACATGCAATGTCACAGAATATATATTCTAAAAGGAACAAATCAGGCATAGGGAAGGAATACCGAACCAAAACCTAGCAGGTAAAAACTGAGAATCCCATCGCTTCACATTCGTTGTTGAAGGGTCATATGACTCTACCCTTCCAATGTTGCTGCCCTCAAGATAAATCTTGCTCTTGGGATGATTCAACTGCCCATGCACAGCTTGCCTTGGCAGATATCCCTTATCTCTAGCATGTCCAGCATCTTGGAGTTTCCAGCACAGCCAGATTTTACTTTACACAATTGCTTCTCAGGGTCCTCATTCAGGAACTGCCCTGTCATCCATTGCCTGGCCTCAATGACTCTCTTTAACCATAAAAGAAGATGTCACAACCATTTTACTTGTAATTATAGAACCAGAATCAAATGGAGGGTGCTGCAAAGTTTGGCTGTCTGTTTGGAATGCAGCCTGGCCCCACTGAAACACATTTGCTGCAGCTATCCTTGGTTTCTCTTTTGAGGAGCAGAAAGTTACTGAGGCATTTTCCTCACAAGTTGGAAGCCTAGATGGGTAAGGTCTTGCCCTAAGGACAATCTTCCTTTATTCTTTTGTGGATCAGGCTTCTCCTCAATCTCCTTAGCTCTTTCAACACAAGCCTTGACTCCAACTTTAATTTTTAATTTTTCCACTGCTGTTTTTTTTTCTTTTCAGATGGTATTTTTTTTATTTCTTTTTGCCCCACTTGGTTTTTTATAATTGTAGAACTGCATAAAAAGTGATTACTAATAACCCTGTGACAGGTCGATATTGAGCGGTCTTCAAATCTCTTCTACCAAAGAAATTGGTTTATTTTAAATTTGCCCTCAGAAAATTCTTAGGACAAGGGAAGAAATCAACTACAGCCTTCACCACAGCATCCAAAAATGATTTCTACCTAGTTGCAAATATTGTTCTCCTCTGAAATCTTTTGAGTCTGGTGTCCATTGTCTGTGTAACTGTCAGCATTACTATCTCCCAGTGTCCTGCTAAGATGGCCCATTCATCTCTGCTTACAGCATTCAATCCCTTTTCTTGTCCAAAATCCCAAACTCTGCCATATTCCTTTAAGAATCAGTATGGTCAGTTCTGTCACAACCATAGCACCATTTCAGCACTAACTTGTCTTAGTTACTTTTCCAGTGCTGTGATAACACACCACAAACAAGTCAACTTATGAAAGAAAGCATTGAAATGGGTGCTGGGTTCCCAAGAGTTAGAGTCCATGATGGTAGAGGGAAGACATTGCAGCTGAGCAGCCACTGAGAGCTCATATTCCAATCCACAAGGAAGGTGCAGAGAGACACAATGGGGATAAAGTGAGTCTTTTGAAACCTCAAAGCCACCCCCCAGTGATACACCACCTCCCACAAGGCCATGCCTCTTAATCCTTCCCAAACAGTTCCACCAACTGGAAACAATATTCAAATATATAAGCCAATGACTACTTTTCTCATTCAAAACCCTACAAATACGTATTTCCTATTAAGGGAAAATAGCCTTAAATAAGCAATTGAAAACTAGGGAAAATAATTACATTCTTGTTGAAATATTTCTGATTTATACCAGAGCAAAATGTAGGTGTAAAATATTCGAACTGTCCTGTTCTAGCACCGAAAACTGATTCCTCTCCAGATAAATGTTCCAATTCTTTCCATTAGTCTGTATCCATTATGACTTCAGATCCCTTCAACAAATTTATCACCATCTCCTCTGGAACACTATTTTATTTTCATCTCATTTAAAATGTTATCTCTGGACCCTAATAGGACAAAATTCTATCCTAATGGCTCCATAGTCAACTTACTTGGTAATTAATTTAGTCTCTGTAAGTTGGCCATAAAGTATCTATCATAACCATTCAACTTTGCTCTTATAGCACAAAAGCAATCATAGGCAGTAAAATAAATGAATGGATCCCTATGTTCCAGTAACAGTTTATTCACTAAAACAGATAGTGGGGTGTATTTGGCTTATGGCTACAGTTTTCCACAAATAGCTGGTCTTTACCTCCTCCATCCCTGTGTCTGGGATTTTCACTGATGACCTTTCATTGTGTGTTAATGGGAAGAAGTAATCTGGCAGAATATCCATTTTACACCATCACATGCAAACACGGTGCACTAACATCTGCCCCTGTCATCCCGTTATCCTTGCCTCCTAGTGGAGCGTTTCTTCCTCTCTCCTTCTCCCCTTTATGTTACATTTCAATCACCTGCCCCTTTTACCTTGTGTCTTCCCTTCATATATCTTTACTTCCTGTCTACTAGAGCCTGTTGTTTAGTTAACGTTCACCAAAAAAAAGGAAAGAAAGCAAGCCAACCAAACAAACAAAGAGCCCCACCTGGAAGGCATCCTTAAGCTCTACCTCCATCTCCCCCACCGCAGATAGTCATTGGAGTCTCCAGAGTATTCAGAAAATTGCCCTTTCCTATCCCGCTTCTATCCACTGTAGTGTTGCTTTAGCTTTGCTGGAAGTCTTTAGCAAGATCCCAGTTCTTGTTTTACTGTGTTGTTTTATTTCAAGCTGTTGATGTTTTTGACCCTGCTTAAAACTCTCTCCCTCTTCTAGTGTTGGCCATGCCATTAGATATGCTAAAATTTCTTTTTTCTTTGCTAGCCACTTCCAAATAATATTTGGAAAACTCCTTTCCCTTTGCATGCTGCATATTTCCTCTATGCTTCCCAGAGTAATTCATATTCACTAGATAGAAATGATGTGTCTGCATAGAGTGGATTTTAACGAATGTCTGCAATAGGGCTCAGAAGAGGGCCATCAGAGGTCATGAATGAAAACGAGAATTTGACCTTTGGTATTTCAGTTGATGGAAAAACCATTATCCAAATGTAACTAAAAGAAAATAGGCAGATTTTGTGATTGGTATACCAGGGTGCAGGTTTTCTATTCCTTCTACAGGTTGTCTTTACATTTCTGAAGGAATGTTCTGAGGCAATTAAAACTGCTGATTCTTGGAAGACCTTTTTAAATATAATCTGTTTTCTTCTTTTGATTTCTGCCTGATAATTCCATTTCAGTTCAATTTTCTTTCTTACCTTTATTCATCAAATAAAATCACCTACATGTTGTTATTGACATAGACATAGATACTTGTACTGTACACTGTTTCCCCATTTTTATTTCTTGTTGCCACAGGGGACAGACTTGGTGTAGGCTCAAGTGGCAGTGAGAAACCATCTGTGGCACAGATGATCATAATTAACCATTATTTCATAACATGTTTACTTTTAACCATGCTATAACTATCTTTCTAGAACAACAAGAAATTACTGTTTACTGTTCATAAAAATTTCTTACCTTTGGGTTTTTTTAAACTAATAATAAGGAGTTCCATATAAGGGTTTGAGAGTTCCCAAAACTTCATAGCATAAATATTTCATAACATGAAGCTTTTGTAATAAATTTTTAAGTTTGCTTGAAATATATATTAGCTATAAACTCTCAAGAGTTTTAAATATGAAAAAATTGGTAATGTTTTAGTATTTACTTAATAGAATAGTAATATATACTAGGCACAGATGATAACAATGCACAGATAAATAAAAAGTATTTCTTTTTTCTTTTAGAATATTCTAGAACTCACAGCACCATGTTTATCTAATTACTTATATTTTGTCAAAAGCATTTGACTATTTCTAGGATACACAGTGTCAGTTCTAGCAGAAATGTGTAGATAATAGAGATTTTGAAAGAAGAAAGGCTGTCCAGTGCATACATCACCAATAATTTGTGAGAATGATATAACCAACATGATTTGTGGTTTTGGAACTGCCAAAGCAAACCATATGAAGGAAACAAATTTCTCCAAATTGTCTAGTTTCATACCTTAACCATAAGGCAGCCTTTGTTACTGACTCAGGGGCTCCACTCAGTTGTTCTGAATTAAGGGTACAAGTTTTCTTTTTTTCTTTCTCTAATAGATAATTTATACATACTTTAAGTTTATCACATTTTTCTCACATCACATGAAAATAGACTAATATATTATTCTCGACATCCTGTGATGTGTTTTCATGCAGGGGAATCACTGTCAGAAATACAGAGAAGCCAGGTCATAACAGTCCTCTAGTAGCTATAACATAGAAACATTATTTTTCCTTTTTTGATAACCTAGATTTGCTTCTAATTAAGAACAATTCCTGTATGTAAGGCTCAGGGAACATTGTGGAAGAAGGGTGCAGAATAGTTGGAGATTGTAGAACCATTGGAACAGGAAATCTGCTATGAAATTATGTATACTAGAAATGATAGGGGAACTGTACCCATGAAATCACACCTACATGGCTGCTTAGAAAAGACCTGAACAAACACAATACCAATAAACTTATTCATATCAAAAGGGGAAATTTCATGGTGCCCCAACCTTTGATAAAGAACTGCAAAGAAACTAAGGAATAATGAGACCAAGATAAATAGTCTTCCTCAGGGATAAATGGACTGAGCAGATTATTTTATGTATTTAGGCATATATAGCTATGTATGCATATGACATACAAATATGTAACAACTAGAGAAAATATGCCCGTGGTTTTGAGAGGAGCAAGATGGAATGCATGGGAAGGGTTGGGGGAAGAAAGGAAAGGACAAAATGATACATTTTAGGGTTTTTTTTATAAGAATGTCATATGGATCAACAGAATCTTTTGTTTAAGTCCAGATGCATTAGTTGTTTATGATTTTGTATCATCTTTCACAAGATTTTAAACATTGTGAAATTAGTCAAACCTTGCTATTTAAAACAATGTAAGTGTCCCAAAATATTTAAGGTGATAGAAATGCTAACTAGTACAATGTGATCAATGTACATCAACTGTCACACTGTTCTTGGTAGAATTAAAATGAAGAAAATAAATATAAATGTCAAGTGGCATATGTTACCATGTGATAGGCCCCACCAAACATTACCTTTACATGTTTATTTGCTTACTCAAGTGTATACATGGGCATGAATGTTGCAGTATATCATGTGCTTTGTATTCTCTACCCCCCATTAACCTCTCCTGTTCCCCTTGTTCCCATTAGTTGACTTCCCTTTTTCCTTTCCCCAAATAGTCTCCCTTCTACTTTCATGTCATATATGTTATTTGGCAACCTTCCCAGGAGTGATATAATAGTATAACTATAGTTTTGTTTTTAACTTTGTAAAGAAACTCCACACTAATTCCCATGGTGCAAAGAGAAGCTTATAATCTTGATGACTTAGAATCCCTGCAGATTATACACTGAACAACTCTGACTCTGAGGTTTTTGGCCTTTTTAGATATAGGTATTCTCTATTCCTTGGCCTTCCTAATCTTTTGGCTACACCATTGGACTTTTTTTTTTTAATATTTCAAGCCATTGACTATATTAACTGTGTATTTCCTCTTTTTTGTTCTTTATTTTTTGTATGTATATAAGTGTATGTGGTCATTGTGTGAAGATGCATGTACACACAGAGATCAAAGGTGAACAATGGGTATTCTTGTCAGTCGTTTTTGAGACAGAGTTTCTAACTGAACATTACGAGCACTGACTCAGCTAGAGTGGTTGATCATTGGGTCCAAGGATCTAGCAACTTTTCCATGCATCCTAGAGCTGGCATGACAGATGTGTACTGGGGGCCTGTCTTTTTACATGGGTGGTGGATATTTAAACTCAAGTTCTCATGCCTTCACAGCAAACAATTTACCAACTAATCAATGCCCTCATCCTCAGCCTCCTTCCTTCCCTTTTCTTCATAAAGAGCTGCACTGTTATCCTTGCTCAGGGGCCATGCTAATCTTCTCTGTGCAGTTCCAGTTTTAGTATATGTGCTGCTAAAGAGAGCGTAGCCAGGCAGTGGTGGTGCATGCCTTTAATTCCAGCACTCAGAAAGCAAAGGTAGGCAGATCTCTGTGAGTTCAAGGCCAGCCTGATCTACAAAAGATAGTTCCAGGACAGGCACCAAAGATATACAGAGAGAGCCTGTCTCGAGAAAAAGAAAAAAAAAGCTGTGTTGTTGAGATACAACTTCTAGACCATAAAATTATTCATTTAGAGTGTATATAATTCAATAGTCTTTCACATATTAGCACATTTCAGCCAACATCATTGCTATCATTGCTATTAAGCTCTAGAACTTATTATTACCATGAATGATAAAATTATACCAACTAGCAGGCATACCCCATCCCTCCTCTCACTTCTTGGTACCTGTTTTAGGTGATTCATATAAATGGTATTATAGACCATGTAATCCTTTGTGATTGGAATCTTATCACTTAGCATAAAGGACTTTGATTAATATATATGATTTACTTCTCAATACATAATTGTCTGACTCTAAGAAAATTGGAGATTGGCACTTGTGCAAAGAACAACACATGCCTTTTGCTCAGATTCAGCTTACCCTAATTGCTTTCTCATTCATTCTATTTGTGTAGCTATCTATCATGTATCTGTATCAAACAATCTTATTGCTTCCTGCTTTGGAGCCACTTAAGAATACATTAAATTTTGAGCATAAGGTGGCTGAGGAGATTGCTCAGTGAGTAAAGTATTTGCTATGGTGAGGACTTGTTTAGAGACCCTGCACCCACTTAAATCTCAGTGTAACTCAGTACAGGATTGGGATGGAGAGCAAGCTGAGGAGGAGCCTCCTATGTACTCACTGGCCAGGCAGTCGAGTTGCAATGCCAAACTCCAGCTTCAATGAGAGAGCCTGTCTCAAAAAATAAAGTGGAGGGTGATAGAAAAAAAAAACTTCTCAAAGTCAACCTTTGTCTTCTACATGTATACTTACAGGCAGGCAGACCCTACTCCATATACAGACATCTTCACTAGATGCACAGAGTGGATAAATAAAAATAAATTTGAAATGCTTCATATCTTATCCTTTATTTACTACCAATAGGTGCATTTCTTAGCCACAACAAAGTATATTCTTCAAGTTCAGTAGATTTAACATAAACATATACTGACAATTTTTAGCTCATCTACTGTCCATTTTCTTATTTTGTGAGTTGAAAGATATGTTTGTTATAACATTTTCTCTACAGTATAGGATCAAGTCTAGAGTAAGAGAGTTTATGAAGCTCCATAGTCATATTCCTGTAATATCCTCTGAACTAGATCATTTTCAGTACTTTTATTTTGTAATATTGGCAGAATTTTTTCTGAGGTAGATTGTCATCATGTTACCTCTGACATAATTTTTTATATAAATTGAAATCTCTAGTGCAAATGCTAATGTAGAAGTATTAAAATATGCACAAATTCATTGACCACATCAGAGCAATCAATGCACTCCAAGAAGTTTTATGCAACATGGGAAATGTTTGGATTATATCAAACCTGTGTAACACCAACTAGACATAACTTAAGGTCTAGCGTTATTGTCATAGAGGATTACAAATTTAATAAAAACACAAAGTAGAACAATGTTTTAGTCATTAGAACTCGTTGAGGAACTGGCATCATCTCAATAATAAAAGAAAGGAAATTGAAAATTGACACGAGCAGTATCATATCCAAAGCAGAAGAAGATTATCATCAAGCTAAAGCGCTAAACCAAAGAGAATGGGTGCAAAGAAAGATTAACTTCTGTCTGTAAGTTTTTCATTGGTCAATGAGATAGTGTGGTGGGTAAAGGCTCTTGTCGCCAAGCCCAATGACCTGAGTCTGACCGCCTGAACGCATACAGTGAAAAGAGAGTACAAACCCCTTCAAGTTATTCTCTGACCTCCATATGTGCACTGTGCTTCATGGCCCTTCCTCTTCCCACAATTACAAGTAAATGTAAAACTCTAGAACTTTTTCTCATTGGTATACTTTAATGAACAGTTATTACATTGTTATATAGTATAAAATTGCAGAAGTTCCAGCTGTCCAAATTTCCAGTTTCATTGCATATGTTTTTTGAAAACTATGATCATATAATCTATATGTGCATTCATACATTTTGATGGTGCTTTTTGTTCAGACAAATGGATTGTAACATAAGGGTAATTTTTATAGTGAAATTTATTTATTATTTATTTTTTATTAAAAATTTCCACCTCCTCCC
>LOEQ01001397.1:235947-254811 GCA_001685075.1 Bramus lutescens
ATGATCATATGGTTTTTTTCTTTCAGTTTATTTATATGATGGATTACATTTATAAGGGTAATTATATAGACACATTTCTGAGTCATATGTTTTGGAGTTTAAATTGTAAAACCTGATATTTGAGAGGAAGCAAAGCTTCATTTTCAAGACCAAGATAATTTCCCAGACCACATTTGTTTCACCTGTTTACTATCCTTTGTACTGCTAAGATTTTCATGAAAATATAAGACAATCCAGCTTGGTATTTAAATATCCTCTTTACATGGTCTCTATTTAAAAAAAATTAGCCAAAGCTAGTAAGTTATTCAGGGTGAAAAAATATATATGTATGTTCTTAATTGTGAAAATAACTGAGGATATCACTTTCTCAGAAATCAGAAAGACAATAGTGGTGGTAGCTAAAGGCAGATACTGACTCAGTGATCGACTTCTGAGGCCATGTTGGAGAAATAATTTAAATTAGAAGTCGTGGGGTACATATTTAACAGAGTGTTTCATGCTTTAACTTGGAGTTAAAGTCATGTTTATAGAAAAACATAATTTATATTGGAACAAAAATAGAAAATAATGGTCAAGACAGACAAAGAAGAATTTTAACAGTTAAAGATGTGAAGAGATTGCTTTTTCTTCTCTCTTTCCCCTCTACTTCTCTCTCTCTCACACACAAAGACAAACAGATAAACCAAACTCATACTATGTTGCTATGATGACACTAGTTTACTTTGGAATTCCTATAATAATTCTAAGCTTCTAATATATAACCTACCCTGGCCATCAGAAGACTGCTCTAACAGTATACTCAGTAAAATTTAGTAGATATATGGAAGAGAACCAATGGCCTTTTAGCATTATTTTATGTTAGTGTCCCATGAATAGCATGAAGACATTATTCAATATTTAGTCCTCATCTTCTTGTTTATTTTAATCCACAGAGGGATAGGGAAGAAAACGTCATTCACTAATACGTTTTTCCATGTTGCTCTTATTTCTATGAAACTTGTGCTTTGAAATAGTTTGTTTCTAAATTCCAGAATCATTAATTAATAACTGATTTACCCCATTCTACCTTTAGCCTTATACAAGTGTCTAGCAAAAGTACATTTCTATATGTATTCATTGGCATAATTAATATATGTGCATAATAAAATATAAAGGCCAATCATGATTTCTGTCAGTCCTATTTGAATATTTAAAATATGTTAAAAGACTCAATGATTGCCACTTGCTGATCTATTAAGGGTGAACCTTTCAGAATTATGTAAGTCAGTACATTGCTAAGACACAGCAAAAGGACTGAAGGGTTTCAATGACCACCAGTCTTCAAGGGAATTGTGAGTTCTGAAGAAAGAAACTTTAAATGAAAGCATTTCTCTGATTATTATAATAGCTGTAACCAAGGTTAATAACTGACAATCCCCTGACTAATACATTAAATATGTTTTGCTTGAGCAGAATATGTCTAGAGGTGGCATGTCTGTGCAAAAATTCTGATTAAGTTATTCATCAGCTAGTCTGATGCTAACTACTTTTGACAACCCTGGAAGTAGAACTACAGGGAAAACCTAAATTGATCTCTTGGATGGATTTTTGCATATAGCCAGTAGCAATAATACATAATGCCTCCATTCATAGGGCATCAGATATTCATAGGAATTTTGGCATAGCACATAGCAGGAAGAGTCAGAATAAGAAATGGCATTCAATTTTACTCAGGAAAAATATTTTCATAAAGATTTGGAAAAGTCAAGTGCACATAACAATTCAAAACATTACTATTTAGACTGCAAAAGTAGAGAGGATTAAAAACGTTTGACAGAGTTTACGAATTGTTCCACAAAACTTTTATAATTGGGAGTGAGATACTAGACAATGAAAATTATAACTTAGGAAGAAATTGAAACAGGTAGAACTACATTATTTATGGCAAATACTATAACCCATAACAAACAAGCAAAACATCTGTGCAAAACAAGGTCTACTCTGGTCATAAAATCAGGACTACTGAAGCAGTCCTTCTTAGGTGATTGGTAGGTGGTTTCAAAAGATTTCTTTTAAAGTTCCATATAAAGTATTTCTTTGTTCCTGCCCATATAATAGTGTGGATCACTGTAATAAAAGTTTCCATGCAAAACCCTCTTTTCAGGTGATTTGCACTGAAGAAAATAGAGCCTAAGGGAGTCTAGAAGCTCAGCTCTTCTATGTTCTGTCATAACCTTTGAAACAGAGATTCCTAAAAAGTATTTTTATTTCCCTACTTTCAGAGAACTCAGTCACATACATATCTAAGCTCCCAGGGGACCCAAAGCATGGAACAAAGGTTCAGGAGCTTTTTGTTGCTATTTTTTTGTACTTTTCATGGAACATTTCATTAACATTTGGAGGATTTCAGACGTTGTGTTTTAATCATAGTCACCCTCCCATCCCAGCCCTTCACAGAGTCCCCCCTCCCTTCCTGCTCATAAACTCCATATTTGGTGTTGTTTTACCCCATCAAAGCTAGTATGTCCTGCCCAAATACTCTTGCATGTGTGCCAGCTGTAGTATGGTCTACCAACTATTGGCAATACTCTCGGAAAAGACTGATGCTTCTTCTTTCTTCGCCTAAGAACTGCCAATAGCTCCTCAGCTAAGGGATGGGGTTATATGCCCAATTCCCCTTTCCATCCTGGGACTTGGTCGTCCTAGAAGTTTTTATGATCAATTAGCAAACACCAGTTAAGTCTCTATAAGCATTAAGTAGCCCAAAATGCTATGAGAGTGGTTCATGCCGATAATATCTGGAGTTTATAATACACATAATGAGGTTTCTGCTAAGTTCTGAGCTCTAATTGCTAATAGATAATCTGCTGTGGGAAGGATTGACATGAAGTATTTCATTCCCAACCTGACCTACAACACTGGCAATGCTATTTGTCGCATAAGACTCAAATGTAAAGAAAAATGAAAAAGGTTCCTTGTAGGGAAAAAGTTTGAATACCCTTGAGATTGGGAATAGGTAAGTGTGTCTGGTCATGAAAATTTACCAGTATCACCAAACAATACTTACTGGTTATGCAGCACAACCGTCTCCAGTAGATCACATTAATTCCATGTCTGTATGTTATGGGGCAGTATGGTTGAATATGACAGAGAAACATTCTTCAAATATATCAAGAAATTGCATCGCTTGAAGTTTAAAACTCTCTGTAAATCTGTGATTCTTATGCACCTGCTTCCCTGACTCCTGTTTGGAATTGGAGAAACTGCAGGCTCTTGCTGGGAAACCCCACTCCTTGGAGAACTAAAAGAGAAGACCTGACACTCCAGTGACGGTTTTCTTTATGTACCTGTCCATGGCAGACTGCTCTAATTAAACTTCTTACCTCCAATGCTCTGCCTCAGTATCGTTGAATCTCTCATCTGCAACCATTCACACACTACATCTACAACCAACAAATAACAAGAAAAATCACAAGTGTTGGTTTTGACCTTGGTTTTCACTCCTTGATCTAAATGCTATATAATTTCTGGTCATGATGATACAGGGATATTGAGGTGTCTTTGATAATAATGGGGACTTCTTGGGGACTTTGAGTCCTGGAAAACTCAACAGCCACAAAAGCCCCTCCCAGCCAGTGGCTTTCAAGTACTTGTTGATGGTGGGTGTGGTAGCTTGAATAGGAATGTCCCCCAAAGGCTCATATATTTGAATGCTTAGTGAGTGGCTTTAGGAGGTGAGGCCTGTTGGAGAAAGTATATCACTGGTAGTGGGATTTGGGGTTTCAGAAGATCAAACCAGGCCCAGATGCCCTCTCTCTTCCTGCTACCTGCCAATCTGGATGTAGAACTCTCAGCTATTCTTCCAGTGCCATGTCTGTCTACAGGTTGCCTTGCTTCCTGCTATGATGTCAATGGACTAAAGCTCTGAACTGTAAGCAAGTTGCAATTAAATGTTTTTCTTTATAAAAAATAAAACCACGTCCCACCTGAACAACGCAAGTAGATTATAGTAGTTTCTAGTGACTGTATCTTTTAGGTATAGCAGAGTCCACTTCACCTTTGGACAGTGACATTGAGCTAACATTCCCACTATTTTTCTGTGAATTGTTTGCTTCAGAAGTGAGAAAAGAGAACAGTGTGGAACCACAGATACAACTATATGAAGCTACAATAATCAAGGTGCATTAACACAGTGCATTTTTTTCCATAGCAGAGTTACCATTGACTGATGGGTGATTAGACAACACAGAAGAATTTTGCCCGTTCCATTTTCTCTTGCTTCTTTGGAATTCTGATGCATATTTGACTTTTGCAAAGCTCTAAGACTAATTTGCCACTGCCCTTTGAGTAGATGGGTGGCTAGTTCTAGAGTAGCTAGATGCAAACCATAATTATTAAAGCTATTTATTGCATTTATGTTCCTAAAATTCTTATCAGCAGGGAAAATCACCAGTTACTTCATGTTTCTTTTATACTTTTTCATTCCCAGATCTAAGCATTAACTCATAAAAAGTTCTGCATCCAATATGGCTATCATTGAAGCATTTAAATTTTACCAGGGGTTCAGTCTAACAGGTTTAAAGTGTATGTAATAGGCTCAGCAAACACGGCTAGTGTTTCTGATACAGACATGCAACTTTTCAAACAGATGATTAGTTTTAAGAATATGGAAGAGCAGAACCATGATGCATGGTTTCGTTCAACCTCTTGCTTTGCCACAGTCCTTGGTGGTACTTCTGTTGACACAGAGCACTTTGATATGAAGCCAGGCATTTTCCCTCTCCATAATTTATACTTCAATTCACCATTCCTACTGAGTAACATCTGTCTTTAACCTCTGAACTTCTTTTTTAATTATCTATTTATTTTATGTATATATGTATGTGCTTGAGTTCATGCAGTGCCAACTGATGTCAAAAGAAGCTGTTAGATTCCCTAGAACTGGAATTACACCATGTGGGTGATGGGAACCAAAGCTAGGTCTTCTGCAGGATCTGCAAACACTGTTATTAGCCATCTTTCCAGTCCCAAATGTCTGAACTGTCAATTTTGTTAGTTGATGGGGAAACTCAGCCAATCACATCTGGCTAGGGTGTGGCCGCCTGGAGCCAGGTAGATAAACNTTCCCCGTTTTCAATTATTAAATTATATCTGTTGTTTTGAGCTGGTCTGGTTATTTAGTGTACCGATCAAATATGCCAACAATTACAGTTAGTAAAGCTTCTGTGTGCTTCAGGGATGTATTGTTTAGTTTGTCTTCCTTATACATTCTTCTGATGGTCCTGTGTTTGCATGAGCCACTCATGATTCTTGCTGTCAGGGAAGCAACCATTTTGCTTTTCAGAGCTTGCATATGGGTATGGACTCAGAAAGTAGTTATTTGAAAACATACTGCCTACATAGTATATTGTTGGTTATAATATGCATAAAATCAATACATGAAAAAATGCAAGCAAACAAATGGAGAATAACAGGAATCTCAGATGTGCTGGGACAGTTCTAGATGTGACTGGTTTTAGACCTAGTTGTTGTTATTGGCAATCAGGACCCTTTAATCCTGACAGTTTCAGGACGCCAAGATGAAAGTGAAACAGTTTCTTCCATAAGTTTTCAGTATTCTATGAGATTCCAAGTAGCCTGCTAGTTCTAGACTGCATTCTCTAGGTTCATCAATGTGGAAACTTCCGGCCCAGTTGCACTGTTGTTCCTGTTCACTTTTGAAATTCAAACTACAGGAAGTTAGGTAAGTATGTATAGGAAATAATATGGTGGCAGGAATTTTCAAATATACTCAGTGTATTCCTCGGAACTCTGATAATAATTGTGTACATGTCCGTGAAAACATGTTTTAAATGATTTGGTTATGTACATAAGATCAAACTGTCCTGTTTATGTGGCATGTTCGCTGAATGGTAACTATAGAAACATTAGTACACAATCTCTTTTTCAGGTCAATTTTCCATTTGGAAAAGTAAGCACTTGTGATCTTTGTCAGAGTTATTATAAACTCCTTTTTAAAAAAATGGAAATGAAATGGGATCTGGTTGCTGCTATGGTAGGTAGGTTGTAAGTTATTAGACAGGAGCACTGACGATAAAAGCACTCAGAGAGAAGGTGGACCGTCAGTTTGCATTTTTACTTTGCTTGCCATGCTCATGTGTGATTGTTTTTTTATGAATATCTCCTGAAATGTTACTATGCATCAGTGAGTAATGATTTAAGCCTCACTTAGAACACATTCTAGACTTTTTCTAAGCATAGCTAATTCTAGCATAAGTGTAGTTTACACAGATTGTCATTCTTTAACATATAATTTTCTTTGCTAATAGTATATATTAATTCAAATCCAAAATTCACTAATCTGAAAAAAAAACTCTACCAATATGCAAAGTCGTATTGGTATGATGGTGAAACTACATTAAATGCTTTCTATATGTGAGGTGTAATGAGAAGATGAAGTTTTAAAGCACTGATACACACACACACACATACACACACACACACATATATTTTTATTTAGAGACAGGGTTTCTCTGTAGCTTTGGAGCCTGTCCTGGAACTACTAGCTCTAGACCAGGTTGGCCTTGAACTCACAGAGATCCACTTGCCTCTGCCTCCCAAGTGCTGGGATTAAAGGCATGTGCCACCACCACCCAGCACACTGGTATATTTTTAATACATAGCAATTGACAGTTAACCATAGATTTTTCAAAATGTCATAGTTGCTTTCATTCTGACAGCCCTCAAAATTGTTAGTGTGTTTTTAAGTCAGAGGCAATGAAAATAGAGCCCACTGACAGACCTGGAAAGTATCAACAAAGAAGCTGCTCATTTCTGGCATGGTAGTTAATTACTTCCCAAATTTGTTCATTATGTTCCTTTATCATTTTATAACGACAAGCACACTTCTTAAATGTTACAAATATTTAGGTTCTCAGTGAATCCGTGACTAAATTACACATGTTATAAATTAGAATATGAGTGTGCCCAACCAAATAACTACGTTGTGTTTTCAAACATTTGTTAACACCTCAGAAAAAAATTGAAACCAATCATAGTCACTTTTGCATTACCCTTTTTCCTCTCTTAGATGCTACAGCTAATCTTTGCTACTAAACAATAGCAGTAAGACATAAAATAACTTTTTCATTGGAATTTTTTCTGAGTACAAATAGAGTGCCGAGTTTGCATTTCTATGAGATTTTAGTGAACCTTTATTTGTTGTTATTGTGGCCACCTAACCTATTACCATCTTATCAGGGAGGAGTGTCTAACTCTGTATAAATGAGGAAATTGCTCTTTTGAGAAGCCTCATGCAGAACTACTATAAGCAGAATTCAAGGTGGATTAAAAGTTCACTGCAGACCCTTGATATAAATGTTTTCATATATGGGAAGATCTCATTTCAGAGTTAGTTTGTGGCATGACACAGAAATTTTATGGCTATAAACAGCTCCCATTCTAACTTTGTCCTGCCTTAACATTCTTAGTAAAGGATTTTAGACAGAGTCCAGTGTTGCTGTATGAATATGCAATATTTGTCATAGTAGTTTATGCACTATATCACATCGCAATATCCCCATTTGCATGTCATGTGATCACAAAATACTGCTGCATTTTTATATGAAACATTGTACTGTTGAGTTAAATGCACAGTTCAAAATGTCTAAATGTTGTGGGAACAAATAAAAAGGATAGCTTGAAATTAATTTTGCATTTATGTTTGGCACTTTCATTATTGTGCCGTTGGAGATGCCTTGAGTAAAGAACCTTTACTGTTTTAGTCTCTTCTGGATAGAAAAAACATTTCTAGGTAGTATCCTTGAAAGATACGTGAGCTTACCTTTAGTTGCTGGTAACTCTCAATCATGTACACATTCCGTAGATTATTAAAGCAGTTTGTATAATTTCCATAGGTCTTCGGAACAGGAACACCAAGACAATTAGATACATTCCTTGTCATCTCACAGAATTCAAGGGAAAGGTCCTGCTATACAGTTTTGGTTGGTTTGAATTAGTTTTCTAAGACAGGTTTTCTCTGTAGTCAGTAGCCATGACAGGCTCCAAACTCATAGTGATCCTTCTCCCTCTGCCTCCCAGCTGCTAGAATTGCAGGTGTTTACCTTCATGATTAACTCTAGACAGTTTTTGGATGTGTGCATGCTAAATGGGTTTCCATACATACTAACTCAACCGACAGTCTTGCTTTTAACCAGCACTTTCTTCGATATGAATACTTCCAAAATCATTTCCCTTCAAAGAAGCATGGCATTCTGAATTCCAATGAGATAGGACTTCTTGTGAGTTTTACTTGATTTACTGGTTGCTTCTGATTTCTTCAGCATTGATTTTGTGTGTTTCTAAACTGCTAATTGGAGAACTTGACTGCCGAGTTTATTCAGTGAGGTTGGATTGTGTGTCCTTAAATTTCTAATTTATTTGTATTTAATTAACTCGTTATGAATGCAGAAATTGGAAGAATGTACCAGGTAATGATCAGACTAGCCTCCCATTGTGCTGTGTGTTCAGAAAAGCCTTCAGAACGTCTCGTGGCACCCTATCTTGTTGAGGCTCTCGGAGTACAATGTATATGCCATTTGCACACATCTTATTTCCAAATGTTTCTTGCATGTAGAACTATCATTTCATAAACTATACTTTAAGTTATTTGAAGGGGAGAATGGCACCTTTTTTATTTTCTTTTGCATCAATTTCACTTTCAAATGCCCAGTACATAATCTACAAATGTATAGCGAATAAGAGAACAAAACTTGAGTGTGTAATAGGTCAATAATTGAGAGAAAATGAATGACTTCTCTAATATAGTAAGAAAAGCTTATCTGAAGATGTGACTGTTTAGTAAAGAGCTATTTGGAAATTCAAATGAGATCTGTTTCAGTGTGCCTTCATGGACTTATGCCTCTCTCCCTTTTCATTATGAGTGCTGTGTACACCAAGACTTTATCACCTGCTCCAAAATACTGATGAATAAAATGCTGTTTCATTAAGCAAGTCTTTTTCTGTGTACGGGAATCACTAGCTGAATGCAGTTGCATTGGTAGTTACAATGTAGGCACATTGAGATCCAGGAGTGGAGCTTTCAATGTGCGAATGTGTATATGAATTCGAGCAGCTTTCTTCCTTTGTCATCATCCCTTTTGCCTTGAATATTAGACAATGCTGTTGGTTTGTTTCCTGTAGTTCCTTGTCTTGTTTTTCTTAAGGTCATAATGACTCAACTTTGCATTCCTGATGGATTTTTAAATAAGATCCACACACTGAGGATAAGGAGAGCAGAGATGTGATGTGCTTTTTATACCTGGGAGCCAAGTTTTCATCTTAAAAATAGATGAGGTAAACCTAGAAGAAATGAACTTCCATCTTTATCTACTCTCAATCAGAACAGTGGGATAGATTTCTGTGAAATCTTTCACAATAGTATTCTTTACTTCTCTGCCTTCAATTATCTAGTTTATTTATATGAAAGTAGCATTAGGGTTCTCCTAGAGACATAATTATTTTAAACCAATAAAAGATGATTACGCCTTCTAATTGCCTGCAGTTAATGGTCCTGCTCCTCATCCCACGGAATAATGTGGAAAATGTCACATTTGAGTTTTCTATTACTCATACAAGAAATGAATGTGTGTGAATGGTGTCAAAACACAGCAACTCGCTGTATGCAAATGACATGATACATAACTAGATATTGCTAAAATGAAAATATTTGCTCATGTGGGCTTATAAATACACTTTTTGGGCTCTAAGTTTTTATCGTCATATAATGAGCATTAAATCTGTATTCTTGACCCTGAGTAATGGTCCAGGAAGCAGACCAAGTGACCTCCAATCTGAGCTATCATTACCCCACATAAGAGAACAATTCATGGTTTCCCTCTGTGTTAATATCAGGTTTTGGTTTCTTTGAGCCTGTTTGTTTAGTTTCCCCATCGTGCCGTCTTCCAAACATTTGTTATTTTTCCTTTCATGCAGTTTGAATTAATGTGGGTGATTGTGGTAGTTAGAGGTTTTTCTCTCCCAGTTAGTAATTATCCAATCTATAGTTTTCATGCCAAACTTAGTGCAACGGAAATAGGAAAGTTGAGACTTCTCAGAAGAAATCTTGGTATAATTGACTACATATGATGTGTAGGCATTGATAGGATTAAAATAAATTTACCCCCAAACGTGCTGCAGTTCTGTGTTAGGAGGTTTTAGGAACACAACTACCAAACGTCAGGAATCCTCTGGTATTTTCGTGGGAATCTTGTCTCTTCTATGAATTTCTCAAGTTGTAATTGCTGAGAATTTCCATTATTTTTGTTGCCAAGAAAGTCTGCTTGGGAGTTCTTCGGAGGAATTGTTAGCAGCTGAAACACTAAACTTTGGTCACCTAAGATGAGAGGAAGTGTGAAAGCACTGGATTTGCCTTAGTTTTGCTTATTATTTCTTTACATTTTATTTCTTTGGGTATCAAAAATGCTGATATTTGTAATTTTTACAAAGCTAAACTCAAATAGTTCCATGCTGTTCTCTTACAGATGAGCTCGGAAAAAAAATAATATCATAATGCATGCATTTATTTTTTAAGACTCTTAAAAACAATGAACTTAAAGATAACTTTTAAACAACAAAATCTTTCATGAAATTCCTATTTATGCATAAATGTATTTTAGAGAAATAATGAGATTGAGTTTAATATTCGCAGGTTCATTCTGTAAAATGAAGGTGGGGGATTTGTGTAATTCTTCCAGTTACTATGAGAATTGAGTATCCATTTAATTATAGAACGATGTGTAGAGATTCCGCAATGGAGCTCTCAACCATTCGTACTTGTTGCTTGACTGTGCATGAAATTTTCCATCTCATAATCTAGAGGTGCCTAGAGGAAATAATTCCCCTGGTAGTCACTTACAGCCTTGATTTTCAAATATTTAGGTTTACAGAAAATAGAAATATAGAGCCATCCAGACCTGAAACCAAACACAAGCATCATAAGCTTCAGTAGCCTATGGCATGCCAACTCTGCTTTTGAACAAACCACCTTAACTTTTGAACTTCAATAAGAATGGTATTATTTAGTTCTAAAATTCACTGAGATTACTTTTGTGAATTATCTGTCAAATGTATATGTTCAATAAATACCTGGGTCTCCATCATTCAAATGGACATTGAACTAAAGATATCTTTTAGATAACAAATGTTCTAAATACATTTCTAAACTTTACTATTAACTAAGAAGTATGACATATGGAAAGGCACTGTTTGTAGACCTTTTAAAGTGAAACATTTTAAAATGAGATGCGTTTCTTGTGGGAGCTTTGTTCCCTAGTTGTAGGGTTGTGTGTATTTCTCTGTTCATTATTGACTGAAAACTCTTCTTAAATGAGCTGAAAATATCATTATGAAAATCAAAGTACTGGACTTATTTAAGTTCAAATTTCATAGTATAAATCTGAGATCATTTCAGAGCTCAGAATTTCTATGGTTCACCTGCTTAACATTAAAAATATATGATCCAAAATTCTAGCACGGAAAAGGGAGCTGGACATGAGCTTCCACCCCTAGCTAAGGAGCCATTGGCAATTGCTAGCTGCTGGGAATGGAATAGTCAGGATTTCCTAAGAGTATAACCCTTCATAAGTCAGCCATACTCCAGTGGAAGGACACTTAGCAGAAAATGTTTGGGCAGCACAAATTAGCACTGTTGGGAAAACACATACATATGTACACACTCACACACAATAGGTTGAGAATGAAAGGAGCCACCAGGAGAGGTTGGGAAAAGAGGGTGGATATCATCAAAACTTGTGCAAAATTCTCAAAGAGCTAATAAAATATTAAAAATTAAAAGCATGATCCTGTGAAAATATCCAAAATAGAGCATTGTGATATGCCCAGAGTTGTGGTTTTCTTTTTCTCTTTTTGCATGGACCTAAGATCTCTGTAAATTGTATTTGATATGTATCTGCAGGTGATTAAGAATACACAAAACCTACCAACAGATTACTATACAAATCAAGAGATAATTCATTTGGAATGCTAAACATTGTTTCATATTTCATCACTAGTCCACTATTCTATTTAGAATTTTTATTGCCGTGAAGAGACACCATGACCAAGACAAGAAAACAACTAAATGCTTTCTTTACAGTTTCAGAGATTCAGTCTATTATCATTATGACAGAGAGCACGGCTGCGTGCAAGCAGAAGTGCTGCTGGAGTAATAGAGGAGAGGCCTACGTCTTGCAAGCAACAGGAAGTTGACTGAGACACTGGGCAGTATCCTCAGCATAGGAAACCTCAAATCCCACCCCCACAGTGGCACATTTCCTCCAACAAGGCCATACCTACTCCAACAAAGCCTCACCTTCTAGTAGTACCACTCCCTATAAGATTATAGGGGTCAATTATGTTCAAACTATCACAGTATTCCTACTTACTTAAATTTATGATTGATTTATTTATGAGAACTCACAATCTTGGAAATTCTTTATAAATAAATGATGACTCGCTCCACAATGGTTATATACTTTTGTATTTAGACAGTCCTGTCATGTACTCTTTATAGCCTCCATTCTTTATAAATTGGAAGACTGGACACCTAATTAAGGGCCCTCACTGGATATCTCAATGGGCTTTCTAAGTATACTAATGTCACCCAGTTTGTTTTTAAAATACCTCTGAACCTTGAATGACCTCATAAACTTACCCTATACCTTAGTCCCAATCCAGTCGTTCTTAGGGTTCTAAGCTAACAGATTATGTGGAATTGGTAATAGAAGGATTAGGTAGGTGAGAATTTAAGGTATCATAAAAGGTTCATATAAGAAAGTGTTGTTCAGCCTTTCCTTCTTTATGTTTTGGTCTGCTGTCCCATGTTTAGTCAAACCCCTGTCCGTCTACACTCAGTCATTTCACTGCTGAATGAAAAGGTTTCTATTAATCCAGAATAGTTATTTTTAATCTGGAATAAACACCATAATTAATGGTACTGGTGCCTTTTAGCAGATATCACCTCTTTTCTGTATGATCCTGGAGAAACATGAATTGCTAAAAATGAAGGTGGGGGCAGAACAGCAGCAGAGCTACCTCTTGTAGGTGGCACTCAGGGCTCATCTTTAGGCTCCATTTTGTATCAAAGTCAGATATACTGCAAAATATTAATAATAGTTATCATCATAGGGGTGGATCAGAAGGCATTCTTATTTTCATGTCTCTATTAGTTCCATATCCTCACTGTTCTTCCCTATCTTAGATGACCCAGAACTCAGAATATTACTCTTTCCAACGCCATTGATTCTACTTTGCCTGTTTACTCCACATTTGTGTCTACTTTGAATCTATGCTGTTGTTGCTGTAAGACAATGTGCAGTGCTGGTTTACTCCAAATTCATGACTGTTGCTGACCATCTATGGGGCAAATAGAGGAAACTGTTCGCAGAGTAGAGAGATTTACACGTCTTCGTATGGAAAGAACCTTAGGATAGTGCCTGGCACCTAGTAAATTCAGTGTAAACTTTTCTTTTCGACTCTAATTTCTCCCTTTTCCTTCTCCTTTTGCTATTATTATGCTAAATTCTCTAGGTAAATTATTGTTGCTTATTTCACGCTTGATTTCTCTTGCAGTACTGAGCATTTCCTTGCTTTCCTTATGGGTAATTCTGTTTTCCTGGGGCAACCTTACAGATGTTGAGTTCACCCAGATATGGATTTAAAGAAGGCCTGGAGAAGTTGCCTGTTGGGTCATAATGGCAGGAGATACAGAAAGTGAAACCAACTATGTATAAGAGAGTGGTTACCATAAGGTATAGTAACCTAGGCCACAGCAAAATTTCTTTATACTCTCATCTCCATACCTACTAGCCCACTTTTATCTCTCTCTTCATTCTCTGTCTTGTTTGTACTATTGTTCAGTTTCATTCTTCCTACATAAGGGCAGCCTATACATTGCTGCCCGGAATTCAACTCTGCCTTACCAGTGCAGAGACTGTTCAGGTTGTCTTTGTCTCTGTCATCAAATTTCTCTCTCTGCCATGCCATCCTCATTAGCATACCCAAACATTAATTGTTCCTGTTTACAAAAGAAAAATCATCTTTTTTGTTGGATACTTCACCAGCTGTCCTCCATTTATCCAGGAAAACCTTCCAGAGACTTATATATCCCTTGTCTTCACCTTATCTCATGCCACCCTCTTCCATTCAGAGTTTTGACTGTCCTTGTCGGGTGCTGTTTGGAATGTCACATATGATCTCCACTTTGCTAAATCTAGTATCTGGTCCTCAGTCTTGCTGTCATTGACAACCTGACAGTCCACCACTCCTTTCTCCTAAAAGTTCTGTTCTCACTTGGCGTCCAGAACACCACATTCTCCTACTTTTCCTCCCACCACACAGGCTGATCCTTGCAAATCTCCTTTGTCCTCTTTGTCTGATCTCTTTCAGCTTTAGCCTTTGGTGAGTCCCAGTTCTTTAACTTTTTTCTTGCTACATCTGTACTCTAAATCTATCACTATCGTGCTTTCAAATATTGGTGACCCCAGCCTAATAGACCTTTTGTGTAATATGCAATCATATTTCCAGCTGCTTCCCTAACATCTCCACTTGGATATTTAAGCAGTGTCCTTCAGCTAATACATCTAAATGATAACTGTTTATAGCCTGTACCTAAATAGTCAATACCCTCCCAGTATCTTAGATGTTATCAATTTTTCTTATCTTTCTCTTTTAATACACCAAGCACCAACATATCTTGATTTCCCTTTAAAATATATACAGTCCAGAAGCAAACAGGTTCTTATTTCCTGCCATTTTAGTCTACTCCAGTGGTTCTCAGCCTATGGCTCACGACCCCCTTTGAGGAGGTAAGCCATGGTAGGAAGAGTCAAGGCCAAAAGCTCCAAGGCAGGGGCAGGATCATCAGGATGTAATGAAAGACATCAAGACGTCCAATATGGCCAGAGCATAGTGTGGAGGAAGTGGGAGACAGTAGGTATTAGGAGGGTGTAGTTGCACAGTTGATAGATTTCCTCATTGCCTTCTTGTCTCTGATCACGTATCCCTTCATCAGAGAGGTTTCCCTGATGGATTAATCCAAAATAGCGCTTTGGCACTGTCATTTTTCTTTTTTTTAGATTGATTTTTTTTGTATCTATATTATACTTACACAAATTATGTAGTGCATTTAAATGGGTCAAGGCTTGTTGAATTTGTTGAATATATCTGTTAAATCAAATGTTTATGTATATACAGTCAACCTGTATCTGTGTGGGTTCTGCATTCATGGATTCAACTAAATATAAATTGAAAACACTAAAATCGTACCTGTTCTGAACCTGTAGAAACATTTTGTCCTCACTATTCCTTGCATAGTGTATGGCAGCTGTTTACATAGCATTGGCACTGCATCAATTATCATAAAATTACAGTGATAGCAGAAAATGTGGGGAAGCTGTACATCATTTATATGTGAATACCATGTCATTCTGCATAGGAGACTTGAGCACATGTAAAGTTCAATATGGAAGGACGGCACGAAGAAACAGATACCGTGAGACAACTGTGCTGCTTGTGTCTGTACTCTGGAATATAAATTCTTTGTAGGTGAACTTTTGATCTTATTGAATGAATCTGTTTATATCTGCATATTGCCACCCCCAAAAGAATGACAGCTTCTTTAAGGCAGGCTTTTTTTTATTTAGGGATATATCCCAGTGCCTGAAACAGCATCTGGCATATAATGGGTGCTTAAAAATGTTGTTTGAAGTATTTCATTAATTAATTAGTTTGGAGATTGAAACAACTCCTAAGGGTAATAATTGCATTCAATCATAATGATGAATAAATAACCAAATATTTAGATGAGGACAGTCTATTGTTAATATTATTTGTTTTTTCCAAATTCATAATCTTATTTTATCTTTTGCTGTGGTGATAATAATTTTTCAAAGATAATTTTATATAAACAAAAACTGGAGGCTCTATGTGAATTAAACATGTTACCTAATTTATATTAAACATCTATAGCACAGTCAGTTATTCATCAGATATACTGCTAGGGAGCCCTCTAAGTATAAAGTATACATTTATAAGTAAGTTATTCATTATAAGTCAGGTATACCTGTCTAATACTCTGTCTGATGGTGGTATTGATATTACATGTGTCATAACTAGTTAACTGGGAATTTGGATTCAGTTTGTGTATTTGTACCACACGCAGCCTACCTATCACTAAAATAAGAATGCTGAAATGGCTGTCTTATAAAGTATTTTTAAATATGCATTCATATCTGTTTCCCAGAGATGTTCAATCTATGTTAGTACTTGCTTTGTACAGGTCTTGGAGGTAATTTGCTATAGTATCTCAGGTGTTAATAAGGAAAATTAGGTTATTTGAGGATTCTAGGTGTAGTGAAAGGGGAGCGGGCCTGCCTTTCATCCCACCTGGCTCCCACAAGGCTAGCTTATACCCCAAAATAACAACACACAAATTGTATNCTATGTTCTGACCTATCAGGCCAAGCAGTTTTCTTTATTAATTAACCAATGAAAGCAACAGATAGATAGAAGACCCTCCTACGTCATCTAGGAACCTTTGTGTACAGGTACTTTGTTCACTTGCATATGTCTTTTTTGTTTGTGTGTTTGTTTGTTTGATTATTTTCTTGTGATATTTACAGGTTGCCCTGTAACCCATAGTGCTGTCTCAGATTCCCTCATGCTAAGATTATAGTTGTGTACTTCAGGTACTTTTTCCCCTTTACATCCCAGCTTTTAGTTTATAGTAGAATGAAGGAAAACATTGCTCCAAATCCGCCATCCAGAGATTTTTAGTGTGTGTTATCCATATGAGCATATATGGATATGGATGTGTATATATATGTACCTCTGCACTACTATGATAATTCTCTAAAGGCTCCCCTTGCTTAAGTTTTTATTTTCTTTAATTTCATTTATATTCAACTGAAGTCTAAATTTAAAAGGGAGTTTCTGAAGAAAAATCCACAGTTTTGAAGTAACTGGGTTATGATTTTAATTGTTCCATTATTGTTAATATTTTGTGCTCTATTTATAAATTAAAATTTATCGTAGGAATGTACATATAGAAACAAAACAATATATAATGGAACCTAAGCATCCATGGTACAAAGTAATGTTCAGGAACTTGCTCTTTTCCTCTACACCTTATAAATATTTTATATGTCAACAAGTTTACAGTTATGTTGTAATGTTTTTAAAACTTAAAAGTATTCTGTAGTCTGTATAGACTGAAATTTGCTAATCCAGTCCTCTTTTGATGAATGGTTGCCTTTGTATTTGTTACTATAAACTAGTTCTGAAGCAAATATCTTTATACATGTATCTTTTAAATTTGATATGAAAACGACTTCAAGATTTCTTCCTTACTATCATTATGTTGTGCTCCTGTATATAAAGGAATCACTAAAGAAGTTTCTCCCTATACTATTTTTAAATGATTATAAAATTCAAAGTAATGAAATTGAATAAATGAGATTTTACTCTGTACTTTATTCCCAGGAGAAAAAAAATATGCTCAGAGGCAATGAAATAATGAAATAGCCCATCAACAGAGCCAGCCAGACAGGTAGACAGATGAGAGAGGGAGGGAGAAAAGAAGAAACAGAGAGAGAGAGAGAGACAGAGACAGAGACAGAGAGAGACAGAGAGAGAGAGAGCTATTTAAGTGAACTATCAAATCTCTTGAACATTTTCACTTACAAATACCAACCTTATCTTCTTGACATTTTTGTTAGATTTGATGCTGACAATAAAAACTTGGGAATAAGCGATAATTTCTGCATCCATGCATATTCAGGTCTGAAAATGAAAAAAAGGGTATGACAACTTTGCATGTAGAGCTTCCCACCCCCACATTTCTTTCCTTTCTGATTCTGACACTTGAGCCTTTGAAACAGTTCCCATGAGCAACACTGAGATTCAGACTATTTAGATCTGAAGGAAAAACACAAGCTCTTCGGCTTATATCTAGCACCTGGAAACCTCCTTGAAAATGTGCCGAAATGCAAATGGTGCTGTTATTTTTTCTACATACAGGAGAAATCCTAAAGTATTTTTAGGGAGAAAGAGGGGAATTTAGAGATAATAAGGACAGGAGTGAGGGAGGAAGCTCAAATTCATACTGCTAAAAAGGCCGGTTTCCACTATACACTTACCAAGTTAGCAGGCAAATTACATGCCATTTTCATGCAAAAGGTTTTATGCTTTTTTCCTCATCTTTGCAAGTGGACAGGCAAATGAGGGAAGGAAATGTTTGTTGACTAAGAAGCATGTGTGGCCTGGGGCAATAGCTCAGTCAGTGAAGTACTTGCCTTGTAAGCATGAGAACCCAGCTGGATCCCCAGAACTTACCTTCAAAAGGCCAGGCCCTGGGGTTGGGGGTGTGCATTTAAAGTCTTAGCACTGGTAATGTAGAGACAAGTGAATCCCAGGCGTTTGCTGGATAGTTAGTCTAGCCTATCTGATGAGTTCNAGGCCAGTGAGATACCCCCCCCAAACACATGGAGGATGGGTCCTTGGGTCCTAAGGAACATCTGTGATTGTGGCCTGGGTGCATACATAAACACACACACACACACACACACACACACACTATAAACGAAAAAGGAAAATGGTGTGATAGTAGTGTATGGTTATAATCACAGCACTCAGAAGTCACATGGAGACAGGAGGCAGAGTTTCAAGACTATTTTGGGCTACATAACAAGTTCAGGACAGCCTGAGCTGCAGGCAACCCAGCCTCAAGCAAACAAAAGGATATCCAGATACAATGGATTAGTATTATAATGGCAGGAATATTACCACAAGTTTGATGCAAGCTTGGGATACACATTAAGTTCGAGGCCA
>LOEQ01001397.1:254849-273730 GCA_001685075.1 Bramus lutescens
GAGAGAGAGAGAGAGAGAGTAGATGAGGCAAAGAGCTTAGTATTTGTAGGAAATGGACTAGTTCTCTATTCCCTTGTTAGTTTTGCACCACATCAAATCAGCCCAAGCCCACAGCAGTGTATTCCCTTACTGGATTTTGAAGTCTTTTACAGTAGCTCTTAAATTTTTTCATCCTTTCTTGTTGAATATTAGTATTGTGAGAAGCCTTATTGGCAACCACTCTCTTCCACGTAAAAGACCCTGCATCTTTTCAGGGAAAACCTTCTGTGTTTCCACTGATTCTGTTCTCCTCAGTGTTCTGTGAACATAGATAAATTAGCCTTCTTACTGCACTTGCACTAACCACTTGTATGTGAATCATTTCAGGACTCTATCCTAAAATAACCCACCTGGGATTCTGTTTTCCCTCCCAACTGTTTACCTGTTGGTTTTCCTTTGACAGACAAACCAAAGTTGCCTTTACTTCCTTAATTTTTCATCCATTTCTTAATTCTTCAACCTTTTTATTATATCCTCTTCCCTTATAAACCAACTTACCTTCCTCTTGCTAAGGTCTTCAGTGATTACCAGTTAAAATCCAGTTCCTTTCAATCCTTGCCTCCTCTTACTTCTGCAGCATTGGATTCTGTTTGTCACCTTTGGTAACTAAAACCAAGGCTTCTCTCGATTTTCTTAATGTTGCTTTCTCTCTACTCTGTATCACCAGTTTTTTTCTTTACTTATTAGTCCTTCTTTTATACATTTTTAAAACATTTGATGTTTTCTCCACCCCAAGTCTCCTGTTGCAACATTTGGGTTTTTTTTTCTTTTCTGTGTCCTCTCTCCATTAGTAAATCTGCTTACTCCTGTGACTTAAATTACTGCCTATAAACATACAGGTAACTTCCTTGCTGAAAGCCAGATATGTATAGACTACTTGCTACTGCACATTTGCCTACCAAAATCAAAATAGTCACCAGTGAAGCCATTGTCTTTATGTTTGCAACAGAATACAGTATCCTTTTAGCTTACCCTAGGGCAATAATCTTTTGATGCTCTGAGGTTTAGTGGGTACCAGCATCATTAATAAATGATACATACTATTTACTTTCAAAATGCCTGCAGTCGGTAAGAGTATTCTGCTAGATTATGTAAGTTTGAAACCGCTCCTAAATGCTTATAAACTTTATGATTTATGGCAAGGAGTTGACCTTACATTCCGTTACTTTCTTCATATATATAATATAATCATAGCGCATATCTTATTGGTTTGTTAAGAGGACCTAAGGAACTAATACAAACACAGCATTCTGCAACATTATACACATCAAGTTAGTAAATGTTTGAAGTTACTCTTTACTTTTGCAGTCCATAGGAAAGCATGTTGACCTCGGGCCGCTATGTAGCAATTATACACTATGTATGAATAATCTGAGAAAACTATGTGAAACACATCTAGAAGATAGTTCCACTTTGATTCAAGCCTGAATTAGGTAGATTTATATAAAGTCTCACAGTCAAGTTATTTACAGACACAAAGTGATCCATATGGCCCCAGTGTCCTCCCGTCTGCCAGAGTCCCTCACTGAGACAGAATGATTTGAAAGGAAAAGGACACAAGTGTCATCGGTTTCCCACATAAAATCACAGCCGAAGAGAGAAAATCTGGATTGGAATGTTGAAACTGCTGCTGTTGGGAGACCCTGGTCTGCACTCTATCTGTAAGCTTACTGAAGGGAGAGCAGGGCAGGGTTTCCCATACAGAGGGCACAGGCTACCATCGCATGGCCAGAAGGTTGATGAGTACTCAGTTTCAAAGCTGGGATCTGCACCAGCAATCCAATGCTTCATGAAACTTCAAGTGATTTGCTGTGAAGAAGAGACTCATTCTTGATAATTCTCTCTAGTTAGTTATTTGAAATGTCCTTGTTGTTGATATTGAAAAAATTATTTTGAACGAGCCTCCCTCCCTGTTTTTCTTTCTCTCCTACCTACACACACACCCTCTCCAGTATTGTATAGTATGCATAGTTTTATATATGCATGTAGATTCGTGATTACTCTATACATACCATGTTTAAAAACAGAGAATTCAAATTATATTGCTTCACATTGTAAAATGTTTTAAAGTTATCATTTTAATGACTGACTAGTTAGAGTTTATGTTGGTTTTCATTGATTTCATTTTGGTTTTGTGATAAAGGAAATGTTAATGTCAAAATGTGAATGGTATCCTTGTCTAGATCAAGCTCTTGAATCATCTAGTAAACTTTTAGGAAACTGAATTGTTAACAATCATCTTTTCTTGCAAGTTATGTATGCTTCTGTATCTTGTCTATATACAATAGTAACATGTATGGCTAAGAGTCATAATATTTCCACATTGAAATCTGTATTTGATTGCTGGAACTACCTTGTGAAATTAAACAGAAAAGAGATTATTACTGTGTCCTTACTAGTGTGTAAACTCGTATTCTTAAAATTGCTTCCTAGAGGATGAAAGTGAATATATTGGAAGATGAAAAGTTAGATTTTGGAATTTAGAACCAAATCTTCTGATGCCAGCAGTATTTTTGGTATATTTCCCTGTATTCTACCCACTCCACTTTATTTTAGTGTTTCCTTTTTAAAACCCCTGTTCAGATATTTTCTTATTACACATTTTTCAAATCATACTGTGGGAGAATGTATGGTTTTCATCAATTTCTTTATTAACAAAAAACTGAATGTGTCTAGATTTTAACAAAAAATACATCTTTCCTTTCAGGAATGCAGATGTGGCAACCAATAATTCTATGGGAAAGCACTCTTACACGTTGGATCCTTATTAATTGCACTTCTATGGTAATAGAGCAATCCAGGCTTCTCTTATGGACAAGGGAATCCACGGTTTGGTTGACCAGTTCTGAGAGAATATAGACTTCTGCCATCCCAATTTTGAACATCATAATTTCAAAATGTGAATAGTTAAGAAAGACAATAGTTGCATCCATATCATAGAACCAAAATTCTATTGCTGCAACTGAAAAATAGGGATGCATGTAAAAGTGAGAACCTGGGCATGTGGACCCCTTTATCCCAATTTCCTGAGAAACAGACACTCAGTGTCACTTCTGCCCCTACACCAGCACACATTCAGTTCATAGTATCATTGTGCAGCCTCTTGATTTCACAGCAGAGTGCTGTTCCTTAGAAGTTTTAGAGTGCCGTCCTCTCTTATCTCATTGTCTATTTAGACAGTACTCAGGCATATATTTTTTTTTCTGTTATCTTATATGAGGGTATAAAAAAGGCATTCTGTTTTCATACTCCATCCCAGCTGAACTGCCTTCATTTACTGAACATTCAGGGAATACTGAAGCACAATCCAGTGCTAAGTAGTAGCCTGCTGCAGATTCTTCATAAACAGGAACCTTAACCAGTCCCTCTGCTTAGAATCTGTTTGGGAATTTACTACAGTATGTTCTGTGCTTATGTATTTGCAATAGCAAACTAAGAGAATACATGGCTTTGAAGTGTTTATGATGTCTTCCTAATTAGTTTTTCCCATTTTTTGTTGAAAAGGTGCAGGTACCCTCTCCCTGGTTATCCCTACAAACCACAGAGGAATGATTGCAGTAATTTGCAAAGGCTGAGGGAGAGTGCATAGGATGTAACGAGCTTAATTACACAGTAGATCAAGAATAGCTTGGGATCATAAGAAGCAGAACATTATTGGCTGTCTCTATGTCTGTTTCTTTCCCTCTTTCTCTGTTTGAGAGAGAGAGAGAGAGAGACTCTCTCTCTCTCTCTCTCTCTCTCTCCATAGTTCTTGGTCTTTCTGCCACTATTTCTTTTAAAAGAAGGTAATTTTTCTTGGCCCAATGTGGGAAACCCTCCTGGCATTTGTTAAGTGCCAAATGTTCTATAACTTGCCGTCTGCGGATACTTTTATTTCAAGTTATTTTTTATCAGTTCCTCCCCCCACACACACAAACACTAGTATTTGAAGATCAATGACCTACTGGTCTGTCTTAAAAACTTCCTGTTCTTCAGCTGAACTTTGTTGCTTTCTTTTCTCAACAGTTTCTCTTAGAATCACATAAGGAACTTAATTGCAGTGGAGCAAATGGTGTGGCTTTAGGAGATGTGCAGATGTCAAATATATAACGTTTCAGGTCTTACAAGTAATTTGGAATATCAGTGGGCTTTTGAACAATAAAAAAAGTTAAAATAGGCTTTGACATTACTATCTTAAAGGATCCGTGCTCACTAATGTTCTGTCTCATTCTCTCAAGAGGCCTTCATGCCACAGCAGTCTCCATATTTCTGTGCATTAATTCCACAAGTTTTCTAGTTGCTAGTTTCTGAAAGATTGGACTATTGAGCCAAAATGGACTACTGAGCAGCCATCCCATTGCATTTATTTCAATAGAGCTATTTAAGAAGATGGTATAGTCTTGGGGGTTGTGCTAAGTAAAACCTTAGTTAGACCAGGAGATGAACAAATGAGACAAAAGTATCCTAAGCGTAAGGTGCTGTGGGACTTTCTAGAGGGGTTTCCCACTGTGACTCAGGAATGACATTAAGTGAAGACTTGGAAGGACAGACTACATTGACCATAGTTTATTTTAAAAATTGGATTTGGACTTTGTATAGGTAACCAAAAGTAATTGTTTCCATTGTAATTAAAGAAATATCTCCCTGTTCATTGGAATGTCCACTGATGAGATTCTCTGGTCCACATATCTATGTATTAATTATTTGCTTTCATAGGAAAGAGTGAGGGAGAGTCATTGGAGATGACTCATTTGGTATTTATTATATTTCCGTTCTCAAAACTTGAGTGGATGTCTGTATGCAAAATTTGAATTTAGAAATAGTCGTTCTAAGTTTGTGGTGAAGATATAATATGCACTTTATTATGGTTTGGCCGTATTGTAGATTTTTCATTTCTTGAAATTTAGTATACACATTATAATGATATGTGCATAAATAAACTAGATAATGTTAACTGCCTAATGAATTTTGTCGAACCATTGAGCTCAGGATTGAGTAGAGGCAATTGTGGGAAAATATGATTTGTATCTGTAGAAAATTTTGATTCCAGCCTGGTTTAGCCTTACCACATCTCCAAATTACTCTTACCTGGCTGAGGAAATCAGAAAGTATTTGATCATCTTAATATTTACCTAAACAAAATATAATTTGGACGATTAATTCCTGCCCCCAAATACCATGTTGCACAACACAAAAGTCCAAGAGCAATCCAATTGAGGCAGTTTTATCCTCTTGACTAGCTTATGCTGCTCTTTTCCTCTCCTTTATCCCAGAGTCTAGCCTTTGGGGATGCAAAGAGACTCATCTTATCCCAGCTGCTACTCCTTTCAAAGCACAGGTGGTTTACAAACCCTCATTAAAGCTTTAGACTAGATAATAAAATGGAACTACCAAAGTGCACGGCCTTCTAGAGCACAGGCCCCTTCCAACTCTTATGTTTTCTGCCTGCTGGTGAAGAGTACCCAGCAGCTACCCAGTAGAAATCCATCTTTGAACCACAGCTGATGCCTCTTTGGACCTAGAGAGGATGAAAGCTCGCTGAAAACCTTTCCCTACTTCTTAATGATGCTCCATTAGCACACCAAGATTTTTATTGCAGAACAGGCTAGAAACAATTAGCAATGGAATACGTGGAGAGGCTCTTGATGCTTTTAGTATGTACATGCATCTTTTGAACAGAATCAAAATGCCCCTCCCCAGATGTGTCATTTTACCTGAATTCCATGCTATTCCTCTCTTGTGGATAATGATTCGATATATAACGGTAATGTCTGTGTTTAATTTAAGACGGATTTTAAAAGGCATTGTTTAGTGAGCTAATTTTCTTCTGCTGAACTATGTGTATTAAAATGATGGTGGAAGTGTGGTCCATACTCATCTTTTCACTCATGCAGTAAGAAGATGGAACTCTATTGTGTGCTCCTGAAACAGTAGTCATTCATTGCTAACTACGGACTTTTGATTGTGCCTGTATTTGTGTCCAAAAAGGATCCATTTTATAGAAAAAAATGAACAATGGAGCAAATTTTATTAATGATCAGGGTGATTCATTCAATGCTAGGCCCATAAAATACAGGGAAATGCCATTGGGAGTTGATGCATTTCAACTATCCTAATATGGAGATAGATTTATTTAATTTTTATTCGTTTTACATACCAGCCACAATTCCCCTTCCCATCCCTCCTCCCACTCCCCGCTTGCCTTTCCATGCCTCCCCCATCCACTCCTCCAAAAGTTTAAAGCCTCCCTCCCGTGGGGAATCTACAAAGCCTGGTATATTCAGTTGAGGCAGGACCAAGCCCATTACCCGTGCATTAAGGCTGAGTAAAGCATCCCACCATAGAGAATGGGCTTCAACAAGCTAGCTCATGTAACAGGAATAGGTCCTGATCCTACTGCCAGGGGCCTGCCTCTCAAACAGATCAAGCTACACAACTCTCATCCACATGCAAATGGCCTAGTTTGGTCCCATATAGGCTCCACAGCTTTCTGTCTAGAGTTTATGAGTCCCAACGAGTTTTCCTATTCTGTTTCTCATCTACACTTAGATAAGACTTCATGAAAATTAAAATTTAATTATTTATTATATTAAGACATTTGATTTTTTTCTGCAGTCTCATGCCAGCTCCTTTAAAGAGAAGCAAAGTTTGGTAAATATGCAAATGAGAATTTCATTGAGGATTGTGCTTTATTCTTCCCAGGGACTAAGGTGATAAAGGTTAGATGCCACTGATAAACTTTGCGTCACATTTAAATAAATAGTCTCAGGGAATTTTCCTCATGAGCATTTTCACAGCTTGATGCTGCTTCTCATTATAATCCAATTATTGAATCAAATAAAACAAAAACATTCTAACAAAATGAAATACATGAAAATGACCAACTTCCTTGGCAAAGGAACAAAGAAATGCTGATATGAAATTACTCCCGTAGTTTCACATTTTTGTATAATGTAGAACTCACCCTATCATTTTTAACCAAAGTAATATGAGAAATATATTAAATAACTATCTAAAATTATTCATCAGTACAAAAGACTATAAGTAGGGAAAGCTCCAAATAGCTGCAGGTAACTGCTGGACTTCCTAATACCATATGCACATGATCCAAACTTTTAACACAGGTCCATCAAGATGGCTCAGTAGGTAAAGAAGCTGGCCTTCAAGCCTGATACCCTGAGGTAAATCTCTGAAATCCATGTGGTAGAAATCGAGAACCAATTGCTACAAGTTGGCCTCTGACTTTCACATGCGTACCCAGCATGTGTTTTTAATCTCACATAAATAAAGACAGAGAAATCGATGTTAAGTAGAAATGAAGTGATATGACATCACTAGCACTTTCAGAGTTCACAATGGAGGATTGCCATTTCCACTGGAACTGCAAAAGCCAGGAGTGGACCCAGTGTCACAGCTTGGAAAATGAGGTCCTTCCTTAATTACGGCTTTCTCTATAAAAAAAAAAAATAGAAACACAGTTCACAGCCATAGAAGAGACTCAAAAATACAAAATATTCCATTATCCTGTATCTGTGAATACCAATTGCTAAAAAATTTCAAGTATTTGAAAGGATGTAATTTGAACGTTACATGTTTCTAGTATATTTACCCAGGTCTTATTTAGTGTTCAACGAAAGGAGACCTGTGATAGTACGTGGCAAGGGACAGCGTGAACACAAATTAGCCCAGTAACCACTATCTATTTCAGGTTCCCGAGTTTCTGTTTATTAGACAAGATTCTTCCAGTAAATTATTTAAAAGAGCAGCAAACTTCTGTAAAAAAAAAAAGCCAATGTATTTAACTAAAGCAGCAGAGTTAGTTTCTGCAGAATATGAAAAACAAAGGCTGGTGTTTGGAGAAGAACTGATTCTCCTTACTTCCTTGGATTGTTCTTCTGAGGTTTACAAGAGACCATCTAAAGTAGTCAGGCTTTTCTCCAACCAGTTTACTATATAGCTGAAGTTGAACTTGAATTCCTGATCTTCTTGCCTATACTTCTCCAAGTGCTGGGATTACAAACATACCTTTATATTCTCATAAGGTGACCATGAAACAACAGGATATTTATTACCTGTGCAATCTCCCACATATAGTAGATTTCAAATAAAATGTATTACCAAGTACCTCTAGAAAGTCCTGGCCAAATTATTGATCTATCTTGCATAGACAAGGTTCGAATTATTTAAACAAATGAAGTAAAATGACCCTTATTACTTTGTAAGGTTGTCCAGGAAGGCTATAGAATTTCACTTTTACACGAGTGGGTTCCTTTTACAAATGTTGCTGGAAACCAACTTGTGGTGTGGTGCCTCACTCCTTTATTCAAGTTCTCATAGGCACAGGCAGGTGGGCTTCTGAGTCTAAGGCCAGCTTGGTCCACATACTCAGTAGGGCTGTATAATGAGACGGTCTTTAAAAAATTCTAGCTAGAAATGTAGTTAATTGTCAGTTCTGGTGACCAGTTTCTGGTTAATAACACATATGGTACCTTGATTTAGATATAAGCATTCAACGCATGTATAAAATTAATAAAAATACATGACTTATGAAAATGAGAATATGGTTAAGTTCATAATGGCCACTTTACACCAAGTTTTGAAAATCTCTTTACAGAACATTTTTGACTCACTTCTTTGGAAGATAATAATGTGCTAGTGAATATATGTCATTCAAAATTTCAAGTTGTTACTCATGGCCTTCATTTTTCAGAGGATTAGAGCCATAAGAAGACCAACTTTCAAAATTACATAAGGTTGCTAGGAAATTCAAACCGGTATTTCCCCCATCAGCTTAAGTTAAGATCCTATATTTTGACTTATATCATTGAGGTGTGATGTGGGTGGTTTTCGTTCAACTTAAAGTATCTGTCAGAATATGCGGAAGATGAGGGTTTATGCACACATTAAAAAATAACTTCTCCTTTAACCACAATTTTGAGAAATAAGTCAAGCTGTGATCATGTAGCCTTATAAAATAATGCTCATCATGACTCAACTTGTAAATGAGAAAGGTCAATGTCATTATTTCAATATATAAGCTAGGAAGCCCAATGCTCAACACATATGTGAGATGTAATGGTGTTTGTTAAACCAGTGACATATCCAAGGGCCTCTTCCTAGAACTCCTGAATCTAATAGACTCCAAACAGATGAATACTCAGTTTCAGACAAACTGAAAACTTATGTCCTGCATTGCCATATGAGCGATTAAACTGAATTCATATTTGTCATAATTAAAACTTTCTAGTTATCTGCCCTAGCCTAAGTAAAACAAAAAAGTTTAATTTAAAAAGTATAATTAGAACAATTAGATTAGCTTCTCAGTTTCATTTAAGTATCTATACAAAAGGAAATGAGGTTTTAAGGATTAGTTTCTTCCATGTGCTGTGCAGCCTAGCTGATAACTGTTGTAGTGAAGGCAGTTTCTGGCCGTAATTGCTCATTGTGTTTGCTCACACCTTCCTTCAAAGGAACCTTGTTTGGTTTGATAAGTTCACATTTTTGCTTGTCCAGAAAATCGCTTGAAAATTACTTGAGTGTAGAAAACTTACTTTTCCTTCTACCTTAAAAAATATGTCTCTCATCTGAGCACAAATATTGTCACGGTAAAATCTAACTGTTCTGCTAGTTACCTTCGCTTCCTTACAGTTTTTCTGTTGAAAATTGGAGTCTAGATACATTTCCACATTTCATGATTGTTTCTCAAGAAGAGAAATGCATACTAGTAATTGAGAAAAAAGCAGAATTATCAAAGAGCTGCTTTAATGTGATATTTCTGGTTGTGATTTCTGCAATGTATAGAGTAATCAAATGAGGGCTTTTGTTGTTGTTAAGCTGTTTTTTTCTATCAGGCACAATTCTAAGAAATAAACTGAATTTAGGTGTTGGTTACTACCGAATACCTCCTTATAAAGCTGATTCAAAAGAAGGTACTGGCTCTTTGGAGCAAAGAGGCAAATATCCATCTTTAACTTCTCATGCTGATATGAAGTCAATGTCGTTGATTCTAATGAGATAATTGGACATGAAATGATGGGTGTTATTTTAATAGTAGATGCAGTCACATGTGCCCAGTTTGTGTTTTGTTTATTCATGATGCATGAGACCTCAGATGATAAAACTTAAAAGGATCCAACTAAATGTTTTCATTTGTTTCTAAGAATCTGGTATCATAGTACTTTGCCTACAGGCAACATGTAGGTACATGACAGCTAATTAGCTTTGTTCTTATTAAAATTGATTCCCTATAATTCTTAAATAACGAGGCTTCATTCAAGAAGAATAGTGTAGGAATTGAATTTAGAGTACACAGGAGTAAGCTGTGCACATCCTGCGGTCATTTTTGAAAAGCTCCAGTGGGATTATTAAATACGAGAGATTAAATATGTGATTACTAAATACAAGATTACTGCATTAATTGCTTGTTCTAATTGAGGATGTTTCCTGAGCAATGGATGTATCTGGCAGTTGGCTCTTTTCACTTCTCATTATTAAGGTGCTTCATGGTGCTTTGACATCAACCTACTGTCTTCCCTGGACACTGCAGGACCATTGCTGGATCCCTACTGCTCAGCACAACAACTCAGCATTTTATTCATGAGCTCGGTGTTTAGTGAATGAATGAACTATTCTGCTGTCACAATGATCAAATGACTCCCACAGAGAGGTCCTGAGGAGCAACATACATTCTCAGTTACAAAGTGACTGGGGCTGAAGGGAGATGGCTCAGCTGTTAAGATCACTGGCTACTCTCACAAAAGATCCAAATTCAATTTCCAGCACTCACATGGTGGCATGTAAGTGCCTATAACTTCTGTCCCTAAGAATTTGATACTTGCTTCTGGCCTCCACGTATACCAGGCAGACACATGGCTCACAGACATACATGCAGACAAAATACTGATGCACAGAAAAATAAAAGAACGAATATTTTCATTATCAAAAGGAATAGTTATGATTTTATCAACATTCGGCAACGTTATTTCTAAAATCTGCTTATGGAAACAGCGTCTAAAACTTACTTTCCTTCTCCAGCAACTAATACCCACAGCTACACCACTCTTGGGCATGTACCCAAAGGGTATTCAGTCATGCCTCGAGGACATGTGCTCAACTATGTTCACAGCTGAATGAAATGTTTTGATTCTTAAAAACAAAGGACCTTACCCTGTGCTCTGAGGAAGACTGATTAAGGACACGAAGAAAAATATACTATTCCCTCCTCAAAAGGTTCACACAATTTTAATGCCTGCTACCACCCCACTCTGGGAACCCCAGAAGCTTAAATCTGTACTAAAGTAGATTTGATACGGCATTCAAAGGCCACTCCTGCCAAGGTTTATACACGGAGATGTATTGATTCTGTTAGCAGCATTCACTGTGCTGACAATTTAATTTCAACATATTGTTCTTGTTAATGGGATTAATGGTCCTTTTGCACATGTGTGCGTCCTGTCCTCTATCATCTATTGCCCTCCCAACTTCCAGTCATCACTAAGTCTTAGTAGAAGTATAAATTAGTGCAACCATTGTAGAAAAGAGCATTCCGGTTCTTTATTAAACTGCAAATATATCTGTCATATGATCCATATGACTGATGTATCTGGGTTTATATGCAAACAGAATATGTTGCTATTATATTCCGTCGTAACGTAATTGTATTTTATGTGGCAGCCAACATGGTACAATGCTGCCCTCTGTTCCTAAATATACAAGCATTTAAATAAGAAAATCAAATTTGTTGTACATGATGTGACTCTTCCCTTTAATGCCAGCATTTGAGAAAAAGAGACAGATCTCCGTAAGTTTGATGCCAGCCTGGTCTACAAAGGCAGTTCTAGAACTACATAGTGAGACCTTGTCTCAAAAAAGAGGGTTGGGGAAGAGGAAGAAGAAACCTGTCTTATTATGAACTATCTGACTTTTTGTAAATTTTAACCCCAACAACTGTATAGTGAGAACACTTTTCTCCCCATTGAAAGATAAGGAACGGAGGCACAGTCTATATATAGTCCTTGCCCAAACTCAAGGAGATTTAGATTATTATTGCTGCTTCTCTGCTTATTTAATCTACAGCCTGTTCCCTTAATATAGACACTGTAATCCAAAACATAAAATGAATAACATAGGAGTGTACAGTACAACAGTTTGGGGTGGTATTTGCCATCGATAATTCATCAGGAATGCTCGAAGGGAATTATCTCATGTGCATTTTCTCAGAATGTGAGAATCAACAAGGCAAGACAGTCAAGGAGAATAAGAGGGTCTGCCTTCAAAACAACTTGGCTGTGGAAAGAACAAGCACAGGGCGCAGAACACTTTCTGCCTTCTCCCGCTACAACTCCAGTATCCAGTCCATCACTTCTTTCCAGAAGAATTACTTTATATCACATAAGGAACACAGCCAAGCTTCATTATGTTTGATCAGGCCTCTGAATCTCTACCTTTGTCAGAGGCATGGAAAACATTTGGTTCATTTGATTACTTCTGAGTCCAGTTATCAACAAGACAGGCATTTCATTCTCATATCCACTGACCTCACCATGCCTGTCAATGATTTTAATAACATGTCCTGTCACCCATTTTTGAGACATGAGTCATAGTTGACTTCTTATTGCTGTGATAAAAGTCATGATGAAAGCAACTTGAAGAGGAAAGAGTTGATTTGTTCTACACATCGTAACCACACTCCATCGTTGATAGAATTCAAGGCAAGAATTTAATGGCAGAAACTCAAGCAGAGGCCACAAAGGAGTGCTGCTTACTGGTTTGTTCTAGGGCTTGCTCAACTCATTTATTATACACCCCAGGACCACTATCCCAGAAGTGACACCAACTATAGTTATCAGGGCCCTCCCACATCAGTGTCAGTCAAGAAAATTCCCCACAATCTTGCCCATAGGGCAGTCAGGTGAAGTAATTTTCTTAACAGGTTCTCTCTTCACCAGTGACTCCAGCTTGTGTCTACTTGAAAACAACAAACCTAAACAGTACAAAAGGGACAAATATTTATTTTTCTATCAAGTAGAATTTCAAAATCAAACTGAGTAAGTCTGGTGCTGTGGGCTGAACTCCAGGGCCTCATGCCTTCTACCTAAGTGCTCCACCATAGCAGTACACTCCCAGCTAAAATACCTTTTCCCCTTTGTTCTCCACTCTCATCTCAAATGTGATTGTGGTCCTGGAGTGGTTGTTTTAATGTCCTGTTCTATTTAATTAGTAAGTTATGATATTTATTACTTATTTGACATCATTCATTCTAATATTTTTGTTTTGGTAAAATGTGATTTGTGGCAAATAAAAACGTGCCGTGAGTCCTTCTATAATATCTCACTCAATCTTCCACAGAACAATTGTGAGCTATTTAAGCCCTAATGCTGTTAGCTTCCCAGTCCAGTGATACACCCATCAAAATTTGATGCTAAATCCATAGCTCACCTCTTCTCAAATATTTAATGCCTTAATCTTTAACAAATCTTAATTAGCTCATGAGAACTCTAGCATTTCATTGGAAATATATAGTCTTTTGTCCAGTGCAATAAATGGACATTTCCAGTGTCTTCTAGAGATGATTTACTTTCATATATTACTGAGATAATTAATTAAAGTTTGTTATCCTTCACTGCTCTTAGTGTTTAATTACTTGCTGACACTCTTTTCAAGGGTGTTTAGCTATTTGCCTTCATCTTCTGCTATTTTTTTATGAAAACTCTTTCATGCTTAGCTCAAAAAAATATTACTAAGTTTATTTGGAGATGGAACTAATTATTTATAATGGCAATCCAGTCCAAAAGCACACTAAAATAAGGGACCCAAAAGTACCTAAATGAAATAAATATTTTATGAGAAACATAATTTTTAAACATCCAAAGATCTTAATAATATTATAATGATCAGATCTTTCCATCTACCAATAAATATTCACCCATCTTTTTCTCCAGTAAAAAAATTTGGCAGAAATACAAAGTAACAGTCACTATTCTGCATACTGCACGGCATTAATTTACAAAATAATGACCAGGTGTGTATGGAACTCATATTGTAGAGGAATAAACAGATATTGAGCAAATGACTACTTGTATCATTTACCATAGAAAATGTATCAGCAGGATTAGGTGAGTAGTTTGTACTGAGAGATCTAGCATAGTTTGAGAATGTCACTGTGTTCAAGTGGCATTAGACAGATCTGGGTGAAACAGTCATATGGTTATCTAAACCATAGAGAATCTTCTGAGCAGAGGCAGCAAGTTCAAAGACCCTGAGATGGGCATCTACCTAACATGTTCAAGAGATAAACTAGGAAACCAGAATGATTTCCTAGTTTCCTAGGGCAAGTAGTACCTGAGAGTAGAGAAGTATTAATGGTTGCATCACATGTTATAAATAGATGAAGGCAAGAACTTATTTTTGACTCTAGGTAAGACCGAAATCTGTTGAACAGTTTTAAAAATGTTTAAAAATCCCTGACAGAGCAGTCGCGAGCCCTGGCGGGTTCCGCTTGCAGCGGGGTGGGCTGGTGGGCAGGCGACACTGTGTCCCCTTAAGGTGCAAAGTCCCAGTGGCGCGCGGGTGGGCGCATGGGTGGGAGACACGTGGGCAGGCACATNAGAGACAAAAAACATAACAGTATCAAGTAAATTGCTAACATCTATGTATGTTATACTGTGGTATTTTACTGCAGTCATAACTTATCTGATGTTAATGGCCAACTAGGATAGTGAAATCAAGTGCTTTCAAAGAGCCTGGACCCCCCCCCATGTATCTTCATTGGCATTGCCTTGTTCCATAGCTGCAGAGTGTGCTTGTAACTTTAACCAAGTACCACAGACCTTTTTTTCTATAGGTCACAATGGAATTGTCAAGGCCATCCCATCCATATTGCTAGAAGGACAAAAAAGCAGATACATTCATTTAATTCAGCAGTACAGAAAAACCAACTCCCACTGAAGTGAGTCAGAAATATACTCAGAAACCACTGTAAGCATATCATGCCTTAAATGATGGTACAGTGGCCTGAAGGAAGTAGAGCACCTTCTAAGCATCTAATTTACTACTAGGCTACAACTCAGACTTGAAGAAAATCAAACCTATCATTGCTTATTCAAAACATAACAAGCGACAGTGGCTAAATATTGCCTCTTTTTTAAAAAAAATGAAGTTAATGAGCCGGGCGGTGGTGGCAGACACCTTTAATCCCAGCACTCGGGAGGCAGAGGAAGGCAGGTCTCTGTGAGTTTGAGGCCAGCCTGGTCTACAAGAGCTAGTTTCAGAACAGGCACCAAAGCCACAGAGAGACCTTGTCTTGAAAAAGCCAAAAACAAACAAAAAATGGAGTTAATGTTGCTAAGATCTATATATACAGCATGCAACCTTTATAATAACCCATGTGTGTAGATGTCTGTACTCAAGCAACTGCTCCTTTAACATCTATCTCTTTGTCTTTTCATTTGAGTTATATACACTTGTTTGGAACTAAGTATCCCAACTCTACTAGCTTGATAGATGCTTGATTTATAGGGTCTCTTTTCAGTTTTCAAAATGAGTAATTCTTAACAACTGGACATAACATGTAGAGCTCCTACAAAACTGTGAAATCTGAAGGTCTGTCAGTGTTTCCTCAGAGTTTTCATTCTGCCCTTATTTAGCCCACTTGCTTTATAGTCCCTCTGTTCCTTCTTTCTTTGCTTTGTTATTTTTTTTACAGATATGCAGTTTCTAATAAGCATTCTTGCAATAGGTCTGGATTGCAGAATTGTAGCTTCAGTGTTATAGTGTCTGTGTTGTACATCATGGAACTAATGCTGAGAAGACACATGCTTATCTTCAAAGTACTAAGTGCCATGATTGTCAGAATGTGGTTTAGGAAAGCCAATGCATATATTTGTCACTTTATTTATTTGACTAAATAACTCCCTCATGACTCCATAAGTCAGACAGGTGATGTCATACATTCTAAAACAACACACATGATACACTACAGGTGTTCATAGAAGCCGCGGCCCTCTATACAAATTACACACTGAAATCCTTCATAAAAATTCCTTTTGGAGTCAAGAACCTTTACCTGATATTCACAGAAATGGAAAGGGTTAAAGCACCCGAAAATCCTTGCTTCGATTGGAATGAGCACATACATGTACACTTTTATAAACTATTGGCATTCGAATGTAGAGGAACAACTCTGTATTTCTTTTCCCTTCTAGTAGACTTCAGAGGATGAGGAAATGGAGACAGATAGGACAGAGAGGAGAAATCTTGGTGCTAATCCGACTCCGCTCTGCTGCTGCTGCTGCTGTTCTAAATTGGTCAGGAAAGGAACAGGCTAAACATTAACGACACCTTATTTCCTTTATGATGCTTACTTTTCTTCTCATCAACCCTATTTATTTTCATTGGAAGACAAACTTTAGCAAGGTCTGCCAGAAACTAAGTGAGAAGAAACTGTTCTTGAAAAGGTCACATCTTTCACTTATTCTTTGGGAAAAGTGTTCTCTGTCTCCTCCTGATATTGAGAAATGTCATAAAGATGATGGTCCAACAACCTCCCTGATTTAGGATTTCTGCAAACTTAAAACAAGATAAGTAATCCAAATGCTGGTGTGATTGAGGAGTGGAGGTGGCACACCTATGCTTGAGGCTATGTTCTTTCATATATTAGACATAGACACTTAGAAGAAACTTGGTGTGGAATTTGTGTGAACAATAAGCCCAGACATAGTGTCACATGCCTGAAATAACCAACATTAGCTTTAATATTAATGAAACCAAATCCAGTCAGTGTTTCACAGTAAAACCCTGTCTCAATTTTTTTCAGAGCCAAAAGACTAAATACAAATGTATTGTGAGCACTTAATGTTTTAGTTTCCCTGATTATCTTTAATGTATGGATAGTGTAGTTGCTGGGAAAGATTTTTCATCACCAAACAGCTGGTAAAAATTAGCCTTAGATAAATAATTTAGCTTCCTTCTGTTCAGATACAGTTTCACTACCCCCTTCCTTGATGCTGTGAAAAGTCTTCAGAAATAATCAATTGGAAAGTGCTTTTGCATCCCAGCCAAAGCTGAGCCTGAAGGTTTCTGACATGCTGACGTCTGGCTCTTTTTTTTTCTATGCTCTATGAAAAGAAGAAATTCCAATTATTAGCAAGGGGCCTCCAAAGAATCACATGCCTGCTGACAGTCTCAGCACAAGCACACTGCCTGTAAAAAAAAAAATCACAGAATGGAGAACCATGACACAAGACAACATAGTTGTTCAAGAGCTGCAAATCATTTTGGGGGGTTAAAAATAATAATTCATATCATAAAAAATAAATTTTGTAGTGATTAACTACATGTTCCTTGTGACCCAGTGAGTCTGCAACCACAGTGACTATCCCAGACTTGGTCAATAGGAGAATTCCTTTCCATTCATAAAACAAAAAAAATCTCTGCTACTTTTTGCTCTGGCTTGTCTTGCTAGAGCTGTCGGAGAGCAGATACCATATTGACCAGGGTCCTGTATGCCAGGCCAAGGAGTTGAGATTTTATCTTGTGGGCAGTAGGGAGCCATAAAGATTCTGAGCAGGGGAGATGTAAAAAAAAATAATAGAACTTGATTTGGTACATGTTTGTTATAAAAGTACAATGATAAGCCATATTAAGGGAGCATAACAGTTCTGTTCTCAGCATGACTATTACTGGAAGATTCATCTCCCCTAGATGTCTAGTTCAGCCTTTCTAGCATGCAGCTTTTCAGAGCCAGCTGTAAGAGTTCCACAGTAAAGAACAAAGTAAGAACTAATCACACGGGTGTAATTACGAAGAAAGGGCATTTTCATGATGACGATCAGAATACTGGTGGCCCAGGAAATCGTTTTAAAGGGTGTCTGTAAAATTATTTGTTATTTGGAGCTTTGTGAAACCATTTCTGTTATATAATTGCTTTAAGGTTTAAGTGCTCATGGCAAAAGTTAATTTATGAATCTTGAATTCACATGCAAATGCTTTAAGAGTCTATACTGTTGGAAATGAATGCCGAAAATTACTCTAAATAAGTAATAATTGTCCAAAGCTTGTAAAGCACTAATCATTTTTATATATTCTCAAAGTGCCTATTATTTTATTCATTTCAACTACAGTTTTACTTAGCTAACAAATATTTGAAATTTGACTTGCATGTTTTGATAAAGAACATAATTTGCCTACTTTGAAAATTTAATGTCACAAGAACATTTTTTACATTTTTATTTAAAAGGTTATTTTTTTCATTTTACATACAAACCACAGTTCTCCTTGTTCTCTCTCTCCCCTCCTCCTTCTCCCACCTCTCCCACTTCCTCCTACCCAAGCCCCCCATCCACTCCTCAGAAAGGATCAGGCCTCCCATGGGGAGTCAACAAAATCTCGCTTATAGAGTTGGGGCAGGACCAAGTCCCTTCCTGCTGCCTCAAAGCTGAGAAAGGTATCCCTCCATCACGGGGAATGGGCTGCAAAAAATAAAAAGCCAGTTCATGCATGCGCTAAGGATAAATCCTGGTCCCACTGCCAGTGGGACCACAGATTTCCCCAGCCACACTACTGTCACCCACATTCTGAGGGCCTAGTTTGGTCCTCTGTAGGCTCCCTAGTTGTCAGTATAGAGTCAATGAGCTCCCACTAGCTCAGTTCAGCTGTTTCTGTGGGTTCCCCATCATGACCTCTTTGCTCATAATAACACTTTTCCCTCTCTTCAGCAGTACTCTGGGAACTCGGCCCAGTGCTTAGCTGTGGAGCTCTACATATGCTTCCATCAGTTACTGGATGAAGGTTCTATGCTGACGATTAAGTCAGTCACCAATCTGATTACAGGGGAAGGGCAGTTCAGGCACCCTCTCCACTATTGC
>LOEQ01001398.1:15637-27022 GCA_001685075.1 Bramus lutescens
CCCGCTCCTTTCTGGCTGAGACCCTTGAGCTCCAGGCCTGGCGCTGGCTGTTCCGCCTGCAGCTGGCCCTGTTTGTCAACTCGCTCATGCTTATTGGTTCCTTGTACATCTGGCGGAGCACCGTAAGCAACCTCAGCCATTCCCCTGCCATGGAATCGACCTGTTTCCAGCTTTGGAAGCTGGTTGTCATGGCATTCCTGGCCCTGGCACATTCCAGTTTCTTCACCATGCTCTTCTTGGTGGCCGAGGAACCCTACGTGTTTTCCTTAGCAGCCTACTCCTGCCTGGGTTCTTACATCATCATGGTTTTCTTTCTTTGTATCTTGAACGCCATGGAGCAGGCCTACCAGTTCTTAGCCTGGCGCAGCGGTAGGGTGGTGGGCAGCCTTGACAAGACAAGGCACCTGGTGCTCAGGCCTGCCCTGGCCGTGGCAGTGACAGCTGTGCTCAGTACCGTTGGCCTTCTGAATGCTGCCCTGCCCCCAGTGGTGAAAACCGTGGAGGTGCCCATCCATCAGCTACCCCCCTCTTTGAATAACCTCAAGATAGTGCTCCTTTCTGACATTCACTTGGGGCCCACAGTGGGCAGGACCAAGATGGAGATGTTTGTGAGGATGGTGAACACGCTAGAGCCAGACATCACAGTGATCGTGGGGGACCTCTCCGATTCGGAAGCCTCCATCCTACAGACGGCAGTTGCTCCTTTGGGCCAGCTCCGTTCCCGTCTTGGCACCTACTTCGTCACGGGTAACCACGAGTACTACACGTCAGATGTCAGCAACTGGTTCACCCTGCTGGAATCCTTGCATGTTCAGCCTCTGCATAATGAGAACGTGAAGATTTCCGCCCCCAGGGACCAGGACAGCGGTGGGGCCAACACGGAGTGGATCTGCTTGGCAGGCGTGGATGACATAGAAGCAGACATCCTTCACTACTCGGGCCATGGCATGGACCTTGACAAGGCTCTGGAGGGCTGCAGCCCGGATGATGCCACCATCTTGCTGGCTCACCAGCCCCTGGCTGCCAAGAGAGCCCTCCAGGCGCGGCCAGATATAAACTTGATCCTTTCCGGACACACTCATGCCGGACAGATCTTCCCCTGGAATGTTGCAGCCTATCTCCTGAACCCTTTCTTTGCTGGTCTCTACCAAGTGGGCCAGGCTACATTTGTGTATGTCAGTCCTGGCACAGCCTACTATGGGATACCCATGAGGTTGGGGAGCAGGGCAGAAATCACAGAACTCATCCTGTGGCGGGCTCCCTAAGCCTGCCCCGGTGGCCCTGCCCTGCCTTGTCCTTGCTCAGCACCTTCGTCCATCTTCTGCTCCAGCCCAACCTTGCCAGCACCCTTTGGTCCCAGCCTGCTGGGATCAGCAATTTGCAGTGGGGCTGCCTGGCAAGTTCAGGCTGCTGCCTGGGAAGTTTCAGGCTGGTTGAACTCTTCAGAAAATCCATTGCTTTTTGGTAGTTCACCTGTGAGTCCACTCACTGGGCCACGTAAATACGAACACGCGTTTGTTTTCCAGCTGCGGTAGAGAAGGGCCCTTGTGCAGAGGGTGGGGAGATAGGAAAGGACACCTCTTGCTCAGACTCAGGAAGGAGCAAGAACACTTGTCTTCTGCGGGTTTAACCCTGGTTAGGACTTGGGTGGGTTCTGAAGTTTCTTGGTCTAGAGACAGTTGGTTTGGGCATGGACCAGGATGAGGTCAGGCGACCTTCCCTCTGCTTGCCAGAGGAGGGTATCCCTTTCCTCCTCTGTAAATTGAGTTCACCTTTGTTGACATCAGCAGAACCACCAGAGCACAGGGCCCTTCCTGTCTGGACCTTGAGGGGTTCTGATTGCTTGGCTTGGTGGCTGGAGAAGCAGTCTTGGGAGTCGTGGTGGGTGGTGACTCTGCGGTCTCTTGAGATCTCTGCGGCTCTGAACCCTGCTTCTGTGCCCTCTTGGATGCAGAAACTAAAGATAGTAAGGACAGGCTGCTTCTGTGTTCAGGGTGAGGAAGGGACACGGGATGTGATGGGGTATGTTTGAAGGCTGGGTACCAGAGTGCTCGTCTACTTGGAACTCAAATGTGCCCTACTTTGAGTTCCAACCCAGCATTACAAAACAAAACTGTATGTGGAGAGAGAGGGAGTGTGTGTGCATGCGTGTGTGTGCGCGCGCGCACGCATGTGCATAAATACATGTGAAGGCAGAGCTAAGTCCTTCTGAAAGTTCATTTTATGACCTGATGGTTAGTTAAGTAGCTTTATTGGTCATGGTGAATGCAGGATTCTAAGTACAGATAAACTTTAAACAAGACCCTAGAGCCCCATGTTCCCCTCAGTGGTTTGCGTGTTTGAGGCTGGCTTCAGTTCACTCATAGCTAGATGGAGGGAGGCCATCTGTTGAATGAGTCAGGAGATTGGAACCACCACCACCACCCATTACTTCAGGTTGGGATCTGATTTTTTTGGTGAGAAGCTGAGGTTTCTTGACCACCCATAGGAAAACTGAAGCCGATGTGGTTGTGATCCAGCTCTGCCCCTGCAGGTTTGGTTCCTTCAGGCCCTGGTTATGAAATGTCTTACCTGATGGGGGAATTCAAATCCATCTACCCTGGCCTTTGGCCACAGAAGCACAGGGTCATTCCTAGGATTTCTAGACCCACAAGAAAAACAAAGCAGGGCTGGAGAGATAGCTTAGGGGTTAAGAGCACTGGCTGCTCTTCCAGAGGTCCTGAGTTCAATTCCCAGCAGCCATATGGTAGTTCACAACCATTTATAATAAGATCTGGTGCCCTCTTCTGGTCTGCAGGAAGAACACTATATATGTAATAAATTTTTTTAAAAAAAAAGAGAGAGAGAGAGAAAGAAAACAGACAAAACAGTACTTGTGCACTACCTGGATTTCTTGGTCTAGCCTTTGCCAGGGACGAGAGAGAGACTTCGTTCTTTTTATAGCGGAAAGCTGCACTTAGGAAAATGCCTTATTGAGATGTGTTCAGGACCATCTGGGTAGCTTAGACTCAGGGCCAAGAGGCCTCTGGAAGGTGATGCAGATAGATGCCCTCTACCTGGAGAAGAGCTTCCTGCTGCTTATGAGGGAAAGTGTGGGGACTGTATGTGCCCACGGTGGGCACTTAGTGCTCATCAGAGACCTGCTGAAGAGTCTCTGGAACAGCCAGGCCTGGGGCCTGTCAGTGGGTGGTACACTGCCCACCAACAGAGTCCAGATGTCTGTGTGGTCCCTACTGAGAGCACCTTCCTGTCATGTGCTGAGTTTCCCGTGCACACTCTGCTTTGTCTGTCCCTGTCTTCTTCATCTTCTTGTCCTTCTGGTGTGATAGGGTCTTGGGGGAGGGGAAGTGCAGGCTACTCAAGCATCCTTGTCTCCCAGCAGATAAGGTATTGACAGTGGACCATCAGTTTTTAAAAACAGTGTACACCTGTAACCCTAGTACTCAGTGGGTGGAGACGGGACAATTAGAAGGTTCAGATCTACTAGTGAGCACGAGGCCGTCCTGGGCTACATGAGACCCTGTCTTGAATAAAAAAAGAGAGAAAGAGAAATAGCGTTGTCATGAAACTGAGACAGTCTGGTCCCCCTCCCACCTCCCACAGGATTTCAGCACACTGGGAGAGACTTTGTAAAAACCACGATTTATTATTGATGGGATCCTAGGAGAGGCCACCACTCAGCCCTAGCTCTTCCAGAGCTGCTGGGCACCACCCCTCCACCCTCCAGCCTCACGAAGGTTGCTTTGTTCTCCATTTCTGGTGACTCGATCCCTTTTGGGATCATGACTGCCCTCTCTGTTCTGCTTCCCACCAGAGTGAGTTTGACATCTTTTCACACCAACCTCCTGGTGCCACTGGGAGCTCTTCGACTCTCGCCATTCCTGTTATTTTTACTGGTTCCTTGATCTCTGGGTCTTTCTCTTCAGGGCCCTGCACTAGGCTTGATAAAGTTATCTTTGGCCATTCTGGGTCTCATGGTTGATACTGTTGCCTTGTGATCATTCTGTTGTTGTATTTGTTTTTATCTTTGAGGCTCGGGGTCTTGCTATGTATATCAGATGGTCTTCAACTTACAGCCATCCTCCTGCCTCTGCCTCCCAAGAGCTGGATGCCAGGCATGTGTCACCACCCCTGGCTCCTTCATCCTCTCTAACTGTCTGTTTCACCAAGCTTTTCTGTTAAGAGAGGGGTGGGATTACAACTCAATGGTAGAGAACTTGCCTTGCGAGTGTGAGGCCCTAGACTCAGTCTCAGGATCATCAGAGAAAGGAAAAATTGTGATCAGAGCCAGTGAGGTGGCTCAGCAGGTGACAGCCCCACAAAACCTGACTTCAGTTCCTTCCCTGGAACCCTGTGGTGGAAGGAGAGACCTGACTTCACAGAGCTGTCCTCTGACCTCCCCATATATATGTCGTTCTAGGCGTGTGCCCACACTTACACACAGATCACATGGCACACACACAATAATATGAATAGAATAATTCTCTAAAGAGATGAGACTGCCTGCTCTTCTTGTTTCCTTATAGAAGGGAAACAGCCAGTCTGTTCTCAGCTCCTCTCTCTCCTCCTGCTCTGGTCATAATAGATTATTTCCTCCTTCACTTCCTTCATGCCTCTGGATTCTGCAGCATGCCTGGGTCACAGGTGTTTGTGGAACTCCTCTCTTCCCTCCCTGACTGGTCTCACTAAGGAGCCAGCTGCCTTGAACTTCACACTCTTCCCGCTTCAGCCCCCTGATTCTCGGGATTTACAGACATGTGCCACCATGTCTATTCTCTGACCGTCATCTTTATTTCTGGGGTGCCCGTTGCAGTGTTCCCTCTTCCTTTCCAAATTCAGTTGTTGGAGTGTAGCTAAGGGTTTGTAGATTGTGTTGTTGCCAAATATCTATTTTGCTTTTCCTTTTGTGCTGGGTTTTTTTTTTTGGTTCTTATTTCATTGATCTCTGTTCCTATGTTTGTTTTGGTTTCATTGTTGTTTGTTTGTTTTGGGGACAGGGTCTCAATAGGTAGCCCTGGCTGGCCTAAAACTCCAGGAAATCCTCCTGCCTCTACCTCCTGAGGGCCAGAATGAAAGGCATGCACCCCCATGCCCAGTTCTTTCTTTAATTTCTCAAGGAACTTTCTGTTTACAATTTTTTTTATGGGTTTGAAACAAAGTTTGAAAAAGTTCCATATGTTGTGTGTGCTGTGTATGTTGTATGTGCTAGGTCTCTTTAAGTCTGTAACATTCCTCTTGCACATGTATGCACAAAGAAGTAGATGAAAATAATTGAAGGCATTTTTAATTTAATGTATTTTTTGTGGTTTTTTTGTGTGCGTTTTATTTTGTTTTGTTTGGTTTTTTGAGACAGGGTTTCTCCGTGTAGCCCTGGCTGTCCCGGAACTCACTCTGTAGACCAGGCTGGCCTCAAACTCACAGAGCTCCACCTGCCTCTGCCTCCCGAGGGCTGGGATTAAAGGCGTGCACCACCACCACCCGACTATGTAATGTATATTTTAAAATTAATTTGTATGTGTGTATATAAGTGTGTGTTCGTGTGTGTGTCTGTGTGCATGCGTGTACAGTGCTGATATGGAAGTCAGAGGACAGCTTGCAGAAGGTAGTTCTCTCCTACCGTGTGGGTGTCTGGAATTGCTCAGCTTGATGCCACGCGCCTTTTACTCAACCATTTTTTTTTTAAAGATTTGCTTTTATTTCTAATCATGTGTAGGTCTTTGTGTCTTACACGTGGGTGTGTGCACATGAGTGCTGGTGCCTGAGGAAGCCAAAGGTCTGGAGCTGGAATTAAAAATGGTTATGAGTTGCCCAACTCAGGTCCTCACTGAGCCCTTTCTCCAGCTTCCTATTTTTCTTTTTTTAAACTATACATTTGTCTCTTCATTTCCCCGCTGAGATAAAGGGGCAGAACTAAGCTGATCACTGGTCAGGAGTGCAGGAAGGTCAGGATCCAGACCCAAGGTGCCCATTACCCTCTGTGTTCCTCTGTCTTGCTGTCCTCTGCCTCTCCCACAGCACTGTCTTCTTTTTAGTCAGACCTCTGAAATGTGAAAAAAAAAGTTTTAACACAAGATAATATATGAATAAACCAAATTAATAAGCAGACATGTGGGATGGAGCAGGTATCTGTAAATCTGTCCCTTAGGGGTATTGTCCCCATGGACCTCAATTGCTGCTCTTCCCCAATCCGTGGGAACTGATGTACGGACCCCAGCAGCCTCTGAGCGTCTGGTCATCTGGAATCACTGTTGGCTTTCTCTTTGATATGTGACCTTAAGGGACTATAGCGGCCTTAGGTGCAAAGCCCTCCCAGCCACCTCCCCTCCCTTTCCATAGCCCTGGGTTGCTAGTGGATAGCTGGGTCTTTCCAACCTGGAGCTGAGGTGACCCTGCCAGGAGCTCCACAGGCCCCTTGGGTGAGTTGACAGGGCTTGTGGAGATAGGAATTTCTCAGCTTTCTCCCAAAAGACCTGGAGGCCAAGTTGTGACCCTTCATAATGACCCTTCACCTGTGATGTCACCAAGCTGATTTTACACTTTGTTCAAGTCCAGGAACGTGCACAGGGATGCCAATATATATTCATTTTTAGCCCTAAGGACTAGAACTCTTGGAGGAGATGTTCAAGTTACCCGTTGATGCCTGTACTGTTACTGTTAACACTTCCTTTTGTTTTTTAAAGATGCTGATAACTAAGAAACCCACACCGGTCACTATTGGACTCTTGAGGAGTACTGGCCTACGGGTGTTTTGTGCGTACTGCCTTTAAAAGAAAAATCCTCCAATATTTGTGCATTATGTGTGTGATAGGGGTGGGGACTTGAGGGAGCCTGAACATCCAGTATGGTTGCTTGGAATTACATTTTGTTTCATATTCCTGTGGTTGTAAACTTTGTAAACACTGATGCCACTACACCCTGCAAGTGTGAAATAAAGATGTATCACTCCTGATGCCATTTTGGTCTCCGTTCATTCAGAGGGGGTTGAATTGTACTCTGGGCAAATTAGAGGGCTTTTCTGACTACTAGAAGCTAACTCCTGCCTTCCCTTTTCCTCCTTGGCTTTCTTCTTCCTTCTCCCCTCTTCCCTTCTGGCTCCTCGTTTTGAAAAGATATTATTTATTGGCATGTGTGTGCCTATGTGAGTTTATATGCACCCTGTGTGCAGGAGGCCAGAGGAAGGAGTAGGATCCTCTAGAGCTGGAATTACAGGCAGTTGTGAGCTGTATGATGTGGGTGCCGGGAGCTGAACTGGGGCCTCTGGATGAGCGGTAAATGTTTTTCTTTACCCCAGAACCACCTCCCCAGCCGTCCTCCCATTTTTTGTTAACCTTCCATGTGTCAATGGTGCCAAGGCTCAGGAAGTCCAGAGGAAGCTGGTTGTTGAGGTTGGATCTTCATGGGGTCCTTCAGTGTTGAGAGGGACTGATTGCTTTGACACAAAGTGCATTTTCCTGGGCAGTGAAGGTTATAAATGACCGGAGGCTGGGCAGTGGTGGCGCACACCTTCAATCCCAGCACTGGGGAGGCAGAGGCAGACAGATCTTTTGAATTTGAGGCCAACCTGGTCTATAGAGTGTATTCCAGGACAGCCAGGAATATACAGAGAAACCTTGTCTCAAAAAACAACCCCCCCCCGCCAAAAAAAAGGAAAAAAGAAATGACTGTCTTTGTTTAGATGCCCACCTCTGCATTGGCCTCACTCCTTTGAGAATTACCCCCTTCCCCGGGTCCAAATAGCATGACGTCGTTCATTTATTGGATGAGCAGGACTGTCTTCAGATGAGTTATTTTTCCCTTTTCTTTCTTTTTTTGTTTTTTTGAGGCAGGGTTTCTCTGTGTAGCCCTGGCTGTCCTGGAACTCCCTCTTTAGATCAGGGTGGCCTTGAGCTCTCAGAGCTGTGCCTGCCTCTGTCTCATCTCTGGAATGCTAGGGCTAAAGGTGCTGCCACACCCAGCTTAAGTTACTTTTCTTATTGCTATGACAAAAGACCTGGCATAGGCAATTTATGGAGCAAAGGTTTTTACTGGGGCTCACTTCTTAAAAATTATTACATCTATTTGTATGTGTATGCATGTATGTCCATGTGCACATGCTACACATGTGTGAAGATCACAGGACACCTTTCAGGAGTCAGTTTTTCCCACCATGTGAGTAACAGTTGAAGGAGCTGCAGTCCATCCTGGTTGGGGAGGCATGCTGAGGTATGGTGGTCACATTGTGTGAGCAATCAGGAGGTAGAATTGGCCTACTATATATACCTTAAGGCCTGCCTGCAGTGACAGGCTTCCTCCAGCAAGGGCTGACCTTCAAAATGTTCTCCAGCCTTCTAAAACAGTGCCATTGTCTGGAGACCAGATGTTTGGACTCTGTGCCTATAGGTGAGATTTCACATTCAAACCATAGCAGATGTCCTAACAGTCATAGCTTCATGAGCTGGGCGGCGACTGTGGCCCTGTGGCAGGAGAGAGTCACACAGACTGCTTTTGTGCCTCTTGAGGGACAAAAAGATTCCCATGTGGTCAACCAACCAAGTGCTGGAGGTCATGGTCTCTGCTCTTATGATAATAACCCTGTGGTACCTGCTCTCAGAGCCATGCTTTATTATGAACAGCCCACTGTTGTCCACCATGATGCTTATGTTATTGGCACAGCCCCACAGGTGGGTCAGATGGGATTCGATGGAGATGACCTTTAAACCTCGGTGGAGGAGAACCTGGTGGCTCTTCCAGGAGTGTCGTCTCCTCCTTACTCTTAAGGGAGAGTAAGTTCTGGAACTCTCGCTGATCCATAAAAGGTGAGGATTCTACTAGCTGTTGATAGGGAAAATCATTCTAGTTTGGTCCCAGTTTGTGTTCAGACAAGGGAAAATAGTGGTAGGATGCATTCTCTACTTCTGGGAGCCACTGTGTGAAGGACCTGGGCCTTCTGGGAGTGACAAGGGGGATTGATGGTGTGTCACATTTTCTAGTGTAAGTGTTGGCTTAAGTTGTGCTGACAGTATTCTTGAGGCCTGGGTGCACTCTTTCCTGAGGACACAGCTAGGTACCCTAAGTCTCATTCTTTAGGGCTTGTGCTAGTCGTCACATTGTAGGGTTCTTTTTTTCAGGGGATTCAGTCACACACACACACCCCTTTAGCCACTGTGTCAGGAAACTGAGTCAAAGCTGAGAACTGGAAAAGGCATCTCAATTTTCTAGCGGCAGACATCAGTCTTTTCCTATCTCACTGCATGGGATGCTGTGACTTCCAAGCCGTTGCCTAGGATCACTACTGGAAATTGTATCCTTCAGCTTTTGATGTTTGCAATGGTCCCCCTTGATAATGCTACAATCCTGGCATCCCCAGCGATAGCGAGGGCTATTGATGGAAGTTTCTGTCCCACGTGGTCCTGAAGCTGTTCAGTCCCAATTAAACATACAGAGGTTTATTAATTATAAACTGTTTGACCTATTGCTCAGGCTTATTATTAACTAGCTCTTACAACTTTAATTAACCCATAATTTTTATCTACATTTAGCCACGTGGCTTTGTACCTTTGCTCCGTAAGACATTCTCACCTTGCTTCCTGTGTCTGACTTAGGATTGTGTCTCAGCCTTTCTTTTTCCTAAAATTCCCCTAGTCTGGTCACCCCGCCTATACTTCCTACCTAACTTCTGGCCAATCAGCATTTTATTAAACCAATATAAGTGACAAATCTTTACAGAGTGCAGGGAGCCCAGTGTCACAGCCATTCATCTGTCATCACTCATCTTTTGAAGACACTGCAATGGGGACGCTAAGGTTACCAAAGCCCTCCTCATTGATGTCCTCACTGGCAGTACATCTCTGGGCCTCCTGAGGCCTATGGTTTATATAGTCCCACGGTGGAGTCTCTCATGTCCATCTTTGCATTGCTCCCTCCCTGAACCATCACTTCCTAAGGGTCATAGGATCTCCTGGCATCTCCTCTCCCTTCCTGCAGGCTGCTGTCATGGACCAATGGTCCACATGGTCCATGGTCCATTGTGTCTAAGAAATGATTCCTTGAGCTTAGGGATCAGAGCCAAAGTGATAGCTATGGATCAGGGCAAACACTCCTTGCCAGTATCCTCTACCAGGGTACTATGTCCTTTGCCCCTCTAGATTCATTCCCAGTGTCCCACCATGGTTAAACCCTCCACCTTGCTTTTCTGGTCAGAGGTGAGGGTCTCTATAGACACCCATCACAGAAGTGTGTATCACTCAAAGACTGCCCTGAACCCATCCATCCCTCTCTTCAGAGTTTCCAAACCTGCTAACCAAGCCAGCCAGCCTTGAAGTCTCTCCAGTTCCTGGTAAACCAAAAGAGCTAATCTGCGTGCCAGCTCCTGCATGAGGAGATTCTTCCACAGGTAGAACGCTGTCTGGGCAAGCCTGATGGCCTAAGTTCAATCCCACAACCCTAGAGAGGAGGAGGGAGAGAACTCACTCCACAGTTGTCCTCTGATCTCCTCATGAGTGCTGTGGTAATACACACCATACGTGCTACACACACACACACACACACAAGATTTAAAAATAAACATGCCAAATCCTCCCCCCCTTAACCCTCTTCTGTCCAGCATAGGTGAGAAGCATGGCATGCCTTTTGGGGTCTCCTTGCTCATCCACTAAACACTAGCTGTAAGGTCTGATTGCTAGTTGATACCTGTAAAAGCTCCAGATGCCGACCCACAACCCATGTCTAGGTGTATTTGTTACAGTTTTCTTTGCTCAGACAAAAGAAACTTAAGGGATTATTTTTGGCTCACAGTGTGGGGGTGCAGTCCATCGTGATGGGGAGGTAAGATGGCAGGAGTGTAGAGCGCCGGTCACATTGTGTCCACAGTGGAAAGCAAGAAATGAATGCCGGTGCTCAGCTCAGTTGCTCTTTTTTCTTCAGCCAGGGACCCCAGCCCATGGCACAGCGCCACCCACAGAGCGGGTCTCCCATACCTAGTTAAAATTTACTGGAACCCCCCCCCTTGCAGACATACTGTAAAAAGACACCGTGCCAAGTCAACTTATAAAAAGACTTTTAATTGGGGGGGCTGCTTAGAGTTTGAGAGGGTCAGAGTTCACGATGATGGCAGGGAGCATGGCAACAGGCAGGCAGACATGGTGCTGGAACAGTAGCGGAGGGCTTATATCTGATCCCCAGAGAGAGCTGCTATGAAGGCTTGGGCTTTAGAAACCTCAGTGGCCACTCCTAGTGGCACACCTCCTCCAACAAGGCCACACTTTTTCCTAGTGACACACCTCTTCCAGCAAGGCCACACCTCATAATCTTTTCTAAACAATTCTGGGGACTTTCAAAAATGTTTAAAGATCTCTGTCGGAGCAGTAGGCAGGCAGGCCCACAGAGCAGCAAGTGCCAGGCAGAGAC
>LOEQ01001398.1:56393-71938 GCA_001685075.1 Bramus lutescens
TCTACAAGAACTAGTTCCAGGACAGGCTCCAAAGCCACAGAGAAGCCCTGTCTCTAAAAACCAAAAAAAGAAAAAGAAAAAAAGATTTATTTTTTTATTTTGTGTGTGTGAGTGTGTGTGTGTTTGTCTGTGTGTGTGTCTGTGTGTGTGTCTGTGTGTGTGTGTGTGTGGTGTATATGTGTGTGGGTACCTGAGGATGCCAAAAAAGGCCACTGGACCCCTGAGTGGAGTTACAGGCAGTTGTGAGCTACCCAGTGTGGGTTGGTACTGTGAACTAAACTCAAGAGAGTTCACATTTACCCACTGGACCATGCAGCCCAATTCATCATAACTCTTGATACATACAGATAGATTTCTGTTTTGTATGTGTGCATGTGTATGTTTGTAAGTATGCGTTATGTGTCTTCCTCAGTCCTTCCCCACCTTACTCTTGAGGCAGAGTCTCTCCTTGACCCTGGAGCTCCCTGATTCAGCTGGCTGACTGGCCAAAAAGCCCCAGGAACCCTCCCATCTCCACCCCCATCTCTAGGATCACGGCACATACCACCCTGCCCAGCCTTTTGAGGGGCATGGGATTTAACTCGGCCCCTCTTGCTTGTGTGAAAAGTACTTTAACATCAGAGCCGCTTCTGCTGCCCCACACAGAGATTAATTTCAGCTATTTATGTTTTTAATATCTTCATGTTCTACCTTTTATTGTTTTTCTTCTCCTTTGTTTATTTTTTGCCTTGTTTGAGGATGTTTATGTTTTGTTGTTTCCCTTCTTCTGGTTGGGAAGGGTTTTTGCTGTGTTTTTGTTTTGTTACCCATTCAAGTGTGTTATTACCTGTGCCCTTAGAAGTACCGGGTTCCCAAGGCTACTGTGTATGCAAAGTGAACAGAACACAGCAACCAACACCCAGTGGGAGCCTCCCTGATCTTCCTTCCTCATCCTCAGCACCCACCCACCTGCTCTGAGCTGACCACTGCCCCAACTTCTGTTGCATATATTATCTTCACTTGTTTTGACCCTGATATAAATGGAGTTGTACACTATGTACACCTCTGTGCCTGGCTCTCAGGAGGCTCCAGCACTCAGTTGTGGTTCATAATAGTGAAGAACTCGGTTGATAGAGTGCTTACCTGGCATGCATGGAGCCCTAGATATGCCCAGCACTGTGTAGAGGATATGGGGGTGCACACCTGCAATCCCAGCTTTCAGAAGGTGGAAGCATGAGGATCAAGAGTCATCCTTAGCAACATAGTAAATCTGAGGTCATCCTGGACTATATGAGACTCTACCTGAAAACATAATTTTAAAATGTAATAAGGAGCTGATGAGATGTATCAGCAGATAAAGGCACTTCCGGTGGATCTGAGTTTAGTCCCCAGTCCCCACAAACCTGGGCTGGGCATGATGGCAGACATGTGGAACCCCACTTGAGAAGTGGAGGCACGAGGATCAGGAGTTCAAGATCATCCTTGGCTACCATGAGAATTTGCTACTTGGAATCATGTTTTAGTTAATTACTTAATTAGTACTATTTTGGCTTCAGGTAATGTTTTTATCTATGTGTCTCATTCCTTCACAGATGACTAAACAATTATCTGTCATGTACTGATTTATGCTAGCTGATTTTAGCTTCTCAGTACATACAGGCCTCCAGCAGAAGATAATATGTGAGCCAAGACTTATAGGCAGAGGTGAGAGAGCCCCGTGTTGATGGCCAGGGCTGGAACATTGTCAGAACTCAGCCAGGGAAAGGAAAATGCCCTGCTTCTAGAACGATTGGAAGGAGCCAGCCAGTGCCATGTGGGGAGATGGATGGAGCCAGGGTCAAGATGGAACTGTTGCGTACATCCACTAAGCCAGACTGAGACTGCTTTCCTCAGAGCATGGAGGACGACTGGGGAAGCTGAGCATAGCTGCTATAGGCTTGTGCCGGCTTCAGGGATTGGCCAGGAGGCGGGCACAAGTTACAGACTGGTGGTGATTGTGGCACATGCATGCACACCATCAGGCAGACTCAGACCAGAGTCTGAAAGTGCAAAGCCGTGTGCTGTGGCTCACACCTATAATCTCAGCACTTGGGAAGCTAAGGGAGGAGGGTTACCATGAGTTTGAGATCAATCTGGGCTACATAGAGTTCCGGGCTAGCCTAAACTAGCCACAGTGCTAAACCCTGTCTCAGGAAGGGAAGGAAAGGGAGGGGAGGGGTTAGAGAGAAAGGAAGAGAAACGAGAGTGAAGTACGAGTGTTTCTGAGGCAAGTGTGAGAGAAAAGGCAGGAATTGGATGGCTCAGTAAAGTGCTTCTCTCCAAGGCTGAGGACCTGAGTTCAAGTCCCAGGATTCACAGGGTAGAGAGAGAAAAGTGACTCTTAAACATTGTCCTCTGATCTCTGCGTGCAAGATCTTGGCAGTGTACATACGCACACACACACACACACACACACACACACAAACATTTACACGTATAATAATTTAGATAGAAAAACCAACAACATGTCATGCAGTGGTGGCATATACTTTTAATCCCAACTCTCAGAAGGCAGAGGCAGGCAGATCTCTGTGAGTTCAAGGCCAGCCTGGTCTACAAAGTGAGTTCCAGGACAGCCAGGGAAACACAGAGAAACCTTATCTTGAAAAACCAAAAAGAAAAAAGAAAAGAAAAAAAGCCAACATAAACCCCATAATAACCAGAATCAAATGTCTCTCACCACTGTCTGTTTTGACAACTCAAAGGATGAGGTTGTCACTTCTGTAGTGGAAATCGTGTGTGGCGTGTATGCGTGCAAGCTACGCTACTCATGGGAAGGCCAGCGACATCTCCGTGACTGCTAACAGCGGAGGGTGTCTGCAGTCCACACGGTGGCTGAAATTGCTTGTGGAGCGTGAGGGAGAGGAGATAGGGCCGTGTAAAAGACTCAGCCAGGAGAGTACATGTATCATCTATCCGTCTGGGACAGACCTGGGAGGGGGAGCCATCTTCACAGTGACCATCACAGAGCGAGCAACCTGACTTCAACCCCTAGGCCCTACATGGTAGGAGAGAATTGACTCCCATGATCGATCCTCTGACCTCCACGGTGCATACCCACATAATAATTTTTTAATGTAATAAATAAAATATTTTTAAAATAAATGTGATAGATTCCAGTTTAAATGTGATGCTCCCATTGCCTCCTCTTCTCTCTTCTCTCTCACCTCCTTGCCTCATTTTCTCTTGTTTCTTCTTTCTTTTGTGATATTTCAGGTTTATAGGACAGGAATGACTTCTTTACATTATCATCATCATAGTGTCTAGAGGACAGGAATGGCTTTTTTCCCCCATTCATTCGTTCATTTATTTATTTAGGTTGTTTGGGACGGGGGTTTCTCTGCATGGCTCTAGCTGTTCTGGAATGCATTCTGTAGACCAGGCTGGCCTTGAACTCACAGGGCTCAGCCTGCCTTTGCCCACCCCACAAGTGTTGGGATTAAAGGCATGGGCCGTCACCGACCGGCTCTGGAATGGCTTACTTTAAAAGACGTAGTGGAGCCTTCTGTTTGATTCCCCCAGTGCTGGAGATCACACCTAGGGCCTTGCCTGTGCTAGACAAGTGTCTACCACTGAGCAAGTCTCTGGCCCTTAGCGGTCTTTCTCACGGGACTTGTAACGGATTTGTTAGTGTTTGGAATATTTGCTTGCATGAGGAAGGGAAATAGCTGATGACCAATGCTCATGTAGAGTCTGCGGGCCCCTGCCTTCTCCAAAGACCAGAGAATGGACAGTGTCTCTCTCTCCCTGTGAGTCAGAGTTAAGGGTACCCCAGTGGAGAGGGAGAGAACGGCTTCCCTACAGTGCAAGCCTGTTGTCACTGATAAAGGTCACATTTGACTCTTCAAATCATCAAGGCTTGACAAAACTTGGGACATTTGCATTTTTCTAAGATACTGTCTTTGGTGTGGGTAAAGCTGAACCAGGCACGGTTAACACTTTGACCATAAAACTATAGAGTAAAGCCGCTCTCCCACTCCCGTCCTAATGAGGCACTGGTAACTCTGTTTTTATGAGCTCTTGAATAAATTGGTAATCTGTTTCAATAATTCTCTAGCGCGCACATGCGCGCGCGCTAGTGTGTGTATGTGTGCACTTCTGTGAGCTTGTCTGTTCATACATGTGTCAGGGACAGAGGCCAACTTCTGGCCTCTCCCCCTGTCTATCTCTGGTCTTTGTTTGAGACAACAAGCAAACCCTGGGGATTCAGCTCACTTCAGTCTCCCCTGGTGCCGGGTTACACATGTGGAGCGCCACACCTAACTTTCATGTAAGTCCTGAAGATCTGAACTCGGGTCCTCATGCTTCCACGGTGGGCACCCTGCCCACTCATCCATCTCCCCAGCCCAGCCGTTGGCCTCTGACTCATCTCTGAGCAGAACTGCTCACGTTTTCTGGCTGTGTAATAATCTGGGAATCTTGAACACAGGACTTACTGTGAGGTTCATACAGCCTATGCAGGTGTCTCTCACTGAACAAGGACTCTTTATAGCCTTCCGCTACCGAGCAGCGCCACACAAAAATGCTAAATAGGCTCTGTGGGAGGATGAATGAGACTAGAGCAGGAGCCAGTTTCCTCGGGATCTACTGGATTGGGGGGGAGGAGCTCTCTGCTGAGTGTGCCCCTCCCAATGATGGACAGTTTGGAAGCCATGTTTCAGGCACAGATTATGATGGAGAAAGGATATGAAGTATAGCATTTGTGTATATTTGCTTATTTTCTGAAACATTAATTACCTGGATAGGATGTTACGATTTTGCTAAGCAATAAACTACTACCAATAACACGTTATTAAACCGAGATGAGACATGGTGCTACATGATTTTAATCCCTGTACTTGGGAGGCAAAGGCAGGCAGATCTCTGAGTTCGAGGCCAGCCTGGTCTACAGAGTGGGTTTCAGGACAGCCAGGGCTGTAACACAGAGAAACACTGTCTAGACAAACAAAAAAGAAAAGAAAAAAAATAATTTTACAGGTGTGTGTCTAAAGGATTAACAGTTTTTTCCCTCTTCTCTCACCACTCTGCTTTATAGTTTAAAGACGTCCCGAAGGGTCCTATCCCTCCATCAACACCCAAGTTCGCATATGGAAAGGTTGCTCTGAGAAAGGTAAGGCACAAGGTTGGGAGTGTAGATCAGTGGGTAGAGTGCTTGCCTGGCATCTGTGGTGTCCTGGGTTCCATCCCCACTACCTCATAAACCAGGTGTGCTAACACACACCTTTGCCCCAGCATTCAGGAAGTAGAGGCAGGGAGGATCATGGTCATCCTTGGCTACACGGTGTGTGAGAGGCTAGCCTGGACTACCTAAAAATCCTATGTCAAAAAAGAAAAACCAAGTCAAGACGTCACGGAGAGTCAGATGGGGAGACAGTGAGTGAAAGTGTCTCAGGCGGGCCGGGGGCTGCCAGGTTTCTCTGAATCTCTCTTCTGAGAGCTGGCGGAGTGATTGACGCTTCTAGGGGAACGCAGCGATGGGAGATAAGATGTGGATATCAAGTGACAGGATGCAGAGACGCTGCAGGAGAGTGAGGGCTGTTCCTGAGCCACTCGGGTCACTTGGCTCTGTGCTTGGCTTTCGGAGACAGTGCTGTGGTTGCTGGGGGAGGAACATCTTGCTCCTTATCCTGTCCCATGAGGCTTTCTCCCATTGCTCACCTCTTTAATTTCTTTTTTCATTATTGCATTTATTTTGGGGGTTGGGAGAGGTGCATACCATGATGGAGGCCAGTGGACAACATGGAGGAGTCTGTTAGCTCTTTCTACCGTGGGGGTCTGGGGACTCGAACTCAGGTCATCAGTCATAACGACAAGAGCTCTTACCTGCTGAACCATCTTGCCAGCCCCATCTGCCCATTTTTAATGAGTTCCTCCAAGCCCCAGGACCTGTCAAGACCTCACGGAGAGTCAGATGGGGACTCTGCCCTTAAGTTAGATCCAAAAAATCATATCCTAGTAGCTTATTGAATATTGGAACATCAGAGGAAAAATTACTCATTAATAAGAGGTAAAGTCCTTTTATTCTGGGAAAACAGGAGAGAGTTACTTAACTATTGGGAGGAAGGTTGTACCAAAATTGGTTTGTTTTTACCCTTGGGTCTTCAGGTTTTTCCCTCCACCCATCCTTACTCCCACATGTATTCATTCACCAGAAAAAGAAGAAAACATGAACAGTCACTTATTTCTTAAGAATCTTGAAATTCTAAAATAGCAACATACGTTTTTATCTTTAAGTCAAACGCCAAACACTGTAGTGTACTTTTTCCATTCAAAGCCTCCTGACTTCTGGTTGGCTACCTCTGCTTCTGTAATAGTTTCCACCCAGTGTTGTGGAATCTGTGCCACATTCTACAAAGATTGTGGTCTTTGATAGGAATCTCTTCTTAGATTCATCACGCTTGAATCACACAAGGACAGGGAGCTTACTCATCACTGTAGCTGCTTAAGAATGGGTGCTTGGTTTTAAAAAAGGAAAATGTTCTTGTACATGATATAACTCCAAATGTCTAAAACAACAGCAATAATAAGTTGAAAAAAATACAACTTAGTGCCATGAAGGAAATTTGGACATGGTAGCTCATGACTGAAATCCTAGCACGTTGGAAACTGAGGCAGGAGGATTGCTATTATGTTCAAGACCTGTGCCACATAGTTGAGTTTGAGGCTCTGCTGAGCTATAGAGAAAGATTCTGTCTTCAAACAAGAAGGCGATAGGGAGCAGAGATGTGTTGGCATATGCTTGGGAGTAGGAGGGTCAGATGTTCAGGTTATCATTTTGCCTGAATAGAGAGTTCCAGCCTGGGCTACAAGGGACACTCTCTGGCTAATAAACTCGAAACAAAAGCACAAAAGACGAGGGAGGAAGGGAGGGGGAAGAAATAATTGGAGAACAGTATCCAATTTATATAAAACATAGTTAAAGGATTACATTCTTCATTTAAGGTTTTGTGTGCATGTGCACGCGCGCATGCAAGAGAGAGAGAGAGAGAAAGCATGCATCATGCGGTCAGAGAGCTTCCTTCAGGAGCCGTCTGTTCTTCAGGCTCATACCACCCAAACTGGGAAGACGGGAAGCCACTGCAGCACGTGGTGTGTGACGCGGTGGCAGATCTAATCTTAGAGTCATTTGCCTCTCGCTACTATCTCTGCTGCAGGCTTCTTCCTCACTTGAAAACCTGTCGTAATGCTTTGCAGAGTTGCAGCCTCACATCTTGGATGTCATTCGTTTTGAAGCCTCTCTTAGATAGCTCTGAGCTGTATTTCTGAGTGGGTGCACGTCAGACTCTTTTTAAGACTGCCATCATTTACATTTTCGTCAAGAGTTAGGAGCAGGGCTCAGCAGTTAAGAATACCGACTGCTCTTGTTCTTTTTTTTAAATTTAGTTTATTTGGTTTGAGATAGATTTTCTCTACTTGATCTTGGGTGTCCTAGGTCTCAGTATCTAGGCCAGGCCTCAAAGTCACATTTGCCTGTCTCTCAAGTGTTAGGATTAAAGATGTAGACCACCATGCCCATATTTGACTACTGTTTCAGAAGATCCGGGTTCCATTCCCAGCACCTACGCAGCAGCTCACTCCAGTTCCAAGATCTAATGCCCTCTTCTGGTCTCCTTGGACACTGCACACACCAGTGCACAGACACACAGGCAGACAAAACACCCACATACACAAGAGAAAAAAGGAAAGAGGAGCAATTAGAATATAGTGACACCCACCTTCAATCCCAGCACTAGGGAGACAGAGGCAGGTGGATCTCTGCGTTTGAGGACAGCCAGGGCTACATATTAAGACCCTGCCTCAAAATAAATAAATAAATGTATGTTAAGAGCACGGTCTGGGGCTGCAACGCAATGGTAGAAAACTTGCTTGTCCACCTCGTGGGAAACCCTGGGTTCGACCCCCAACACTGCAAAAGATCATAATAATGAGAAATAAAAGTTGTGTATTAGTTGGCTTGCAGGAAGTTTGAACTCCGCATTCCAATATAAGATGGGTGTGGTGACCCCAGCACTTGGAGGATCAAGGTCATCCCTGGCCACTTAGCAAGCTTGAGGCCTTCCTGGGACACATGAGACTCAGAAAGGGGGGTGAGAGAAGAAAAGAAGGAGTAGGGTGAAATCAAAGGTGGTTGGGAAGCCAGCAGAACTTGGGCAATCGAGGCTTATCTCAGTGTCTTTGATAATTCAGACTAATGTCACCCCTGCTCACTGGCGACCCAACGCTGCGTCTGTTTTTGCTTCTTTTCAGTTCAAGGCGGTGGCCGAAGCTCTGGACATCCTGTGTCCCAACGGACCTGTGGAAAGCTTGTATCCCTTGACGTTCACCCAGGTAAAACAGGTAGGTCTCCAAGGGAGCACTTTGTCTGGTTTCTCTTGGCAACACAGGTGTTTCCTAATCACTTCCTAGGCATTGATAATTAGATACTGAAAAATGGCTTGTTTGGTAAGGTGCTTGCCTGGCCTGAGCAAGGCCTTGGGTTCGATCCCCAGCACTGCATATAGTGGTGTGGCTATAAATCCAGCCCTTGGGTGGTGAAGGCAGAAGTATCAAAAGTTCAAGGTCATTCCCCGTTACAGAGTATTAAAGGCCTTCCTGGGCTACATGAAACACTGTCTCAAAAAAAAAATTCATTTAATTTTTCCTTCTTAGTTCCTGGTGCTCCCTTGCTCTCTAGAAGTTTCTCTCTACTTTTTATTTTAAGAGATTTTGCCCTAGCCACTTTAAATCTGATTCTTCAGTTAGGAGTAGCCTTTCCTACTTAGTGTGTCTATGTAGTGAACTTTTTCCTTTTAAGCATCTGAATGTCTGTCTCTCTGTCTCTGTATGTGTGTATCTCTCTCTATGATGATGGATTCCTCAGAGGCTGTGGACAGCCTGGGCTTCCAGGAAGGGAAGCTAAGTGTTCTCTGCAGACATGGCTCGGGCAGCCCTTGCAGGCACCCTATGAACGAGTGGACCCACTTTTTCAGCCTGTGCACACATAGTTAAACTGGAAAATATTGTATGGACTTGTCCTAGACCAAAACATGGAGGCCCAAGCACCCACCCAGTTCCAGAGCTGTATACTGCAGGGGTCCAGAAGCATAGCTGTGGGACCAGTGGCTCCAGGGGGGCGGAGTGGCCCCTCTACAACATCATTGCAAAGACTGGTCAAGTGCAGGGCTCAGTCTCCTGGAACTAACTGTGAGACGGTGGTTGAAGCGAGATGAGTATTCTCTCGCTTCAGCAGATACAGCAGTGGGAAGCAGATACCAGGCTACGATTACATGTTCTGTCGTGTGTCCCCTTCTCCAGACTCCAAAAGCCAGGAAGACTCAGGTGACCCAACACTTCAGAAAATAGGGCTGAGATCCCAACTATGTGACCAAGTGTGGCAAGGGGCCAAGGGGCCCATGGAGCCCCCATGACGTCATCCCTGTACCCCTCCTCGCCCCCATTAAGACATCTCCTCTTCTGTGTCCATGTAACAGGTATTTTAACGACTCCAGCAAGGGAGGAATGGTCTGGGATCAGTCTGAACACTTCAACAAATATTGATACCAGTCTAGCCGAGCTGGCCAAATATGTAGCTGTGGCTTGTGAGAAGCATAGGCAAAGAGATAGAGAGCCTGAGGCCAGTCTGGCCTCCAGATTAGCCTCCAGAGTAAGGTCCAGCCTAGCCTGAGAAACAATTTGTCTCAAAACAAAAACAAAAATGGGGAAATCCAACACAACAACAAAAATTCCAGTGATCTCATGCATTGGAGACCAGATTTAAAAAGAATTTAAGGGGCTGGAGAGATGGTTCAATAGTTAAGAATAGCGGATGCTTTTCCAGAGGACCTGGGTTCAATTCCCAGTACCCACATGTTAGCTCACAACTGCCTATAACTCCAGTTCTAAGGGATTCAAAGCATCTGGCCTGCATTCATGAGAATATACCTGCACACACATGCACACACGCATGCACACGCACATACACACATGTCGAGCGTGGCATGATTACCACATGTAACCAGGCATGGCGGCACTCATGCACGCCCAGCATTTGGGAGGTGGAAGCAGGAGGATAGGAAGTTGGAGATTGTCTGTGGTTACCTAGTAAATGTGAGGACAGCCTGGGCTACCAGAGTCTTTGTCTTACAAATACTGCTCCTCATTTGGTAACAGTAGCCACCCCTATTGTCTCTCCTCTTTACTTCAAATGGTTTCAGATTGAGTCTTGTTTTGTACCCTGAAGCAGATTTAGCCCAAGAACCTGGAGAATGTTTTATTGAGCAGAACTCAAGTGTTTGTCCTGTACTTGGGGCTTTTCCTGGCTTAAAAAAAAATGTGTGTGTGTGTGTGTATGAGTGCTTTGCCTAATTGTATGTATGTACACTACCTGCATGCCTGGTCCCTGCAGAGACTGAAAGAAGCCTTCAGATACCCTGGAACTAGATTGTTGTGAACCCAGGTCCCCTGCAAGAGTCATAAGTGCTCTTGATTGCTGAGCCATCTCTCCAGACCCTTTGTAATATTATTACTATACTTATTTACTTATTTCATTGGGGTGTGTGTGTATGTGTGTGTGCACGCACGCACCATGGCACACATATGAAGGTCAAAGGAGTGGGAATGGGTTCTCTCCTTCCACCATGTGGGTCCTGGGGATTGAACTCGGGTCATCAGGCTTGGTGGCGAGCACCTTTACCCACCCTTACCAGCTCTTCACTGGTTTTTGAGTCAATATTAGTGACTTCTGACATACAGGATATGACTTCCCTAGGTCCCTGTCAGCAATGGCTTGACTTTTGTTGTGCTATGTGGCAGAGAAGAGAGTTCCTGGCTGTTCAAATAGTTCGCCAAGATCAAAAAAGTCAGCTTGAGTTTGGCTGTGGGTGGGGGAAGAAGCTTTTCATTCCCTATGGTTTCCAGAAGGTCGCTTTTACCTAGATCAAGGGCAACTAAGTTCTTAGTAGCTGAACTCTGAGAGTGAAACATTTCTCTTCTGTCCTTTTCTACCCAGTATTTTGGGTATGTGTTGTACCGAACAACACTTCCTGAAGATTACAATGGCTCGATGCCCATCTTCTCTTCATCCTTCGATGGCGTCCGCGACCGGGCTTACGTCTCTGTAGACGGGGTAAGCATTATCCTTGAACTATACATCTAAGCCTTGACGGGGGTGGGGTCAGCTACACTTACTATGTGGCGTTTGAAGCTTTCCTCACTCCTCCAGTTTCAGCCTGTGTCCCTTGGCAGTGACCTTGCTTGCTGATATGGCCCACGTGCTGCAGATTCAGGGCTGTTTTCTGACATTCACACTCTAGGAAACGCGGGGTCTCCTGAACCCAAGGTTGCCTCTTCCCTGACTGAGCTCAGTATGTCACCTAGACTGCTTTTTAGGGACCGCATCCATGTCTGCCTAGTACCTGTCACCGTACTAAGTGTGTTGAACTGAGTGTCTCCCCATAAGTGAGATTTTATAATCTAAGGATTTGCTCATGACCATTGTAACTGAAGGTCACCAAGGACTTGATTTCACAGCATAGTGCAGGTACATTTTTAAACACCCTTTCCATCATCAAGTGTGATAGCCTGTGCCTGCTATCCCAGCTGTCAGAAGGTTGCAATTGCAGGAGACCAGGCCAGCCGACACCTACGGGATGAAACCCAGGGTCTAAAAAACAAGAACAACAACAACAAAGTTAAGTGCTGGGCTTACGGGTATGCATGCCACATTCAGAGCAGTTGAAAGTAAAATCCTTTCCTTCTTGGCCTGGAAGATAGCTGGCCTTGCAGCCAATACACTCAGACACATAAAATAAATAAAATAAGAAGAAAAAAAAGCAGCTGTGGCAGCATGCAGTTATAAGCTCAGTTCAGGGAGTCAGGAACAAGAGCATACCGTGGGAGCCCGGCCCACCAGCCTGGCCTGCTTGGCAGGTTCCAGGTGTGCAGTGGGCCGTTGCTGAGGAATGCCACCCAAAGTTGTCCCTCTGTCCTCTACACATGTACGTACGTATGTGCTTTCTGTGAACACAGTGTTGGGGAGGGCTTGATTTTATAACCAACCGACTTGATTTCAGTGGGGACAAGCCCCTGAGATGTGACCCTGTGCTTGTCATTCCCTGGCCTTCTAGGAGTTGTGTCTTAGTGACCTGTGGTCAGTGCAACCAGTCTAAAAAAATAAACTCTTAAATTAAGGATGGGGTTGGAGACTTAGCTCCGTGGGAGAGCGCTTGCCCAGCAAGTCCAAGGCCCAAGGCTCAGTCCTCAGTTCCGGAAAATTAGTTAAGTAATTAATCATTTCAAATAAAAAGTCAGGGATGTGTCGTTGAGAAAATACTGTTGTTCTCTGTGGTTAAGGCATCCTAGCAAGTGAGGTGAGCTGACTCCACCTAACTCTGATCTTATCTGTCTCCTGATTTTATCTGTTCTCTTCTTCACACCTAACTTGGGTTGTGAGATAATCGTGCAGCAATTCTTCCTCATAAGAACACACCCCTGGAATGTCTCATTTTTCCCAGTCCTTTAAAAATAGAAGTGTAGGAAAGCCACACATGAAAGCTTGGCATGTGAGATGTGGTGGCAAGAAAATCAGAAGTTCCCGGGAGGTGTGAGTTACAGAGGGTAAAGCCAACCTGGGCTACTTAAGGCCCTCTCTCAAAAAACAAACAAACAGAAAGAAATGAAATGAAGAAGGCCTACAAGGTGGCTCAGTTGATAAAGGTGCTTGCTGTCAAGCCTGAGGACCTGAGTTCAATCCCTGGGCCCCACGTGGCAGAAGGAAAGAATGGTTTTCAGTTTGTCCTCTGACCTCTACATACAGCATGGTATGCATGTGTCTACATGCCTGTGCATGTGCACACACACCCCCACATACAAATATTAAAAATGTATATGCATTAATAAAGCAAAAAGATGCCTGAACCTCAAGCATGGTGGTTCACACCTGTAAATCATTTGTGGGGTGGATTCAGGAAGGTCTCAAGTTCTAGGCCAGCCTGGGCTACGTCATAAGACCTTGTTCCCATAGCCCATTCTCAGGCAGAGTGTACCCAGAGCTGTGTGTGGCCGTCCTGCCCTTTGGGGAGCAGTGATTGTCAACGTGGCCCTGATGACCTGAGCACATCTGGACTCTCCTGTAAATCTGGTGACATTTCAGGACAGGGAAAGTGACAGATTAACTGTGCACACTGCCGCGTTTCTCTGCTCTTACCATTCAGCCTCTGGCTTTAACCCACAGGTCCCCCAAGGAATCCTTGATCGAGACCCTGGGACAATCCTGTACATTCAGGGGAAAGCTGGAGCCATTCTGGACATTCTGGTGGAGAACATGGGGCGTGTGAACTATGGCAGATACATAAATGATTTCAAGGTAGGATACTTACGTGAGGGATGAACCTGTGCCTGAATGGTTGTGCATGCCGTCAATACTCAAACATGCATCTTTGTATCCGTCTTCCATTTATACAAAAACAAATTTTTTTGAATAGTTTTTCTTTTCTCTTTTTTTCCTTCTTTTGGAGGGGAGGCAGTTTCTCTGTGTAGCCCTGGGTATCCTGAAACTCACTCTGTAGACCAGACTATCCTCCAACTCAGAGATCCACCTGCCTCTGCCTCTGCCTCCAGAGTGCTAGGATTAAAAGCATGCACTACTGTGCCTGTTGACTTTGAATTTTTGCTTCTCCTGTCTCCATCTCCCAAGTGTTAGGACCACAGCTGCACGCCACCATCCTGTCTATGAAATTCTGGGGATTGAATACACGGCCTCTTGCACACTAGACAAGCACTCTAGCAGCTGAGGTACATTCCCCAGCCCTTCACATTTTGAGGTGTGTGTGTGTGTGTGTGTGCGCACACGCGCGTGCATGTGTGTGTGAATGGCCACCGTAGAGCTGTCACACCTCACAGCAGCTCCCTTGCAGAGCCCACACACTTCACTGAAGCTGTGGAGTGAAGCTCTCTGATTTGTTTGTCTAGAAGACGAACTTCTTCGAAAGGCTCTTTTCCTGCACAGACCATGAGAGCCTTGAGCTTTGCAAGCAGAATGCTCCCCTTGAGCCTGAGCTCAGCTCTTGTGGAGAGGAAACGGAAGCTGCTCCACCATGCTCTTCCTCTGCTTTGAAAACCCACCCAGCTCATCAGGGGCCCTCCAGGCTCGGCTGAGCCAGCAGGGCATTTGGTGGGCTCTAGTGTGCATGCTTGGACTGGTGGCCTGCAGCAAATCCGTGCTGTGCAAAGCCCTTTGCCACTGCTCTGCTGTTGGCCTGTTGATTGATTGGTCTCTGTCCTGTCACAGTGTAGCGTTCTAACCAGTATCCCTAGATTATTAAGAAACTTTTTGTTTAATTTGGGTTTTGGGGTTTTTTTTAACTCATTTAAGGAAAAGTCTTTAAGCCCAGGCTGGGCTGGAAGTCATTGTGTAGGCTAGGACTCAAACTCCTGAGCCACTTGCCTCTACCTTCCAAGAGCTGGATTTATAGGCATGGTCAGCCATACCCAGTTTATGTGGGGCTGGGACGCAAACTTAGGACAAGCAAGTCCTCTACCAACTGAGCTACATCCCAGCCCAGGAAACTTTTCTTTGGGGGGGGGCAGGGTAGTCTGGAACTCACAGCAATCCAAATTCTGAGGTTACGGGGTCAACCACCACACCACCCAGTTCAAGAACATTTGTTACAGTTCTGTAGTGTCCCCAAGGTACTTCCAGGAGTACAAAACAGGGTGCAGGCTGCTCATCCCTGGAGAGAAGGCTCAAGGCACTGCCAAGCCTCAGACAGGACAGGGATAGAGGTTTCTTCCTGACCATGTTTTTACTTTTTTTTTTAACATGTATGTGTGTGTGTGTGCTCATATGCAAGTATATATGTATTTATATATGTATGGTCATATATGTGTGTGTGAGCACACGTGCACATATGTGCTGTGTAAGGAACCGAGGTTAACACTGGACTTATTAGTCTACCTCCACTTGTATTGAACAGGGACTGTCAAGTGAGCCCAGAGCTCACATATCACCTAACCTAGTAAGCAGCTTGTCCTGTCTCCTCCTGTGTGCAGGGATTACAGGCTGGCTGTCACTCCCAGCCAGCGTGTACGTGGGTGCTGGGACCCAAGCTCCAGTGCTCACTCACACAGCAAGCACTTTACCCCCCTCACCCCCAAGCCATCACCCAGCTCCCTTCAGGACCCTCTTGGGGGCAGCAGAAGAGCCATGGAGACAGACTTGGCTCCCTGGAAGCATCTCTTCCCATCCCTGTGTTCAGGCTGTAATCACTGACCTTGCTGACCAATTGCTGTGGGCCACATTGACTCATAGAGTGATTAGGGTCCTGCCATGTGTGGTGTGTGGGTTCTGGTACACAGCCCCCAGCTTGATACCGACTGAATCACTAAACAGGCAATCGAGACTGGCTATCAGATGGTATTCTTTAAAGATCCAGGATTCCACTAGAGTAGAAAAGCTCCTCATGCAAGAAGTAGAGAATGAGCTGGGTAGTAGTGGTACACGCCTTTAATCCCAGCACTCAGGAGGCAGAGGCAGGTAGATCTCTGTGAGT
>LOEQ01001398.1:98530-110927 GCA_001685075.1 Bramus lutescens
AGGCCAACACTGAATAGTCCAATGGCTTCGCCTACATCCTGGCCTGGGTGGCCTTTCCCTGGCCCTCCTCAGTGGCATTGTTTATGTGATCCTACGGAAACATGAATGAGGCGCCCCATGCACCGTCCGTCTAGGCTCTGAGCGTGCATAGGGTACACAGGGAGGGAGGAAAGGAACTAGAAAACAAACCCAACAAACCGAAATGAGCTAGCCCCAAAGCCCAACTCAAGTCAAACCAAAGAGAACGCGGTTGAGTGGGGATTGCTATCAATTGAAGATGTATATAATATCTATGGTTTATAAAGCCTATTTATAACACCTTTTACATATATGTACGTAGGATTGTTTGCTTTTTATGTTGACTGTCAGCCTTGTGTTGACTCTTAAAGAACTTTACATCTTAACACTATAACCAACCTCAGTATCTTTGTTTTTGTTTTTGTTTTCATCATTTGTTTTGCTCAGACATAAAAATCTCCCATGTGGCCCCTTTCATCTAAAATCAGATGATACCTCCCTCCCACTCAACCTCACAGGATAACCAAAGTGTGAGGACAAACCCCCAGTGGCCAAAGGCCTCACACTGTGGGTGACCTGATGCATTTCGCAGGAATATCCACTACCGGAATCGCTGTGTGGAGCCCTAAGCACTCACAGACGAAATGCCCTGACCAGAGCCCTCTGCAAAAACATCCTGGTGGCTCTGGGACACTGATCCTTGTAGGCAGAGTACCAGGGCCACACCTTTCAAGGAGAAGTTGGAGACAAGGAGTCTGTGAAATGGTGCTATAGATTTACCATTCCTCGTTATGACTAATCACTTAAACCACTCCCTGGAAACTCGGTTAACAGTTTGAGGACATAAAGTAGAATGGAGACCAGGATAATTGCGTGTGATATAAACGGTTCATAACCGCTTTTGTACCCAGCTAGGCTGTTGTTATTACTACAATAAATAAATCTCAAAGCCTCCATCACTCCCACAGTTTTCTCACTGTCGGAGCATCAGGACAAGCGTCTAGACCCCTGGGACTGTGAGTTCCCTGGCTTGCTGGGTCTAGTGTGTTCTGTGCCTCCAAGGACTGTCTGGCAATGACTTGTATTGGCCAGCAATTGTAGATGTACATGCAGTGTCCTTCTGATGCTAAGACTCCAGACCTTTCTCTCTCTCTCTCTCTCTCTCTCTCTCTCTCTCTTTCTTGATTTTATACCAACTGTGTGGACTAGTAAATTAAATTATAAAAATACAAAAAGAAAAAAAAAGGAAAAATAAATAAATAAAAAACAGCTGGGCAAGGGAGCACACACCTTTAATCCCAGCACTTGAGAGGCAGAAGCAGGAAGATCTTTGAGTTCAATGCCATCTTGCTCTACATAATGACAGGACAGCTGGGGCTACGTAGAGAAACACTGTCTCAAAACAAAACAAAACCGCTGGCTACTAACTGGGAAGGGCTCTGATGGAGGTTCACGAGAGACCAGAGACCTTGTGTGGAGATGGAATCCCTTCTGTTGTCCAGAACCAGCTACAGAGGAGATCCTGGCTCTGTGTCTTCCCCTTTCTGTGTTAACTTTTCTTTTTTTCTTTTTGGTTTTTGAGACAGGGTTTCTCTGTGTAGCTTCGGAGCCTGGAAATTGCTCTGTAGACCAGGCTAGCCTCGAACTCATAGAGATCCGCCTGCCTTGGCCTGCGGAGTGCTGGGATTAAAGGCATGCGCCACCACCGCCCGGCCTGTGTAGACTTTTCTATCTTCCTCCAATCCCCTGAGGAGCAGCCTGGAAATTCCTTAGACTATGTAATGTTACTTTTCTCTCGGTGACAAAAAGGCACGGCTTGCAGCTGGAGACGTGGCTCTGAGGTAGCGTGCTGGTCTAGCTTCTAACTACTGGGTTTACAGGTGTACATCGCCACCCGAACTCCAGCCTATTTTGAGCGTGGGATATAAGAATGTTGGCGAGGGGGCTGGAGAGATGGCTCAGAGGTTAAGAGCATCGCCTGCTCTTCCAAAGGTCCTGAGTTCAATTCCCAGCAACCACATGGTGGCTCACAACCAACTATAGTGAGATCTGGTGCTCTCTTCTGGTCAGCAGGCATACACACAGACAGAATAGTGTATACATAATAAATAAATAAAATGTTAAAAAAAAAGAATGTTGGCGAATGTGTATACCCATGTCTCCCGTATGCAATGAAATGCAGCAAAATTCTATTGAGCACTGTTAGAAGTTTCCCCCCCCCACAAGTTATTTTTCTTGTTTTATGATTTCATGTGGACATATGATTATGCAAAGCCCCGTGCACTTGGTTTCCTTTCGTGTCTTCTGAGCCACGTGAGGATGCAGCTCAGGATAGAGGGTCTGTCTATAGGTATGAGATCCTTGCTTCAACAAATAAAATAAGTTTGGGCCTTAATAATCAGGCATGGTGGGTGGCACCAGTAATCTCAGCATGTGGGAGGCTGGGGTAGCAGGGTCTTGAGTTCAAGGCTAGCCTTATCCATTAGTGAGATGCTGTCTCAAAAAATAAAAATCGGGAATTTATGGCTTTTAAATTTATTCTTCTTGATGTTAATTTACAACTTCCCAGAGGTGAAACTACAGACTCTCAGCTCTCACATTTCTGCTCATATCAAAAGTCTCAATGAAGTAACTTTTTTCCCCAAAACCCGCCTCTGCTTCTGGAACAACTGGGTCAGTCTTTGAACCCAGTCACATAAAGTTTTATTAGAAACACACTTGGGGAATTTTGGAACTAGAGGTCTGCGTCTCTGTATACTTAAAGTGAAACTGGCCTTACTAAGCAGAGGCCTTAGGCAGACAGAGGAAGTGCATTCACGAGGTGAAAAACAACCAGCGAGTATTTGGTTCACCCATTTCACTACACCTGGACCTGGTGGCTACTGCTGGTGGAGTTAAATACACGGTTACACTATTGTTTCCCTGAGCCTCAATTTATTTATTTGTTTGTTTTTAATTTCTATCATCTCACGTAGCCCAGGCTGGCCTTGAACTCAATGTTGTAGGTGCCTATGAACTTGAACTCCTGACCGCTGGGCCAGTGAGATGGCTCTGTTGGTGAAGGTGTGCTGCCAAACCTGATGACCTGAAATTGATACTTGGGACATGGTAGAAGCAGAGAACTTACTTCTGCAAATTATCCTCTGAATTCCACACACATGCCACGCACAGACAGACAGACAGACAGACACACACACATAACAAGTAAATATAACTGAAGTTTTTGTCTTATTGTTTTACACTGACTCCCCTGACTCCAGCTCCCCAGCGTTGCACCGCACAGGCTGTGCCCCTGCGCCCCTTTTATGTAGCAAACCCAGGTCTTCACCCATGCCAGTCAAGACCCTGCCAGCTAAGCTACATCCCCAGGTCCCTGAACCTCAATTCTGGAAATCATTAAATTGACCATATCTCCTTTTTGAAAGTCTGAAATGAGTCTCAGCTTGTGAAAGTACTTGGTGGATTTCTGGGGCTCTGAAGGGGGAATTTGGAACTGTCAGAAACGTTTAAGCAGTACACTTGTAGGTCGGGGACATGGCTAAACCTGAGTTCCATCCCAGGACCCAGGCAGAGGGAGGAGAGATGGGATTCCTGCAAGTCACCCTCAGATCATCAGTGCACACTGTGGCAAGCATGTGCTGCCACGCTCGCTAAATTATAATAAATGTATTTTTTTTTAAATGAAATGCTGTGAATACAAAACAGGGTTAATTTTGCTGAGGGAAGATTGCAGAATGAGCAGTCACTGGCAAGCTGCATCAGATGGCAGAGTCTGTCAGATGGCAAACAGTTGTGAGGAAAATACCACAGGGCTTAGGCAGGTCACCAGGGTCCTGAAGAGTGCAGGAGCAAGGATCAAGTGTGGCAGATGCTCAGGGAGCAATGAAGGAAGGATGCCCTGGTGCAAGGACCAGGTGATGCTTGGCGTCGTGTTTGGCCTTCACCTCTCTGGAAACAGCCTGAGACTCTGAAAGCAGCACGCAGGGAACCACATGGCACCCCTCTCGGAAACACCTGTATGGGCATGAGTGACACCAGTTTGGGCAGTAAGAAAGGTTCACCATGGCCGGGCGGTGTGGCGCACACCTTTAATCCCGGCACTCAAGAGACAGAGGCAGGTGGATCTCTGTGAGTTTGGGGCCAGCCTGTTCTACAAGAGCTAGTTCCAGGATAGGCTCCAAAGCTACAAAGAAATTCAGTCTTGAAAAACCAAAAACATGAAATAAAATAAACCAAAAAAAAAGGCTCACCATGATGGGGTACAATAGAAGCCTCAGATAAACTTAGGGGAGCTCAAAAATTGCTAGGATCCTTCAGAGTTGTCCCAAAGCTGGGTGGGGAGAAAACACTTGCCTCCGTTCATAATGCAGTCACGAGATACAAACTGTCCCCAGAAGATGACCATTCCTGAAGAAATAGTGGCTGAGCTGTCAGCTGTCAATCTCCTAATAAGTAGTAGAGGAAATGCTTCTGTCCTGAGCTGGAGTGGAGTGGACAGGGGTAGAGTGAGTGGGGATGGGGTGGTCAGGGGTGGAATGGACAGGGGTGGAGTGGACAGGGGTGGAGTGGACAGGGGTGGAATGGGCAGGGGTGGAGTGGACAGGGGTGGAATGGACAGGGGTGGAGTGGTCAGGGGTGGAATGGACAGGGGTGGAGTGGACAGGGGTGGAATGGACAGGGGTGGNNNNGGCAGGGGTGGAGTGGGCTGGGGTGGAGTGGGCAGGGGTGGAGCGGGCAGGCCGCTGTCCTGTCTTTGAGGCCACTGCAGGATGGTAACTTGCCAGTCACTCCACACAGCTGCCTCCTTTGTGAGTGAGTGGAGACAAGAGGAGACCCCCACCATGGTAGAAGGATTGGAGCCATGAACCACAATGTAGTGTTGCTCGGTCTTATGTGTGCTGGGGGGCAGGCAGCAGATCCTTTACCAGTCACCACGCTTCTGTGTCACGATGCTAAAATGAGCAAAGCTCTGCCAGGAAATAGGAAGCAGCCTCTGGCTGAGAAACTCCCACACCCTCTGTACAAGCTTGGAACATGCTTGGCATGAGTCCTCTTACCAATTTCTTTCAATCATCTAGAAATACATTTCACGGGCAAGGCGGTGGTGGCACATGCAATTAATCCCAGCCCTTGAGAGGCAGAGGCAGACAGATCTCTGTGAGTTCGAGGCCAGCCTGGTCTACAAGAGGGAGTACCAGGATAGCCAGGACTATACAAAGAAACCTTGTCTCGGAAAAAAAAAATACATTTCATGGCCCAGATGGGGAAACTGGAGCTAAGGGGGAAACACAGCAGGCTCAGGCTCCCCCACGGAGTAAGGGGAGCCTGACACACTAGGTGCAAATTTTCTTTGTGTATGTGTGTGGTGTGTTGTTAAGGTGGGTGTGTAGCAGATGTGTACACACGTGTGTGGAAGCAGAGGGAAGTGTCAGGTGTCTTCATGAATGGCTCTCCACGTTTTCGTGTGTTTCTTTGTGAGATGGGGTCTCCCCCTGGCCCTGGAGCTTGCAGATCCTGCTAGACTGACTGGGCAGCAAGTCCCCCACAGTCTCTGCTGCCACCACTTTGGGGTGACAAGTACATGCCACCATGCCTGGCTTCTTAAAAACTGTGAGAGTTCTAGGGATGCCACTTGGGTCTTTGTGCACTGCAAGCATTTTACCACCTGATAGCCACCTTAGGGCCAAGGTTTCCTCTTTTTGTTTGTTTTTGTTGTTGCTGTTTCAGATTTGGTTTCTCTGTGTAGCCCTGGCTGTCCTGGAACTAGATTTGTAAACCAGGTTGTCCTTGAACTCGGAGATCTGCCTGCTTCTGCTGGGATTAAAGACTTGTGCTACCACTGCACAGCAAGTCAAAGTTTCTTTAAGAAAACAAGAGCTATTCCTAAACCAGGCAGTGGTGGCGCACACCTTCAATCCCAGCACTTGGGCGGCAGAGGCAGGCGGATCTCTGAATTTGAGGTCAGCCTGGTCTACAGAGGGAGTTCCAGGACAGCCAGGGCTGCATAGAGAGGAGACCTTGCCTAGGAAAAAAAACAAAAGGAAAAAAGAAAAATCTGGACAAAGCCTATACCCTTCTCCTGTTATCTTTTAGATAGGTGCAGGATGCATGTACACGTTTATAGGTTACAGTGTGAGAATCCAACATATGACTATAGTGTGTAATGAATCATATCTGAGGAGGCAAAGGCTGATTGCTGCATGTCATTTCTTAGAGGGAGAAAGCAAAATTTCACACCTATATACACCTAAAGTCAGGAGCCGCTCCAACCTCTATGTGCCCTCACCTCCCAGTGCACAACACAAGGGCTCCTCTAGGCCCAACTGGGCTCTTAGCTTTCCATTTCTCTCTGTCTCTATCTCTGTCTGTCTGTCTGTCTATGTCTCTGTCTCGTGTGTGTGTGTGTGCACGTGTGTGTGCGTGCACACGTGTGCCATGGCACAGATAAGGAAGTTAGAGAGCATCTTTTGGAAATCAGTTCTTCTTTCTACCATGTGGATCCCAGAGATTAAACTCAGGTCACCAAGCTTAGTGGCAAGCCCCTTTGCCAGTTGAGCCATCTTGCCAGCCCCCACGTGGAGAATTTAACAGTTAACTCATCCATTCTTCCTTGGACTTACACCATGTGGCTAAACCTCAGGTGGGCCAAGAACTCCAAATCCCACCCATACCAGAAGAGCACACAGAGATATGGTCAGGAACGAAGGCTTAGCGCAGCTGAATACGTGACTTTATTTTGTTTTCCATAAATTTCTCAAATTTTCCCCTTGAAGCCACTCTTCAGAAAATAAACTTCTAGAAATGCGTTCTTTATAAAGGCAGCAGGTGCTACAATGTGCACACTTAACAGAAGCATTTTAACCCGGTATCTCTCCAGATTGGCTCTTATTTGGGGAGGGATCTGCTCTCACAAGCTTTATTGGAGTTTTCGCTCAATTCTGAGCAGTTAAACTGGAAGCTGAATGTGAGGCTCACATCTATGATCCCAGCACATGAGGACTGGGAAAAGGCAAAGCCAGCTTGGCTACACACTGAATCCTTGGGCAGGTTATGCTCCCGGTGAGGCTGTCTCAAAAACAAAACGAAGGACTGGAGAGATGGCTCAGCAGTGAAGAGCACTGGCTGCTCTTCCAGAGGACCTGGGCTCAATTCCCAGCATCTGCAGAACAGCTTACAGGCATCTGTAACTCCAGTTCCAGGGAATCCAACACTGTCTTCTGGCCTCTGCGGGCACCAGGTACACATGTGGTACACAGATATACATGCAGGCACACACCATACATGTAAAGTAACTGGGAAGACTTTAAATTACTTTATTAAAAACAGACCTAGCAAATTATCTTAATGATATAACATGATAAATTATTAAAATATTATAAGAGTAACTATTCTAACCCCGGCTGTCCTGGCATTCATTCTGTAAACCAGGCTGGACTCAAACTTGGAGCTCTCCTGTCTTTGCCTCCTGAGATCTGGGATTAAAGGCATGTGCCACCACCACCCAGCACAATTTTATAATTTAATAGCTATTTTAACACCCACCAGTAATGACTTTTTTGTTTTTGTTCTTTTTTTTGAGGCAGGGTTTTTCTGTAGCTTTGGAGCCTGTCCTGGGAACTAGCTCTTGTAGACCAGACTATCCTCGAACTCAAAGATGAGCCTCCTGAGCTCCTGAGTGTTGGGATTAAAGGCATGCACCACCACCTCCCAGTTTAATAATGACTTTTTTATCCTTATCTCAGAAGATGACATGACACACTTTAAAATGATTAAAGAGATATTGTCATACTTTATACCATCTTCTTCCTTCCTTCTCTTTTTCTTCCTTCCTTCCTTCCTTCCTTCCTTCCTTCCTTCCTTCCTTCCTTCCTTCCTTCCTTCCTTCCTTCCTTCCTTCCTCCTTTGTTAATACAAAGTGTCACTATGCAGCTTTGACTGGCCTGGAACTCACTCTGTAGACCAGGCTGGGTTCACATTCACAGAGATCCACCTGCCTCTGCCTCCCAAGTACTGGGATTAAAGGTGTGCGCTACCACTACCTGGCTCGTACAGCTCATGGTTTTTGTTTTTTTTGTTAATGTTTTTGTTTATCAAAACAGGGTTTCTCTGTGTAGCCTTGGCTATCCTGAAACTAAATTCATATACTAGGCTGTCCTCAAACTTGGAGATCCTCCTGCCTCTGCCTCCAATTGTTGGGATAAAAAACACTTGGCACCATGCCCACATTAAAAAAAAAGATGAACTTCAAAAAAAATGAACTTAAGGTACTCAGAAGAGCCTTTCAGAGCGAAATATTGGGGTTTTACTTGGGTTTGGTTTTGGTATTATCCAGGTAATCCTTGAACCTAAGATCCCTTGGTCTCAGCCAAAGAGCAGCTAAGATTATAAGGGTATTTAACCCCTCTACCCTGATTCATTTCTTCTACAATTTGAATAACCACCTGTTATAATTAAAACATATATCAGTGCCAGGCATGGTGGCACACACCTTTAATCCCAGAACTCAGAAGGCAGAGGCAGGCAAATCTCTGTGAGTTCGAAGTCAGCCAAAGATACACAGAGAAACCCTGTCTTGAAAAAACAAAAACATATATACAAGCCAAGCTGCATGTGGATTTTAACAGGTATGTTCTAAATGCCTGTTTCAAGTGGAGACGGGATCATCTGAATGACTCATCACCTTCATGTGTAGCCAGGCATCAATAAACAACCCTCTATAGCAAAAGAACCAATACCTAAGATTCTTATTTCTCTATACATCTGTCTTCATGGAGTACCGCTGGAAAAACACCAGGACAATAGCAAGCCAAAGTTGTCAAGACAGTTCCACAAAGACTGGAGATTCATTCAAAGGCTCATTTCCATGGCGAAAGAGTGATTTCTTCCACCCATCAGGGCTCTGGATCTCTCTGGAGAGTCTCCGGGGGAGGCTGGGAAGAGGGAGGTGTCTTCAGTGCAATCTACAAGCCCGCTGAGACTGGACAGGCCTCCCCAGGTTCCCCTCTCCCTGTAGGCAGACGTGGTGTGTGAACAAACTCAGTCCAGCTAAACATATTTCGGACTGCACTTCTCCAAGGAAAGAGTGAGAAGCCAGCTCTCCATGAGTTTTGCTTGTTTGCTTTCCTCAGACACCCGCTCGGGGCACCCTTACTGAAGACAAGGTGGGCTAGCGCTGGCCATGCTACCCCATTCACATGGTTACAAAGCGTCCCGGAGGTCATGATCCACAGTGGACTGCGTGTAAGAGGAGCTGGGGGTGTCAGCTGAGTAGATCTGAAGGAAGTCACAGTATTGGCAGAGCACAAGAGGACCCCGGCACGTTCTGAAGAGCTGGGCGATGTACTTTCGGAATTTCTCCCCGAGAAAGAAGTAAATGACGGGGTTGAGGCAGCAGTGAATGAAGGCCAGGGACTCTGTGGCCTGGATGGCGTAGTCTAGGTATCTCTCCAAGGTGCAGTCCTGAAGGACCTCGAGCTCTACCAGGGTCTCCAGGAAAAGCACCACATTGTACGGAGTCCAGAAGCCGAGGAAGAGGACCACCACAGCAAAGATCATCCTGACTGCCCTGCTCTTCTTCTCATTCTTGCAATGCTGCAGGGTCCGAATGATCATGGAATAACAGAACAGCATGATCCCCAGCGGGATGACCAGCCCCAGGACGTTGATCTCCAGGGAGCTGAGGACCTTCCAGGTCGTCGAGTTGACTGAGTACTGGGTCTTGCAGTACATGTGATTGTGCTCTGTGTAGCAAGTGCTGAACAAGAGGCCTGGAAGGGAGGCGAACACAGCCACTGACCACGTGACCAAGCTGGTGATGACCCCATAGGTCAGAGTCCTCGCTTTCAAGGAAAACACCGCGTGCACAATGGCCAGGTATCTATCGATGCTCATGAGCATGATGAAGAAGATACCACTGTAAAAGCCCACCAGGTACATCCATGAAACAATCTTGCACAGACCCAATCCAAAAACCCACTGGTCAGCGGCGTAGTAGGCCCAGAATGGGAGCGAAAGAACAAACAGCAGATCTGAGATGGCAAGGTTCAGCAGGTACACGTCGGTCATGGACTTGAGTCTCTTGTACTTGAACAACACCAGAACTACGACGGAGTTTCCAAACAGACCCAACAGAAAGACCAAGGAATAAAGAGGAGGCAGGAAGAGCTCCCCAAAGGCCTTGATACCTTCCTTGGTGCAAGGTTTGGGCATGCTTTCATAGAGGTAGTAACTATTGTACGCGTTTTCATCCTGGGTGGTGTCTGCTACATCCGTGGGGTTCATCTTTGGGATCTACGGGCTCTGGGCACAAGCAGAAGAAGCCAATGAGAAAAACAAATGAGATGCCTGGAAGAATGAAAAGAAATCAAAAGAGTGCATAATGCTAGGAACAGTTGCGTATGATGCTGCCCCAAATTGTTGTACACCCTGTCTAGAAGGGACCGCAAGGACAGAGAAAATCACCTTCGCCTTGGGAGTCAACCAGAAGCATTCACATCCTGGACTTTTCTCTCTCTCTGCTGGGAAGGTCATTTCTCTCAGGGATAGGTGAGGATTGGACTCCTCCCTCAAGGTGGTACACTTTAAAACGGTCTCTGGCCAGTGGGATGCCCCAGCAGGTAAAAGCATTTGCCACTGAGGTGAAGGAGAGACCTGACTCTCAAGAAAGCTGTCATCTGGCATGTATGCGCCCCCCCCCACATACACAATAAATAGGAAAGAATAAAAGAGAGCAGGGCACAGTGATGCTTGCTTTTAATTCCAGCACTCAGGAGACCAACCTTGTATACATAGAGGGTTCCAGGCCAGCCAGGGTTAGATAGATAGACCTTGTCTCAAAAAACAAACAAGGCGCTAAAGGGGCTGGAGAGGTGACTTAGTGGTTAAGAATTCTGGTTGCTCTTCCGGAAGACCCAGGTTTGATTCCCAGCTCCTACGTAGCAGCTCACAATCATCTGTAACTCAGTTACAGGGGACCTGATGCTCTCTTCAGACTTCTTTGGGCACCAGACACAAATATGCTGCCAGACATAAAAGTAGGCAAAGCATCCATACACATCAAATTAAATAAATAAAATTAAGATAAATAAAAAAACTAGGGCAGATAAAATAGTCATTGGATTAGTTGTTATCGTGCCTGTCAACCTGGGTTCAATCCCTTGGACCTAGAGGACAGAAGGCAGGGACCAAGAGCCACAGCTGTCACCTGACCTTCACCCTGGCAATGTAGTGCATGTATACACAATCACACACAATATCATTTTTTAAGTTAAAGAAACAGCCAGAGATGATGACACACATCTTTAATCCCATCACTCAGGAGGCAGAGGCAGGCAGGTCTCTGAGTTTGAGGCCAGCCTGGTCTACAGAGTACCAGGACAGCCAGGGTTACACAGAAGAAACCCTTTCAAATAAGTAAACAAAGCATAAAAATGAATAAGTAAATTGGTGGATACAGAGATTAAAACATTTTTTGCAGTTATTCACACAAAATACTCACCTGAGCATGGCAGGAATAAGCAGCTCTCTGACCCAGGACCACCCCCGACTTCCTGATCTCTGTCTCTATGACACCCTGGCAGTCCCTACTGAATCCTTCTCATTTTGTTCAGGAATTCACGTCTGATCTCTCCCCATGTCTTCACTACTACATGCCTGAATCCTATAGTGCGCCTATGTGTATGTCTGTGTGCCATGTAAACATATGTGTACACATCTGTGGACATATGCAGTCATCTCTGCCTGCATTTATGGGGCCAGAGGGTCTTTCTCTGTCTCCTTCCACCTTCTCTTTTTGAGACACAGTCTCATCTCTGAACTGAAGCTCTCTGTTCTGGGTAGACAGGCTGGCCAAGGAGCCCCCAGGATGTGCCCATCCCTACCCTGCAAGGATGGGGCTACAGGCACTTGATGCCACCACACCTGGATTTGCTTACCTGCTGGAGATCTGAACTCGGGGCCTTGTGCCCACTGAACCACCTCCCTAGCCCCTGCCCTGGTGTTTCTCAACAGAGATTTTGTTCATTTGTTTTTCTTGAAAAGGTAGCTTGAAGACTTGCCGCATGGCAGGGTCTCCTGAGAGAAGTCTGTCAATGACTAACAGCTACATTGTGTCGCCAGCCTTTCAGTAGTGACAATGGAAGGGAGAAACAAAACAGGAACGAGGATTGTCTTGGAAGAGCAAACAAAAAAGGTCAGCCCAGCACAGTCGCTCATGCCAGTACTTGAGAGGCAGGGGCAGGAAGACCAGAAGTTCAAGGCCAGCCTCATCCACACAGTGAGTTTGGGGCCAGCCTCAGCCACACAGTGAATTTGAGGCCAAGCCTTGGCCACACAGTGTGTCTGGGGCCAGCCTCAGCCACACAGTGAGTTTGGGGCCAGC
>LOEQ01001398.1:120508-130621 GCA_001685075.1 Bramus lutescens
TGGCAGCTGGTGAGCCACACTCTCCCCTCTGGAGAGACATCTGTTGCCCTCCTCCTTTGGGAGTACGAAGGACTGGGTATAAAGCATGCTTTTTGTTTTAATTTAAACACGGACTCAGATAGCCATGGGGTGTGGGGGGCATGTAATGGTGTGAATGCGGAGGTCAGAGGACAAATTCTGCGAGTTGGTTCTCTGGCTCTACCATCGAGTCATGGGGACTGAACTTCAGCTCTCAGGCTTGATGGCAAGCATCTTTACCTGCTAAACTGCCTGACTGCCTCTAGCCTGTTGTTCTGTTTTATTTAAAACAATAAACTACCGACACCCAGTTCAGCACATGTGCCCATGCACAGTCCTGGGGCAGCCACACCAGGGGAGACATCTTCCTGCCCCCTCCACCAAGGAGGTACACCCACCCATACCTAATCCAGATGGAAAGATCACACAGAAACGGTTTTCACAGGAAGACCCTCTTTATTTGATTAAACAAAAATAAAATAAGCTGCATAGGAACAATTTTAAAGTCCATAGAGACACCGGCTTTGTTTTAAGGCTGCAGTAGCTGATACGTCACCTTGCTACTTCCCCAGCCTTTTCTGTGGACCACAGAGATACATTCAGAAGCCTGTGAGCTCACAGGAGGTTTGGAACGCTGCTCCGCTGGCTCATCACCTGCTCATTGCCCGTCATGCCTGCGGCAGGCAATAATAACATTTAAGGTTTTAAAAGGTAAAAGTCCAAAAGCAGGGGAAGGGTCTTGCCCCAAATAAAAAAAAATTTTTTTAATTAAAAAAAGTCTTTTGCTTTGAGGTTTGGGGATAGTTCCCCTAACGACCCACTGCCTTGATGAGCTCTGAAATGCCACAGCAATTCTAAGAGTGGCAGAGGCAGCCGGAGCCCCAGGTGGGCCAGCAGTGAGGGCTCTGGTGCCAGGGGAGGGATGGGTGTTCCTCCCATCAGCTTGTTGTGAGGAGACAACATCAGGCAACACTCCTCCAAGAATTCCACCCAGATCTGTAACCATTCTTTAAAAAAAGGAGACCCAACTGAGTCATATATTCTATAGTTACTTAAAAATTAAAGTTTTCTTTTTTTATTTTTTGGCTGACCAGGCATGAGAGCTAATGGACAGTATTAAACAAGATCCATAAAAACAAAAACCGAACAACCCTCCCACCCACAACTACATGTAACATGCTAGTTAAACATCGCTAAATCACCCACCCTCACCAGCACTGATGTCAAGGGAAAACGACATTTACCATCCTAAAAACATGAGTCCCGTAGGTATGAAGAGTCTCCCTCTAGAGGAGACCAACTACCCAGACTGCTAGAAACACGAAGAACCATTTGCAAAGCTGGTTACAGAGAAAGTAAACGCATTGCTGCCACGAGCGCCAACATTCAGCCAGTGTGCTCTGAGATAACCTTAAGATACGACCTGAGCTCGTAAGTTAATACAATCATTAAAAGAAGGTCTAAGACCATGCGGACACACAAAAACATTTAGAACCATTGCTGGTTAAATGACGATGGAAAACAGCCCACGAGGCTGGATCTGTTAACCCGTAAGACCAGTTTTAAAAATAGACATTATTGAGGTATTTCTTCATGGTGACATTTATTCATAAACTCAAAACCCAGTTACTCTGGTGGCCTTCAGGATGCTCTCATGCAGGTAGACCAGGCTACCGGGATGTACAGAGGTAGAAGGTTAACAGTACAGCATTTCCTGATAATGTGCTTCTCAAATTTATCAAGTATTTAACAAACAAGAAGGGGGGGCACAACAAATGTCAAAGCGCTGCCTTTGGTAGGAAGAACGAATCAATACAAAGAGCAATGCACACGCCAGCAGCCACTGTAGAGAGGGCCGCACCACGGTGACAGCCATCCTGCTGCGGGCAGCTACAAATACAATCACCAAGTCAGAGATTCTCATTCCCTTCAAATACCTGATGCTCCACTAGACCTTCAGGGTTCACACGGAAGGGGATGTTTGCAGACACTCCTAACAGGTAAAACAGCATTCTCTTGAAGAGAAGAGAGACCCAAAGGCCTTTATTCTACTAAAGTTCTCCATTAGGTCAGAAGCAGTTCCTAACACTGCATGCAAACTGGGTTTGTGGCAGGGGAATGCAAGATTGGTTGAGAGCTACTTGGACAAATGACTATACTGACCTTCCATCTCTTGTTCAAGTTCAAATATTTCTCTATTGGAAGTCAAGTCTGGGTTCTTGAACGCTGTCTTCAAGGCAGTCTGCCTCCTACCCACTACATTAACACCATCCTCTCAAGACCCACCAGGTGCCGACATGAGGTAGACGACTTTGCCAAAAGTGAGGTAGGAAAATCTAATAAACCAGGCAGTGTGGCAATAAGATCTAACAAAACCAACAGGGCACTGTGTCCTGTGACCCCAGCTCAAATGAAGCCAGAGAAAGCCCTTGGATGTCAGGAGGCTCCAACGCTACCTGATGTGCACAGGTGATATGTCAACCTCATTACAGTCCCAGACTGTCAGAACCTCGGTAGCAGAGGGATGTTCTAAATACATACATTTTGGCACCAGGGTGGGTGTGTGTGTGTGTGTGTGTGTGTGTGTGTGTGTGTCTGTGTGCGTATACACATTATTTCTTAAACAACAGGAAAAACAGGCCTATAAACTTTGGCATACATTTATTTACTACCTACCAGAACACAGCAACCCTAGAACCCCCCAAACCCAACAGACAACACACACAAACAGTACTGTGCTGCTTCAAGCCTAAAAGACTTCCCAACTTTAACAACTAAGCTTTGGCTTAACTACAGTGACACAGACTGAGCCATCCACCTCAGAGTACCTGCATCCTGGCAGCTTCTTTGGCCCAACACTAAGTCCGGTTCTGTTTAGGGTACCCTTGTATGTTTACCCAGATAAGTCAGACTTAAAAGGGGTATTAATTACGGAGTTCTGTGCACCTGGGGGACAGCCCAGACAACTGGACTCTAAGCCAAATTTAGGAGTCACCTGCCAGCCACAGCAGTACACAGACAGGATGGGAGACCGACAGGGTAGCTTCATGAACAAATTGGGAGATTAGTGATGGTTGTGGAATGTTAAACAGGTGGCAACCAGGTGTTTAATACTCACTAGGGACCTCCCAATGCCCACCTTCTCCAGCCTGCCCCCTGAACAGGGCAGATTTCCATGGGGACCACTGCCTGTCTGTCTGTCTCTCATCGCTGACAAAAGTCTCCTTTCACTTACAGCACTCAGGACCTGGTCTCTTTCCTGTCGTACCCACGCATCGCCTCAGAATGGCAGCAGGCGTGCACAGGAATGCACGTGGCGAACTCACACTAGGGTGCACCAAACATGGCTTGCGTCATAAGGAACAGTCCACATTATAACACGCTCCAAAGTGCTTAGCACCAATTCCCCCCACAGGCCAGGAGTAGATCTCAGGTGACCACAAATGGCCACTTGTTTTAAAAACAAAAGCTCTCCAAGTGGGATGTTCTTAGAAGGCAGCCATATTCCATTCTGGATACAAAAAGCTAATGAGCCACATACCTCTAAGGACACTCCCACTTTGCCCTAAGCCTTCATTGGCCTATCCATTTACAACTCTTTAAGACCTGACATTTCAACCACAAGGTGGAGACCCAGGCTGAGTGATCCAATCCTAAGTATAATATCAAATATTTTTGTCATAATTCACCAAGAAATTTCCCCACTGGACAGCTGATACTCCTGCCAGGCAAGCTGTGAAAAGGATCGGAAAAAAACTAAAACAGCTCTGAAAAACAGCTTTTCCCTGGCCACGATTAAAATCGGGTTTCTAAGAATGTTACCAAGACTCGTCTCTTCGCCTGGAATCTTCGTGAAGGACGTAGTGTCGATTGTGTTGTCTGAGGGTAGACGTTGGGCCGACTGGGGGAGAAGTCTCCTCCTGGTTATCTGTCCTATAAAAGCCAGTGTTAACACTCGGGGGTCACAATAAAGGCTAAAGGCGTATGAACTGGGGAAGGATCCACTATTAAATTTCAAAAAAGGAGCTTGTGCCGAGTAAGCTCTCCTCCGTGCTCCTTCCTCTCCAGCCATCCCAGAAACCTAGAAATGGGGAGTCAGTGGCGGAAGCTACTTTCAGGGTTCCTTGATTGTGTACACTCTCCCTGATGAAGGGACTCTGCCCGCTTCCCCATTTGGGTCGCTCAGAAACCCTGAAATTACAAAGTCCTGTGGATGAACACCATAGTCCATACTGGCAAGTTAAATGTCCCAAAGCAATTTGATTGACCAATCACACAACTTCCCATCATCACCTTCTCCTTGGGATGACAGAAAGAAAATTGCTCCATTTATTAACTTTCTCTTTTAAAACCAAATCCATTCTGGGCAGAAACTGATCATCTGGTCTGTTTCGGGCAGGAGCTTTCCGTCCTCAGCCAGCGATGTGAGAGCCCCCTTCCAAATCAGATCTGATTTCAGTAGTGAGGAATAGAGGCACGACCAGGTCTTCGTCCTGAGACAGACAGTGGCAAGAAGATCCACCCAATCTGTAGTTTACCACAAAACAGTCCCTACGTGGCATGGGAGCCACACAACCCCCACATTTCTATTCTTTGGTACAGGTTTTTAAAAGGATATATATTGTGTCCTGCACTTCAGGTTGGGGGGGATTTGGTTTACAAATGCTTTACATTCAAAGGCCCTTGGGGGGAGGGAGTGGGGTTCATGTTAACCTTTAGGTCTGACTCCACTCAGGTACAAGGATCCTGAGAAAGAGACCTGAGCCAAGGGAGTGGGGATGGGGTGCTCCTACTTGTCGTTCAAACATTCTTCTATATTCCCTGAACTTCCAAAGCAGGAAAAAAATTGTGCTTTTTCAAATTAAAGTTTATCCCTTTGCCTACTACACACTCTTGCAGAATGCTCACTCTTGTGACGGGATCCCTGCCCTCCCAAACAGTCCCTGATGTGGGGGCGCCTCACTTCCCCAGCATCCCCAACTTCTGCGGCACCGTGGCCCACATCTGCAAAGCCCCTCTCTGAGAACAAGGTAAACTTATTTGCTTATACCTAAGTCTTTATAAACAACAAAACACAAAAACTTGAGAACACTTTTAACTGAGAATCCTGAGCTAAACCTATTTCTTAGGAAGCGAACTGGGAAGAAAAGTTTCCCTGGGATGCCACATGTCAAATCCAGCCCCCTCCCCCCCCAAGGCGAAGATGGCTTTGAAACACACACACACGCACGCACGCACGCACACCCTTAGCAGAAACAAAGACCAGACACCTAAAACATGAATGGTCTGCTTTTCTTGGCTAGCAAGCCACAGCCATCCTAGGGATGAAGATGTTAGACTCTGAGGTAACCCAAGAACAGAGGAAATCTATTGCAGCATAAAAAACAAAAACAAAAACAACCTAACCCCACACATACACAGTACTCTCAAGAACACAAATACACTAGAATTATGAACTTTAAATCCTATCTTTCCAACATCTTATACTTAGTAGGGCTTTTTTTGGGGGGGTTTCCTTGGCTCAATCTACAAAATGCACCCCACCCTATTCTTCCAGTGCCCTCAAGGTTGCAGAAGTGCTGGCCCATGCATTCCACACCCTCAAGAGGGAAGGGACTGTGAGCTCCGTGGAGCAGCAGAGGGTTGTTAGAAGGACATGCAAAGATCTGAGGTAGATAGAAATTATCACTTCACAGGCTCAATCCCTGCACAAGAGAATTACATTCAACTGTAAAAAAAAAAAAAGAAAAAAAGATGAGGTAGGACTTAAGCAATGTTGTACTTCTGTTTTCTTTAAAAAAAAATAAAAATAAAAGGGGAGAAAAAGAAAAAGAAATATCCCTGAGACAATTTCTTCTTTGTTATTCAAAAAAATGAGAGACGCACCACACGCACACCCTAAACACAGAAACCCAGAAGATGCGATTAGAAGATGAGGATTCGATTGTTGCCAAAGTCCACCACGACGATCAATCCATCCGGGGTAACCGCGATACCTGAGGGGCGGTCCATCTGCCCGAAGCCACTGCCTTGAGCACCAAACTTGCACAGGAAGTTGCCATTGGCCTCAAACATCTGCACCCGGTGATTTCTGGAATCGGCCACAATAATTCGACCTTCCTGGTCCACGGCTACGCCCTGTGGTCGGAGGAACTGTCCATTGTTGCTGCCCTCTGAGCCCAAGAAGCGTGCTGATTGGCAATCAGGGTGAATGACCAGAAGCCGGTGGTTGTTGAAATCAGTGACGACCAAATGACCCTCGTGGTTGAAAGCCACACCCCGGGGAGAGTCAAAGTGCTTCCAGAGAGCCCCCTCGAAGCCATACTTATTAAGGAAGACCCCGTCAGGCCCAAAGAGCTGGATGCGGTGGTTCCTGGTGTCTGAGACCAGGATCTTGCCCTCAGAATTCACTGCTACATCCCAAGGGTAGTTAAACTGCCCATTCTTGGTTCCTTTCTCACCAAACTTGAGGAGGAACTGGCCCTCAAAGGTAAAGATCTGGATGCGGTGATTGTCTTTGTCGGCCACTACGATCCTGCGGGAGGCATCACAGGCCACCCCAGCTGGCCGGTCAAACTGCCCAGGCCGGGAACCTAGGGTACCAAACTTGTGGTGGAAGGAGCCACAGGGCTTGAACACCTGGATGCGGTTATTGCTGCGGTCGGCCACGATGATGTAACCCTCCTTATCCACACTCACGCCCCAGGGCCTACAGAGCTTGCCCTCACTGTCGCCCTCACTACCGAAGCTCAGCCCGGGAAGTCCGATGCCCACATAGCTGCGGCCGGACTTGACCACTACTTTGAAGGGGCTGTTCTCTATATGCTGGTTGCACAGGGTCACCGACACCAGGTGCTCCCCCTCCAGCTGGGGCCTGTAGCTCACCAGGTAAGTCCCATTCTGCTGATCACTCACTTCTGCACCAAACAGGTTGCCATCGGGGCCCAGGACCACAGCTGACATCAGGTCACCTCCCGAGAGGCGAGGCTCACCATCATGGTCATAGCCCACCACAGTGAAGGAGGCTACTTTGCCCTGAAGGGCTCGCTTAATGCCATCTCCTGTGGCCTTCGTGAGTGGGGCAAAGGCCCCACTGCTGACAAAGCCAAAAGACTTGAGAGCGAGGTACAAGGCCTGGTCAGGGGGTGTGAACATAACTCGATCATCTTCTTGGGGCTGCAGGAGGCTCCGGATGGTCTTGAGCTCCTGCACCTGGGCAAGCATCCGGTCTCGGGCCAGCAGGATATCCAAGGCTCGGCCCTCTTCCAGGACCTGCTGGACGGCACTGACGGTGCTATCCAGCTTATTGAGGTTTTGACGAAGCTTCTCCACCTGCAGGTATAGAGATTTAGCCTTCACCTGCCTTATCTTCTCTACCTGGAGAGGGAGACAGGAAACAAGGACAGACTTAGAACCAAGCACAGACAGAACGTGTGAGAAACCCACGCTGGATCTGGATTAATTTAGGCACAAAAGCCTAAATTATGCAGAAATAGATTTTATATGACAAAACAGAACGACTTCACCCTTGCTCTTCTGTCTTCACATCGTCCCAGTTCCCAGGTCTAAGCAAGTTGTCCCTCACCCCGAGAAGTGACTCAATTCATAGGCCTGCCCTAGCATCAAGACTTTGCAGTCTTCTCTGGGCTGAAAGCTCAGAAAGGCCAATGAAACTTTTCTGAGGTCTAGATTTAAAAATAAACAAATGTGATTGTTTTAATGATGTGTGAAAGTGCCAGATCACCTGAAACTGGAAACTACCAACAGTTGTGAGCTGCCGGTTAGTAACTGAACCTGGATCCTCTGGAAGAGCAGCCAGAGCACTCAAGTGCAGAGCCATCCTCTCTCCAGCCCTGGCTGGTTCTTAACTGTCAATCGGCTAAAACCAGAGTTACCTGGGAAGATGGTGGGATTGCCTAGCTCATTCTAGCCTTCTAGCTTTGTATGTCTGCCTATGAGGGACCTTATGAGCTGGATTAACTGGAGATGACCCACCCAGAAAGCACCATCACACACATTCATCTCTCTCTCTGCTCTGGAACGTGGGTGTCACATGACTTGGCACTTCAAGCCATGTTGCTTACTTCTCCATGACAATGGACTATAAACCATAGAATAAACTCTCCTGTCAGGGTATTTTATTGCAACAACAGAAATGAGAATAGAACACACATACCAAGCACAATAAAAAACATGGATGAAGTGGAAGCGTCCACGAAACAAGGAAGTTATATTTAAGAACAGGGATTCTAGGTAAGAAGAAATGATCTAGTAGCACACAGGATGGCATCTTCAAATCCCCCTGCCCCCCCCCAAAAAAATAAATAAAAATACTGTATGGTTGGACACACTGACACCAGCACTCGGGAGACAGAGGAAGGTGCATCTCTCTGAGTCTACACAAGTGAGTTCTGGGATGCCCCCCCAGCCTCAAAGAAAGTTCTACAGAGAGCTGGTGGGAAAGGACAACCAAAACAAGGGCCCAGAACTATCACAGAGGTCTTTTTCCATCAGGAAATCCAGACACAACATTTCAGGGTACGACCACTAAGAAGGGGCTGGAGAGACTCACTGGTTAGGACCTACAAGAGTCCGGTCCCAGTTCAGTCCACACGACATCCCTGTTGGGAGGCTCACAGCCACCTGTAACCCCAGCTCCATCCTTCTCTTCTGGCCCCTGCACACCTACACTCACGTGCACAAAGCCACGCTCAGTACACATAGACAAGCACATGCTTAAAACCAAAACGGGCTGGAGAGACGGCTCAGCAGTTGAGGGTGCAGCCTGGAATGCTCTTGGCCAAGGGCCGGAGTTTGGTTCCCAGTACCCAGGTCAGGCTGGTCACCGGAAACTCCAGCTCTAAGGCGATCCTATGCCTTCACAGGCACCCGCAATCACATTCACACATAGCTTTTGAAAATGAAAGTCTTGGACTGGAGAGATGGCTCAGAGGTTAAGAGTATTGCCTGCTCTTCCAAAGGTCCTGAGTTAGATTCCCAGCAACCACATGGTGGCTCACATGGTAGACATTACTTCAGACCACGGGTCTTCTGGCCAGCAGGCATACACACAGAGAGAATATTGTATACATAATGAATAAATATTTTAAAAAAATAAACAAAAATCAAAGTCTTAAACTAATGTTACAGGGTTTTTTTGGGGAACTAAGATACTATCCCTACCATAGTACCAGGTCAAAGCAAGCTACCCAACAGAGGAGGACTCTTGTAAGTCAGTTTTGCAGTCTTGTGTTCAGCGCAGCCAAAGAATCATGGTTGAATACCAACCCATAAGTGGTCACAGGCAGCCTTAGCTAGCCGTTTTTCTTGGGTGGGGAAACACACCGAACGGCTAAGATGTTATATGGGTAGGGAGGTGGAAGTCTTCACAGCTGATTTTTATCTGACAGCCCACCCGTGTGCACTCAGAGATCTTCCTAGCCTTCAAAAGGAAAAGGAGACACACGCACGCAAGCACGCACGCGCACACACACACACTCCCTCCTGGTGTAGGAGGGTCATCTGTCTATGTGTTACTTTCATTGGTTAATAANGTGGTACACAGATTATTAGAAATGGGTTAATTAAATGTGAGAGTTAGCCAAGAACAGGCTAGTTATAATGGGCCAGGCAGTGCTTAAACGAATACAATTTGTGTGTTGTTATTTCGGGGTATAAGCTAGCTGTGCTGTAGCTGGGCCGTACAAAAAGCAGGCCTGCCTGCTCCCCCAATCACTACACCCTCCCAAATAGAGGCTTTCCAAACAGGGTCAGGGTCCAGCCAGTCAGGACACCAAAAAAAAGGGCTGTTTCCTCCCCACCCCTCTGCTAACAAGAGTTTTGACTGTCTCCCTTGTCTGCCTCCTTTCAGGGCAAGCAACAGAAAACCTGAGCCCTGCTCCATCCTGGCTACTGGGCTCTTCTGAAAGAGTTTGTTTTGCTACACAAGTGACATCTAGCATTCCAAAGACAGCTCCTTCCCAGCTTAGAGCCCGGGCCTCAGATCTGAGATGAGGCTAGACGCGGGTAGCCGGCTGGGATGGAGACATGCAGCTCCTTACCTTCCATAACAGCTCACACTCACGCTCTTCCAGG
>LOEQ01001398.1:141136-152550 GCA_001685075.1 Bramus lutescens
GCAGTTGGTCTAGAATTAAATATCTGTCTGGACTGCATGAAAACTGTCTCAATATATAAACAACAGAAAAAAAACCTGGGCTGGAGGATGGCTCGGCCATTAAGGGCCAAATCTTACACCCTTCTTTGGCTTCTCAACTTAACACATAGCATGCAAAATATCCATACACATAAAATAAAAATAAGAAAACCCAGACCAGATTAGCCTCAAACCTCTCAAAAGCTGGGATTAAAGACATATAGCACCATCACCCAGCTGAGGCCAACTTTTCAAACAAATAAAACAACCCTCCAGTCTGTTACTTGATTTCTAACGACCTCTCAAAGTACCCCGTATTCTAGGCATAGTGCTAAGGATGGAATCCGCGCTTTGCACACGCTGGGTGAGCCCCCACCTGTGGTCCTACTCAACTCAGATCAGACCAGGCTAGCCTGAAACCTGCTTCATCACCCTGTTCCTGTCTTGACCAAAGTGCTGGCAAGTACTGGTGCCTGGGTCTTCACTTGCTAAACCTTCTAAAATGTCCTTGGAATACTCCTTCATTCCTGAATAGTTTCAGAGTGTTACATGAACAAATTATAGCCAGTACTTGGTAATAAAAATTAGAAGGTGAAGAGATAGATGGCTCTGTGGTTAACATTGCACTGCTTTTCCAAAAAGACCCAAATTTGTTTATTTTGGGGGTGGGGATGTGTTGAGACCGAGTACTAACTACTATATACTCCTGGAACTCATTATATAGACTAGGCTAGCACCAAATCCACCAAGGTGCTGGGATTTGCCACCAGGCCCAGTCCTACAATTTCTTACATGAATAACATTGTTGAGTAGTGTTGTTTTGGGGTTATTTGGTTTTGAGACAGGGTTTCTCTGTGTAACAGTCCTGGCTGTCCTGGAACTCATTCAATAGACCAGGCTGGCCTTGAACTCCCAGAGACCCACCGGCCTTTGCCTCCCAAGTGCTGGGATTAAAGGCGTGCACCACCACCTCACAGCTTGTTCAGTGTTTTATAAACACAAATGGGGTTGTGAGATGCCTCAGTAGATGTGAGCTGCTCACCACCATCTCTGAGGACTGGAGTTCGAATCCTGTACCATAAGTAGAAAAGAAGAGACTCTCTCCCACAAGCTGCACCTGATCTCTAACGCATACTTGAGTGCTGTGACACACGTGCTCCACTGGACTTGTGGTGGTGCACACCTGTGATCCCAGCACTCCAGCGGAGACAATATTTCAAGGTCATCCTTTCCTTAGCAAGTTCCAGGCCAGGAATCAAATCTCAAACAAACAAAAAACTGCGCCTGAACACCTTTGATTCCAGCGGCTGGAAGGCAGAGGTAAGTTGAGGCCAACTTAGCCTTACATTGAGTTCCCAACCAACCAGAGCTACATAGTGAAACCCTGTCTCAAAAAATAAAGGCCATAAATAACTAAAAATTCCCCATTGGCTAGCTAAGCATGCTATGTGAGCACACACAGGAGGTAAGTAAGAAATGAGATACTGGTTCAGTCAACTATAAAGATGAACTAACAGGCAACCCTCACGCCGGGGAGAAGAGCCGGAATCCAAAGAGGGCGTACAGCGTAGCTCCACTCAAGATGGGTACAGCGAGGTAGAAAACAGAAACAAACATGGGTGAAAACAGGGCTGAGGGCTAGAAAACCCCGTCATCCTGAGGGAGAGGTGGGTCACACAGGAATATAACCAAACTTGAGCTCCCAACCCCCAAACACTAGCTCTGGGGAATCCAACGTCCTCTTCTGACCTCACTAGGAACTAGGTACACACATGGTGTGCAGACTTACACATGTAAGCAAAATACTCTTACAGCTAAAAATAAATAAAACCAAAAACATTAATAAGAAACCCTAAAAAAATTGATCATACTTATTACCCAAATTCCACCAGGGAGATGTCTAACAACATGATAGGGTGGGACTCAGACTCCTCCGCAGCACTCTCTATATAAGGAACACAAAATGAGTTAGCTCTGGTGGCCCCACAAAATCTGCTTCTAATGACCTGCCACCACCAGTCTGTCCACAATGTCCCGTTAGCTCTTACTCCCCCCCCCCACTTTAAATACTATCTTAAGTTCTATCTCACCCAAGGCAAGCAAGGACCAACTCCCTGGAGGCTTGGGAAGAAAACTTTTAAAAATTAAAAAAAATTAGAATCCCCAGTCCGATTTACAGCACCCTTGGCCGAGGGTCACACAAAGCCTATGAAATCATTAACGTCCCAGCTGCTGCCCGGCAAGTATCTGACCTCTGGAGTTCTAATGAGCGGTTTAATGCGGCTTCCAGGCGGAAATAAGAGAGATCTGTGCAAACGCGTGTAAATTATAGACTTTCAAATCAGGCCCACCTCAGGAAGGATATCTGAGTCTCCATTCCCGTGGCCTCCAGGGCTGTAAGAGCAGGTGTAGTTTGAGTCCGCTGAGTTCAAGGCAAGAAGGGCACTTGACTGACTGTAGAATAGAGTGGACTCCATTGGTGGCCTGAAACTAAGCCCCCTCCTCTTCCTCGTAAGGGGACACCACACACCTGAACCCTTCCACTGCCTCAAGTAGCCAAAGCTTCCTTCGAATGCCCACTGCCTAGCTGGTGGGGGCACTGGAGATGACTGGCCAAGATGATGAGAAAGAAAAAAAAATCAGATACCAACAGGGCTTGGGGTATAACTTAATGAGCTGCACGCACACAAGCAATGCAATTAGTTTTGTCGTTTTTGTTTAAGAAGCCAGTTAGATGTTTCATCAGTTAAGAGCCAGTAGTGCTCTTGCAGGGAGTTCAATTGGGAGCTCAAGTCCTGTAATTCTAATTCCAGAAGATCCAATGACTCTGGCTTCCCAGGACACCTGCACATACCTCCTTCCACATACATACTTACATACATAGATATACACATAGGTAAGCATGGTACATATGTACGTACATACATAGGGACATTCAGCTAGTAGCCTTCCTGTCAAATGTAACAGAAGCCATCTTTGCACTAAGTTCCACGTCCTTGTAGCTGAGTTCTTCCATTACACGGTTGCCTCTGGCTGGTCAAGGGGTCCAACCCCGGTTCCTTCCCTGACAGCCCCCAGTTCCTGGTTACAGAACACATTCAGTGGCACTGTTAGGAGCTGGTTGCCTCCAAGGAAGGTTAAGTATTGTTCTAAATCTTGGTATTCACAGGACTTTGTTTAACTGTGAAGGGGACTATTTCGGAGCAGACTACATACGGCCTTCTCAGCTCTGTTAACGCCAGGACATGTCCCAGGAAGCAGGGCTGAGATATACCCCAAACTCAAGAACAAAAATAGAAGCTAGCCTGGCTATGGTAGGGACTAGAACCCTAGCAATCAGGAGGACTAAGGCAGTGGGGATTGCTGTGAGGTTTGGGGTAAACCTGGGCTAGTCTCAGGCATCCTGTCCTACGGCTTGAGACATTATCAAACACAAAACAAAAACAGAACCAGAAGCCAGTCATTCCCTAGCAGAACCTCCTCATCTACCCCCAGAAAGTCAGGAAGCCCAAACCATCTATACTACAGATCACCAGGCTTGTAGTGATCCTCCTGCCTCAACTTCCCAAGTGCTGGGATTACTGTTCTACACCACCAAACCTGGCTTGTTTTACTGGGAAAATAAAGAATGAATGTCAAGTCTCAGATAAGATCCTGGCTCGTCTTGGTGCTGGACCATGGGCGTGTGTAATGTGCAGATGAAGAACCTCCTCAAATGACCTGGTGCCGGCTAATTAACGTAACTGAGAAAGGGGCCACTTGAGGACCCCCTGCTCAGCCTTACATAGGTGCTGACAGCCTCTCTCCCCTCTCCACTTTCCCAGATAGCATCTGGATCACCTCAGAGGGAGGGGGAGAGGGGAAGGGAAGTGGAGGGATGTCTAGAGGAAAACAGACAAGAGAGAAAGGAAAGAAAAGAGTGAGAAAAAGAAAATCAAGTCTGCCAGGGTGGAATAAAAGCTAAACCAGAGCTGGGCAGTGATGGCACACTCCAGTAATCCCAGTCCTTGGAAGGCAGAGGCTGGGGGATCAATCTGTGAGTTAGAAGACAGCACAGAGCAAGTAAGTTCCAGGACAGCCAGGGCTACATTCGCAGAGAGACTCTGTCCTGAAAAAAAGAAGCTAAGCTAGTTAAAACTAGCTGAATCGGGTCAATACTCTCAAGCTTCAGAAAGGTTTCTGGGGGTTCCTGGAGTCCCTGCATTTGGTCCTGTACTGATGTTACTTCTATGGGGGCTAGCAGAGACGTGAGAAAAGGGTGAGACAGAACACACATGACAAGGGCTGGAGATGCAGCTCAGCTGAAGCACTGACTAACATACAAGAAATCACGTGTTCAATGCCCAGCACTGTAGTAAACAGAGAGGTGGAGCAGTAATTCCAATGCTGGAGAAGTGTCAGCAGCAGGACCAGAAGTTCATGGTCATCCTCAGCCACAGAGAATTCAAGGCCAGCCTGGACCATATGCACTTGCACGCGCAGAGGGGGGGGGAGGGGGAAAGAGANAGAGAGAGAGAGAGAGAGAGAGAGAGAACGAACTTTGAGGCTGGGAATGCATGCTTGTGTCCCACAACTTGTAAGGGGCCATGTGACAAGCTTTAGTCTGTCAGGAAGGCTGGGGTGGCCCCAAGGCCAGAGATGCAGCTCCACTGGTATAGTGCTCAGTAGCCTTACACACACAAAGCCAAGTATCACCTAAGTAGATGTGGTGGCCCATATGCCTGGAATCCCAACACTTAGAAAGTGAAGGCGGGAGGGGCAGAGGTTTGCAGACTCAAGGCCAGCCTGAGCTACCTGAGACTTCGTTTGGGGAAGGAGGTACCCACAAGACCCTTCGGCCACCATTCTCCAGCCTGTCTTCTGTTTGCCTGCTGGAAAGAATGCAGAGAGTCCCAGGGGCTGCCACTAGGAGAGGTGTGCTGACTGACACCCTCTGACACTGCTGTGGCCCAGCTTCCTTTGCAGGCCAGCACCTGGGGCAGCTGCCCATTTCCACTGAGGAGCCAGCCACGCAGTGACCGATCCTAACCCTGCACCTTTCTGGGCTCCATCCTTCCACCCCAGGTCAGAGTCCAGCAAACCAGTGAGGGGATCGAAAAAAACAAAAAAAACAAAAAAAAAACTGGNNNNGAGCCGTCTGACGTTAGTCACATGTGCAAGCAGAGATGAAGGGGGAAAGCTTCCAAGGGCAGACGCTGTTGCTGTTCCAAACCACTTCCCAGAACAGCAACAACAGGCAGTTCAGTTTGGTTGTTTTGTTATTTTGTTATTTTGCCCCGGCAATCTCTCCCCATGCAAGAGGACAGAGCCCTTTAAAAGGCCTAAGACCTTGCATGCATGTAATTCCTGTCCCTGTGCTTGGAAAAAGCAAGTGCGCCCACCCTGCCTGCCTGTTGGTCAGCACCAGAGCCGAAGAGGTCCTGCTCATTCAGCCGGGTGGGTTCCATGGGATGCCACCCCACTGCCTTTGGGATTCTTTCCCTTACACTGTGTGCACTGCGACCACCTACTTGAATCCTCCTGCTTAGTCCAGGTGAGGGTCGCACCCACCAGCTATTTACATGGCTGCCTGGCTCTGGGCACAATATGACTTCTTCAAACACTTCCAGCTACTGCACAAGATATTGGTTCACCTCAGTTCCATTCCCTTCTTTGTCTTGGGTGGGGTCTCCCTGAGTTGTCTTGGCTGGCCTTCACCTCAAGTGATTATCCCACTGAGGCGTCATTAGCTCCACGTGTTTGTGTGTGTGCGTGCGTGTGCGCCACCCTAGAATTTAAACAAGGCTGTTTTGTTCACTACTTAAGTGTAGCCCCAGAAACTACCTGGTAGTCCCAACCCTCAATAAATACTTGAGAAATAGAACGAAGGAAACAATGGTTTTCAGTAAACAACAATTCAATTTAGTGAAATGGGCCGGAATCCTCCCAGAGAAAAATTGCGGCAAGAAAGAGTCAATGTCCCCTTACCTTCTCAGCCATTTGATGGGGAGTCTTCAGAGTGAGAGGCGACTTTACTATCTATAGTGACTGCAAGGCTCACAGAACCCCTATACACAACAAAGCCAGGAGGAGGAAGAGAGAGGGCAGGCCCGGCAGAAAAATGACGGTACCCAGCTAGTCCACTAGAAAGCATGAATAAAAATGTAGGCTGCGTTAGGGAACCCGCTCCAGGCGGGAAGGAGAATTTTCAGGCTTCACCCTAAAAGGCTCTCTCCTGCCCTCTGGCCGGGCCTTGCCATCTGCAGGGGTGGGCACCTGAAGGAGCACAGACAGGGCAGGTGTGAGCGCTGGACTTCATACCATCCGCCTCTGCCTCTCAAGGGTTGGGATTAGACTCTGTGGCTGGGGCACAGTCCTGTAAGCCATGTCCAACCTTGTCTACTGTGTGCACTGCTACCTGAGAGGACACTCAAGGCTTCTCCCTAGCCCTGTCTACTCAGCTAATTCCATCAAAACGGGATGCTGGGGGCTGGAGAAATGGTTCAGCGGTTAAGAGCACTGAATGCTCTTCCAGAGGACCTAGGTTCAATTCCCAGCACCCACATGGCAGCTCACAACTGTCTGAAAATCCAGATCCACGGGATCTGACACCTTCACACAAATGCACATAAAATAAAGATAAATAAATCATAAAAAAATTTTTAAAAACCCACAATCTCAAGCATATGTGTGATTAAAAAAACAAAATGGGGTGCGGCTCCCACCCTTACCCCAGCCTTTGTGGAAAAGTCAGAATCCCCAATACCGGTGTGCCAAGCATAGCTTCCCAGACCTCACAGCCTAAGCAATGTTTTTGAATTTCTTTCTGTAAAGCTATTTGGTAAAATGTAGTAACTGAGGCAGGCTAAAGGCCAATACCAACACTTCCTCCTCACACAGCTTAGGAACTGCACCAAGAGTTAAACCAAGGCTGGGAACATGGCACTCAGGCAAGTAGTCTACCACCGGCTGAGCAATACCCTCTGGGGCTGGCACCCTGAGAGAGCACTAGCTGTGCTCACGGAGTAACACTAACACCCACAGCCTCATTTCCCTTTCCAGCTTTGAGACTGGGTCTCCCCGAGTTATCCAGGTGGTCTTCCACTCTCCAGTCTCAGCACTCCTAACCGCTAGCCTGGGACAGAACAAGTCACCATCTTGTTTCTTCATTTTTAAGGCAGAAGAGGCTGCTGGGGGCGGTGGTACTCACCTTTAATCTCAGCACTCAGGAAGCAGAGGCAGGTGGATGTGTGAGACTGAGGCCAGCCTGGTCTACATATTAACTTCAAGGACAGCCAAGCCAGGGTTATACAGTGTGACCTATCTCAACAAGTTCGAGTTTCCATCCTTTCCCATAAAACATACAGAAATCTTTTTTTAGTAACTGTGAGGGCCATTTACCCCAGGCTTTATCAGAGGCAGGAGGATTTTGTATTTACCAGCGGGCAAGTGGTCACATAGCAGGGCTGAGCCCTGGCATTGCTCTGCCCTAGTCACTACTCTGAGGTGACTACTGTTGTCACCCCTGCTGTTTTATGAATGAAGAATCGCAATTTAGTCTGCTCAAGGCCACAATTAGGAAGCGGCTCCAGGTCACTGCGGAGACCAGTGGGCTCCTCTGCCTTGGCAGGCTGTAACACGACTCCTCTCCAGACCTAGCCAGTGAGGCTCCTGCAGTCCAACCATCTCCACAACCAAAGACTACTTCTTTGTTGAAGTCGACAACCCAGTGGCTCCCCATTATGTTACAAACAGGTCGAGAATAAATTCCTCTTGGGTAAACAGGCCTGACATCAACGGCTTATCTCCAGAGCTTGGTAGGGTGAGATGTCCGGCTGGCCAGGTGTTGTCAGGCCTTGTCCCATTCCCAGGTCTAGGCTCCTCTCTTATCATGCTGCATTCTTGCCTCTTGCAATACTGCTCCCAATACCTCAGATTTCTCAACAACCCCTCGGGGATGAAAGCCAGCAGCAGAAAAGTAGACGCTGGAGAGACTCAACCCCCACACTCCCTTTGGTCAGAGACCAGGACACCGCCCTCACTGTCTTTTTCCAAGAGGTGCCCCAGATGCTCCAGCCTAGGCCACAACACTGTCCTGCTGCCAGAATCCAAAAGGCTACCACCCCTGGGAATAGATGATCAATTTATAGTCCACAGCAGAAGATCTTGATGAAATGACTGGTCCAAGATGGCAGCTGGTCCAGAGCCGTGCCTTTGTTCCTACGCCTCACTAGAGGAAGACTTCCAGGCACATGCTCAGGCCAGTGCTCGCTGACCCCAAGAAAATACGCTCTTCTAAGACTGGACAGTGAGGGCAGCACGCTCTCCTCCCAGTCTCCATGCACCCCCAGGCCCTATTCTCTGGCTCCCTCAAACTGTTAGTTAAGGGTAGTCAACAGCCTCCTGTTGGTGAACTGTCTGATTCCGATCACCAGGACTAAAGAAGATGTGGCCAGCCAGAGACCTAAACCACCTGGACACCTTCCCCGGTGGACACAATCATTCAGATCAGCTCCATCAAGCCTACATGACTTTCATGAACTGTGGCTTGAAATTTAGACCTGCGAATGTGCATGAGGGAAGTCAGAGGTGAGGAACCTCAGCTGCTTTTGGAGAGGACTCGGCTGGTTCCCAGTGCTGCTCACAACCATCTCAGTCCAGTTCCAAGGGACCTGACGTGCTCTTCAAAACACGCACAAAAGAGCAGGAAAACACACACATTAAAGAAAACATAAATAAGTTGGGTGGTGGTGGTATGTGCCTTTAATCCCAGCACTTGGGAGGCAGAGGTAGGGGGATCACTGTGAGTTCGAGGCCAGCCTGGTCTACAGAGCTAGTTCCAGGACAGGCTCCAAAGCTACACAGAAACCCGGTCGGGGGGCGGGGAGGGGAAGAAAACATAAATAAATCTAACCGGGTGTAGTGGTGCGCACCTTTAATCCCTGCACTTGAAGCAAAGGCAGGCATCTCTATATGTAGGTTCCAGGTCAGTCTGGTCTAAATATCATGTTCCAGGCTGGCAGGACCACAGTTAAAAAATAAAAATGAATCTTTGGGAGTAGTCTCATCATGGGATATGAATTCAACTTTCTATGTATTTCAACAAAAATCATTTCTATATTCCAAAAACAGGGAAAAAATTGTTTCATCTCCATGTGTACCATGCAGGCATGGCGTGGTGTTCCATGTGCCTCTCTGGTGCTCAGAAGCCTCTGGAACCCAGCTGGAGACACTGTGGGTGCTGGGAATCAAACCTGGATCCTCTGAAAGCAGAATGTTCATCTGAGCAGTGGGAAGGTAGAGGGAGGTGGGTGTGAGTTTGAGGCCATCCAGCTCTATCTACAGAGGAAGTTCCAGGGCAGCCAGGGTTACAAAGAGAAACCAAAAGAACAATAAAGAGCTGCTTGGGAAGTTATGTGTTGGGGGAATGCTAGGCCTTTGGTTTTGTTCCACTTTTGAAACAAAATAGATAGTCACCTTGTTTTAGGACACTGAAGTAAACCCTAAGGTTATTTTGAGCCACAAAACCTTACCATATAGCTAGACAGAAGCCACTTTTAATGGTGCACACCACAGCCCTTGGTGATGGCACATGCCTTTAACCCTTACACTTGAGAGGCAGAGAGAGGCAGGTGAGTCTCTTGAGTTTGAGGCCTTTACATAGTGAGTTCCAAAATAGCCAGGGTCTGTCTCAAAACCAGGCAAGCAATGTTTTCATCTGCACAGAGCAAAGACTTTTGATGATTCCAGGGGTCTGCCAACACCCATATGTGCGCTCTGCTCCCCAGCTATGTGTGCACAAATCTGTGTTTCAGGCCAGCCTGGGGCTAGAGATCCTGCCTATCAGTAATAAGGGCCCTCAATGTATAACACTGGAGCATGCCAGTCTGGGGGAATGGACGGGAAAAACAGCCACGGGCTAAATAGGAGTAATTTCTTGTTTACCTGGTCCTATCCAGGATCCTTTCTCTAATCCAGTAGGTTCTCAACCTTCCTAATGCTGGGACTCTTTGTTGCTACTTCACAACTGTAATGAATGGTCATGTAAATAAATACCTGCTTCTCGATGGTCTCAGGTGACCCCTGTGAATGGTCATTTGTCCCCCAAAGGGGTTGTGACCCGTGGGTGCTCTAATCTCTTACAAACATAACCTTTCCAGTAGGGCAGAGTGTACCTAGCAGTTAGGAGGTCAATGCAGCAGAAACAGGAGTCCCAGGCCAGCTTGGGCTACATAATGGAGTTTAGACTGGCTCAATTTTTGTTTATTTATTATGTATACAATATTCTGTCTGCGTGTATGCCCTCAGGCCAGAAGAGGGCGCCAGACCTCATTACAGGGCACCAGACCCCATTACAGATGGTTGTGAGCCACCATGTGGTTGCCAGAAATTGAACTCAGGACCTTTGGAAGAGCAGCCCATGCTCTTAACCACTGACTGAGCCATCTCTCCAGCCCGACTGGCTCATTTTTCAAGAAGTCCTAGGTGCCCTTGTGCTTGCTGAGTTCAGAACACACTGACCTTGGGTTTTGTGTACCCAAGGCCCTGGCTCAATCACATAACAAAAAAAAAAAACAAAAAACACCACTCTGGGGTATCGGAGGGAGATAGTAGCTAGGCTGACAATCTAAAGCCCCCCCCCAAAAAAAGCCCAAGAATGTGCTGAGGCCTCCCTAGGATTTGCCAAGAGCACCTCCTTACTTGTCCCTAAAATTTTCAGTCCTGCTTCCCCAACCAACCCAAGACAATGGTACACACATTGAATCCCAGTACGTGGAAACAGAGATAGGAAGATCTCCGAGTTCAAGCCCAGCCTTGTCTGCTCCGTCTAGGACAGCCAGGGTGGACTACTTAAGTGTCTCCAAAAAAAAAAAGAAGGGTGGGGGTGATGGCAGGGGATGAAAAGGCATGCTGCCTGGAACAAAGCTACACGAACTTCCAGGCACCGTTGCCCAAATATTAATATGAGGAGAATGTTTGCTGTGTAAGTGCTAAGAATGAAGAATGCGCAAGTGTCCTTTCTTAAGAGGGACTGCTCCAGCAGCCCAGCATGGCCTGGGGACTCAACCTCGGAGTGGCGCCACGCGGCTGTCCTGCTGGGCTGACAGTGCAAGGCCAGCTGACTTCTGGAGACAAGATAAGAGCTGGCAGGCCAGACCCTGCAGAACTCCCTAGGCAGGATTCCTCTGACCCCAGAACAAGAGGGCAGGGAGGAACATGCCCCAGGCCCAGGAGCACAGCTGGAGACAAGTGTCCTGTGTTTGCTTGCAGGACACCAGAGGTATGAGCCTGTCAACCAAGAATCCAAGGTCTGGGAGAGCCAAGCTCACATGCAGCAAGAAGCAGTAGCTCCTCCATGCTCTCTGGTAAGTTTTCAGTGTCCCATTAGGACAGAGAGAGAGAGACAGACAGACAGA
>LOEQ01001398.1:153948-166279 GCA_001685075.1 Bramus lutescens
CCAGCACTGCAAACACTCAGGACACCAAGAGCTAGAACAAGGCCCTGTCTCAAAATGCGTTTTCTTATTCATTTATTTTTTGAAAAAGCTGAGAGTCAGGCAAGATGGCTCAGTGGATAAAAAGTCTGATACTATGAGTTCCTGGAACCCCCAATAAAGGCGAATGACTCCTGAGAGCTGTCCTCAGAACTTAACAATAGAGTATGCATACACTTATATAATAATACATAGTTTCCTGTGCAGCAATGATGACTTTAGTAAATGAACTGTTTACTTCAAAAATCGCTAAGGTCTTCTCTCTACAAAATCCAACGAGTACACGAATGAGCTTGACAGTCACTCTTGGACACATGACACTGTATGAGTTATCAATGAAAAATAAAGTGAGCTGGGCAGTCAGTGGTAGGGCAAACCTTTAACCCCAGCACTCCGGGAGGCAGAGAGGCGGCTCTTTGTGAGTTCAAGGCCAGTCTGGTCTACAAGAGTTAGTTCCAGGACAGCCATGGCTGTTACACAGAAAACTCCTGTCTCGAAAAAACAAAATAGAAGGGAAAAAAAGGCTAACGAAAAATTGGCCCAACAAATTTTTTTACTCAAGACATTTCTCATGAGGGAAGGAAGGGAGGAACTTGATGGCCGGTCTCCACCCCCATTTTAAACAGCTCAAGTTTTGCCCAAGGCAATAATGTCTTTAAGCAGGCACTCAGAAATGTTCAAAAAGATCCCAAGGCAATTTACACACAGGGTTGAATGTGTAAATGGTAGAAACCTATAATGCCATCTTAGACAATGCCAGGCTACATACAGTGCCCAGAGTATTTAAGAAATGCTCGTTCGTACCCCTAAGGATCCCAAATCAAGACTCCCTGCAAATGTGCATGGGGGTGGCAGGTGCCAGTACCCAGAGGGCCTGCTGCTGCAAACCTGCTGCTCAGCCAGGCCAAGGACACTGAAAACATCTGAGTTTTATTTAGGTGGAGCATCCTCTGGCCTCAGGAACAAAGTGCAAGGGACTGCACTAACCAAGAATGTAAGAAATAGGACAAGCAAGCAATGCCGGGCGGTGCTGGCACACACCTTTAATCCCAGCACTCAGGAGGCAGAGATTGGTGGATCTCCTTTGAGTTCGAGGACAGCTGGCTACACAGAGAAATCCTGTCATGAAAAAAAAAACAAAAGAGGAAGGGAGGGGAGAGAGAGGAGAGACTCCTAAACAGACAAGGTAGTGTATGCCTATAACCCCTGAGCATGCAGTCAAGACAGGATTGCTCTCAGTTCAAGGCCAACCTATGCATTGTCTTGAAGAAAGGGAATGGGAAGGGAAGGACTCGGTTTTTCTGACACCTTATTTTGAACTGGGGCACATAGTGTTTAGCCAGGACACACAGCCTGGAGTTACTTGTACAACATTAAATTCAGAAGGACTTTTTGGGAAGACTCTCCAGAGGGCAGGCTGGAGGGAATGCCTCTTTTCGGCATCTGCTCTCAAACCCAGCAGGGCAACAGGGTGAGCACGCAGGCGCATGAAGCCTGCTTCCTGGCAGGAAGACTAGCAGGCAGAGAAAGAGGGACCTATTAGCAGGACAGGTGGCGACTGCTGTGCTGAGTCCTGGGTCTTGCAAGCCCTGCTATTTATTCTCCTTCACCACAACCTGCCACCTCTCAGGCCAGATATGGAGAGAGCTAGAAGCAGAATGGGTCCCTTGGAGGCTGAAGCTCTGCCTGTCCCCATTCATATTCCAGCAACTGACAACCCTGTGGCCCCAGGCTGGTCATGTCATGTTCCCAGCTGGCCTTCCAGCCACCTCGGTGGTGATGCTGAAGCTTCTCCTCCACCTCCCAGCTACAGAAGACCAATGGTACTACCATCAAAAAGTACTTAACAAGCGCCAAACCGCTTGGGGTTCAGACACAGAATCAGAGGGGCCTGGCCCAGCCTTCAGAGGAGAGGGTCATTTATGACCATTAAGGCAGAGTAAGGCAGGCTCCCAGAGGCTAATAAAACTCCAGGGAAGGAAGTGGGGATTAACCACTTCCTCCCACCTCTCAAGAAGGGGTTTTCATGTTGTACCAAATTGCAGAATAGAAGGTTCTAGGGTGGGGGTAGGGGTAACATCGTCAGAATGGCCTACACCTGGCCAGGGCCTTGGCAAAGGGAGGAGGCGGCTACTTGAGTCCTCATGCTTTGACTTTTACACGTGTGGCAATTTTACCAAGTCCTCTTGACCCGCCCCTTGGCACGGGTCTGGACTCTGTCCAAGTACAGACCCGCCAGCACTGGAGGATTTAGCGTTTGTTTGCCAAGTGCTGTGATGGCACAATGGCCTAATTCTTTTACATTCCATCAGACAGTTTTGCTGGATCAAAAACAATCCTTACACTGGGCAATAAATACATAATCCTTCAAATTGTTTTGATACAGGGTATTATTCTATAGCTCGGGCAGTCCTGAAACTCATTATGGACAGAGCAGGCTGGCTTTGAACTCAGATCTGACTGCCTCTGCCTCCCGAATATTCCACCACAATCAGCTCAAATTTCAACTTTATTTAAAACTTATTTCATCAGCTTTACTCAAGCTTAAGAAATGTAGCTTACAGAAAAGGTTTGGGTTTTTTGTTTTTGAAAAGCGGTCACACTCAGGTTGGCTTTGAACCAACTCGGCTTGCAGAATGTTGGGATTCATACACAACCAATGTCTCGAAAACCCCACATAGCTTGAAGCTAGCCTTGACTAACTCCCTCCAACTTCCTCGCTTCTCTCACCAGTGCTTGGGTCACCAGTCCATGCCACCACATCAGGTGGAGAAGAAAATTTACAGACTCAGGCAAGCTGAGCCAAGGAGAGTAGGAGAGAGCCCAAGATGGCTCGGTGGTTAACTGCTGCTTTTCCAGAGGACCTGAGCTCCATTCTACTCTCCAGGGTCCGTAACTCTAGTCCTGGAGAATCCAATACCCTCTTCTGACCTCTACAGGTCTCCAGATGGTGTGTGGATACCCAGGCAGGCAAAACACCACACAGAAAATTTAAATTAATTAAGAACAAAAAAGATTAAGAAGCATGCTAACTGGGATGGTCTCCTAAATAGACTGAGACCGGACTTACTTTGGGGATCGCCGACACACAATTATGCCATAATACACAATCAGTACAAAACCAACCGTCACCCACATTTCCACAGCAGGGAACAAAGTCACACATGCTGAACCAGAAGAGGACAGGTGTAGATCTGTCAGGCACCCCATCCCACCCTGCCCTGAAGTGATTTCTCTGAGCCATGAGGTCTCCAGAAGTCACACAAAGGTTTTCATGGTGGAGGGACGAGGTTCTGGAGTTCCAATCCAGCTAGGCTGGGTACTAGTAGCATGCTTGTTTTGTTTTGTCAAGACAGGGTTTCTCTGTGTTAACAGTCCTGCCTGTCCTAGAACTCGCTTTGAAGACCAGGATGGCCTCAAACTCACTGAAATCCACCTGCCTCTGCCTCCCTATAGTGCTGGATTAAAAGTGTGTCACCACTGCCCAGCTGGCATGCTTTTTTCCAATCCCTGACACTGGAGGCAGAGGCAAGAGGATCTCAGTTCAAGGCGCCAGCCCAGAATACAAATTGAGATCAAGGATAACTTCCTAAAGGACCCAGTTTCAAACAACCAAACAAATAAACAAATAAAAATCATGCATGCACACACAGAACTGAACCTTAAAATCCTCTTCTGGTGTTAGAATCTGTCCTCCTGGCTCAGCTCCAGAGACAGGAATAGGTGGGAGATGGGAGGGTCACCATCCACACAAACCTGTGCTGCAGCCCTGGGAGCCAGAGAAAGCAGAAGCTCTTCCTTGGTGACTCACTGCCCTTCCCTCAGCCCATGCATGCCTGGGGCAAGCTTCCTCCCTTGCCCTAGGCATGCAGGGGTAGGAGGGGTCAGAAGGCCTTTCTGGTCATTGTGGCTAACCCTGGTCCTCCTCAAGGATACCCTGTGGGGTTCTGGAGATACAGTAGAGAACCCATTTAGGATGTTCTAAACGAAGCTGTCATAACAAAATGTCAGGCCCCACCCTGAACACTGCACATGGCACACAACACACATACAGGAAAAATGAGGACAACTTATTGTTCTACCTTTTGTGATGGAAGGGGCTAAATCAGGACCTAATCGGGGTTTTCAGATAAACTGTGGGGACAAGCCACACCTTAAAAGGAAAAAGTTGGGAATTAAGGCAAGTCCCAATTTAAGCCTATTAAGAAGTAGAGACCCTCCATAGGAGCAGGCGTGCATGCGCATGCATGCACACACCTGCCCCCAGGAAACCCAGGAAGTCAGGACAAAAGCTAACTGGCTAAGTACAATTTAGAATGTTTTAGGAGGTCTAGTCACAGCCGATATACCTGCACCTAAGGGGCAGGGCCGGGCTTTCACGATACCATCCATCCAAGACAAGCAAGCCATCCTGTCCAACACTGCAGCTGGACAGCTATTCAAGCTTTTGGGGAACAGAGCCCCAGAGAGGAATTCATACAGCAGGGCATGCAGATCAGCAGGAAAGAAAAGGCAACAGGACACAAGGTACGAAGAAGTCCATTCTCTGGGCGCAGGAAGAAAGGAAAAGAAAGGATCCCAGTAGCAACTCAAACCGAGGTCTGCAAGCAGCAAGCTGGCCGAGGTGGGGTGAGTCCCAGGGCGTGAGGGAGCAAAGTTCAGGAAGAAGCAAGGGAGGAAACCAGGTCCAAAGCCCTGGATTTAATCATTAACTGCTTCTCGAGGGTCTCCTTTGTATTTCTGCTGCGCACTGGCTTTTCAGCAAACACTCACACTGGCCTGCCCTTCAAAGCTTGGAAGGTGGGGCTGTTCAAACATCAGCCCTGCATCACAGCACCACAGGGGATGATTCAGGGAGATTCTACCAGAGAGAATGCAAGACAGAGACCTGACTGCTGGTTCTATGGTGATGGCACGGAGGGGAGAGGGGGGACAGCTAAAGACACCTGGGCTCTGGTGGGGACTCACACACCTGCCCGGTTCTCTTCTCTGAGAGCAGAAAGGACGCCCAGCCCTAAAGAGGCTGAAGCAGGAGGATTGCCACAAGTTCAAGAACAATCTGGGACGCACGGCAGGTCCCAAGATAGCCTGTATGAAACCTTCTCTCAAATTAGCTTAATTAAATAAATATTCAGTGGAACCAAACAGCTTCCTTCAGCCAATCTAATTAATCTGACACTGTTGAACTGCACGGCTACTGTAGATGAGGTCTAACTGCCCAGGCATTTCCAGATCTCCAAAGGCCCATCTACTCAAAAGCTCCCAGGTCTTTTTGGGACCCCACCACCATCACGGGCTCCTCATCCCTTTCCTGGGTACCACCCAGTCAGTCCCGTAGTCCAACCCACTCTGATTTCTAATACACTCAGATCCTCCTGGAATTCAGAGACTGTAGGTGGGGAACAAAGCAGAGACGCCGAAAAGGTTCGTGAGGAAGCCTTCCTCCACAGCCAGGCTTGTGGGGTGGGAAGAAGGGCTCCGGACCCTGCAGGAAGGAAGCAGCCTGCAGCCTCCTGTAAAGATCAGGGAGTCACGTGCCCCCACTGGTACCATCAGGTCACTTCCCCTGGGACCTCATCACCAGCGGAAGGCTATTCTGAAAGGCATCTACAATAGCTGGTCCATGGCAAAGCTGCCCTGACGGGGACTAGGAAGTAGCTCTGTTGGTAGAATGCCTGCCAACTGGCCCCCATTTCATCTTCTGCACAGTTTGCATTCCTGTTAAGAAGCCAAAATCCAACATTTGCTGAAAGGAAGCCACCTGGCTGCCTAGGCTACTAACGGCTCAGACCCAATCAACAGCCACTACAGAAAATCCGCTGTCAGTTCCAAAGGCTCTGGCTCCCCTGCCCTGCCCTGCCCTGCCCTGCCCGGACACCTCTGGAACATCACAAAAGCTGCCTTTCTGGAAACTTTTAAAACCCTATTTTAATGTAAACATACAGCACTTTTACCAATGACTCACGCCAAGTGCTGCTGACCAGCAGTCTTTCCGTAATCCGGTGACGCAAACTGGGGGTCCCCAGACGGCAGTCTCTGGGTCTCTGTGTCCCTCAGACACCAGGAGGAAGTTAGGCAAGGCGGACACTCGGTGAAAACTACCGATGGAATGGACTTCACCTCCACATTTTCCAGGCAGTCCTCGAGGAATTCGCCTCCCAGCGGGTATCTGCTCAGTAAAAACAATATGCCCTGGCCATTTGCCTTGTGGCCCAGAAACAGCAAATGTTCATCGTGGGGGAGGGGACAGAATGGGGTCTCCTTGGAGAGGATGTGGCTTTCAGATTCTGCACCCATCAGCGGTGAGCCAGGCCATGGCAATTTCTACCATTAAGACTCACCCACTTGGGGGCTGGAATGATGGCTCAGCAGCTGAGAACACTGGCTGATCTTTGAAAGGACCTGGGTTCAATTCCCAGCACCCACATGGCAGCTCACAACTGTCTGGTTCTGCAGGATCCACACCCACCCACCAGGATGTGTACTCACTCAGAAACACATATAGGAAAAACACCAATGCACATAAAAGTAAAAAATAAAAATAAACCAAAAAAAAAAACCCACCCTATTTACTGGGAGTAGTGATGGTGGCACACGGGCTTTTAATCCCAGCACTCGTGGAGGCGGAGGCAGGCAGATCTGTGAGTTAGTTCCAGGACAGGTTCCTGTCTTTGGTAGGGGAGACTTACTGGGCCTGCAAGATAGCTCAACAGGTAGAAGCTTGCTGCTAAGCCTGCCAACCTGAGTTCAACCCTCAAGACCCACACGGTGAAAGGCAAAAACAAGCTCCCTCAAGTTGTCCTCTGACCTCCATGTGTGGAAAAATAAACAAAATTTAATTTTTAAAAAGAGTAAGAAGTTGGCCAAAGTACGCTGAGCAAGAAAACTCAAAAGGAGGAAACCCAAATGAGCAGCAATAGGACACACGAAAGCTACACCCATCCGCCCTTTCTGGTAATCACGGAAGTGTGGGGTAAAACAGGACCGGCCATTTTTCTTCCATTAGATTGATGGCAATAGGCAGTGAGAGGAAATGGGGCTGGGGGTGGGGGGAGCAAGGCCTGGGGCTATTAACATTTCAAATGTGCCTCTTCAGGGTCCCAGGATCCCAGAAGACCAAGGGAGCCGGGCCAGGAACTGCTGCCGGAAAAGACCAAATATTCCTGTCAGCCTAAGGAGACCATGCGGAGGCCCAAGGCTGGAGCATGGAGCAGTAAGGGGTAGCCAGCCCTCAGGGGAACATTCAATACGGTTCTGCAAACAGCTTCTTGGCTTTGTATGCACGCGTGACTGCTAGGAAGACACGAGGGTCTAGCACTTTTAATTAATTTGGGACCATCAACATAGCTCTGCAGTTAAGAATTCTTGGGCCTCTCACCAGCGCACACATAATGGTTCACAACCATCCCTAACTCCAGGTCTAGGGAATCTGACGTCCTCTCCAGACCTCATGGGAACCTGGCATGTGTTTGGGTACACATATATACATATAAACAAAGCTCTCATACATACAAAATACTTTTCTTAAAGCTTTTCAGGGCAGGGTTGGATTATAAGTTGTGCGCCACCACTGCTGAGCACAATTTTTTTTTTTACTTTACATTTACAGATAACCTAAAGGGCACATTTAGGTACAGTGGTTATGTTAAATCAGGACTAGAATGAATGAGATAAATGCTCTTTAACAAATATAAACAAGGCAAGCTGGGTGGTGGTACCACAAGCCTTTAATACCCGCACTAAGAAAGGCAGAGGCAGGTGGATCTCTGTGCGTTGGAGGCCAGCCTGGTCCACAGAAGGACAGCCAAGGCTACACAGAGAAACCCTGTCTCAGAAAAAGAAAAAAACCCTAAATCTGAACAAGGCAGTCCCAGGTATGCCTGTTTTCCTTCCACCTCCCGAGTGTAAGATGAGCAAGGCCAGTGAAGGCCAGGGCAGATGAAGGCTAAAGGCTGAACAGACTCAGAAAAATGACATCCTAATGGATGAGCAAACTATAAAAACCAAGTCAGGCTCTAGAAGATCCTCTAGTGTGACTAAAGGAACACAATTTAAGAACAAAATTGTCAGAGGCAGGTGGATCCGAGGGTTCAAGGCCAGCCTGGTCTACAGAGTGAGTTCTGAGACAGCCAGGGTTACACAGAGAAACCCTGTCTCAAAACACAAAAAACAAAACTGTCATCCTGTGCTCCAGTTTAAAGTGTTACCAAAGCAGCTGCAGTAGGTGTCTGTGGTGTTGGGAATGGAACCCAAGCTTGGTGCCTACTGGGCAAGAGCTCTGCTACTTAGAAGCACTCAGAGGAGTTCATCCATATGTGCACATCTTCTGGTAACTGAGCAAACATGCTTCAGAAGACTCTCACCCACAGACAACAGGCACCTGGCACAAGGGAAATCAAAGGGCTTGGTGGAGAGCTAGTCAGTTACACAGCACAGAAGGCAAGCAGCCTGGAACAGAATTCTACCAGCCTAGGAGTAGAGATCCTGAAGAGATGACATCATGAATTTAATCGCCATGCTTAGCTTCTCCAGTCGCCCCTGGACAATCGGTAGAAAAACACAGCACCCACAAATTCAAGGCCAACCTGGATGACACAGTGAGGTTCTATCTGGGAGGGGGAGTAGGTAACAAGACTACACATCATCCCTCCTAAGAGGAAAAAAACTATGAGACCTCTGTTCTGGGCCAGTGAGTAGGATCAGGGGCTAAGAGGACCCCGGCTCAGGTTCCAAACGCCCATATAGTGGCTCACAGCCATCTGCAGCTCCAGGTCCACCCAGGGTCCTCTTCTGACCTCTGCAGATACTGCACGAATGAAATACATAGACACACATAAAGTAAAAAACTAAGGGGCTGAAGAGATAACTTAGGGTAAGAGACAGGTCTTTCAGAGGACCCAAGTTTGATTCTCACCACCTACCACATGGCAGCAGCTCACAACTGACCGCATCTCTAGTCCTAGGAGGTCCAACACCCTCTTCTGACTTCCACGGATACCAGACATGCACGTGCTCCAAATATATATACAAGCAAAATACCCATAAACGTAAAATAATAAAGAAAATAGTAACAAGAACGCTTTTAATAACTTTTTTTAGCTGGGCGGCAGTGGTGCACATCCTTAATCCCAGCACTCAGGTGACAGAGGCAGGTGGATCTCTTGAATTTGAGGCCAGCCTGATCTACAAAGCTAGCTCCAGGACATCTAGGGCTGTTAACAGAGAAACCCTGTTTCAGTGGGAGGAAAATTTTAAGGGCTGGAAAAGTGACCACACTAAGCCCCTCCCCATCGCACCAAGGGTGAGCCAAATGCAATCCAAAATTCCCTCTTCCCAACATCCTAGAGAAGCCAAGCACACAGATGGAGGAAAGATCCTGAGGCAGCCAGCTGGAGGGGAGACAAAGGGGACAATCTATTCTGTATTTTGGCTAGAGCAATTTTTATCAACAGGTGCTGCCAAATGGGCTGAAATCTATGCTAAATGGTGAACAGACCCACCCAAATAGGGAGCCACTGGGGCAGGTCGTTAGTAGGAGTCCTCTAACAAGCTTAAGAGGGACAGAGGCCACAAGAGGCAGCAAGCAAACCCACTGGCTGGGGAGGGGCTCCCAACTGAGTGCCTTCCTGCAACCTGCCCAGATCCTCTCCACACCAAATTTCATCTCTGGAACCCACACATTCCCCCATCTTCCAGGGACAGAGGACAAAGCTCTGCACTCATGTCCACCCTCCCTTCAATCGGGAAGGACTATAAACAAATACAACGATGGAATCAGGAGAAGTCACGTAGCTCCGTGGGCTAAGGGGTAGGGCTCCATGAGAGGGAGTCCCCAGAGAGGCCCGGTCTGAGTGAGCTGCTCCCACACGTTGGAACCGATCAAATTATCAGGTTCACGTGTGAGGCCATAAGGAAATACAAGCCTCATGATACTGAGATTACAGGCTTGGGCCACCATGCCTTGCCAGCAAGGATCCAGGAGCTGAGCCACTCAGCACAAACTGAGCAGCCCCAGGGCCCCACCTAAGGACTGCTAGACTCCTTTTTACTTGGATAGGAAGGTGCTTCCCACAGCTTGCTTTAATTTGCACCCACTCCCTGATAAACAGGGCAGTCATATGACAACCAACCAGCAGGGATCATTTGCCAAATGAGGTCTTGGGAACTGAACTCAGGTCTTCTTCACGTTTGGAGGACATCATCTTTACCAGTTCTGCTACCTCACTGGTCCTATCTAGGCAAGCTCCTCCTAATTATCCTTGGCTTGGCCTTGAATTTCCAGCAACTCTCCTGCCCCTGCTTTCCTGGGTGCTGGGATTACAAGAATGAGCCTCCAAGCCCAGCCTTAGATCTATCAAGATCTGGCTTCCTAACGGATACACTCAAATATAGTCCGCCACACTCCAGAAAAAAGGCAGAACTTTGTACCTTCCTAAAAGGTGGGTGAAGGTCTCTATTATGACACATTCCCTGGACTCCACCTCCACAGCCAACATCGAAATCCCGAGACTTCCAGCCCCAAAGACTCACCTGAACCCGCCAGGCCCACCAGGCTCCTCAGCAGTTCAGGTGTCAGAGAACAGACCACATACATGCAAGTACAGCAGCCAGGCTGGGAAGGCTGAGACCTCCTGCCCAGTTCCCTTTCCTCTCCAGCCCACAGGCTGTGCGAAGACAGACATCCGAGACATAGTGAGAAAGACTAAGAGAGCTATCCAAAGCATTTCAGAATATCACTTTGACCATCAACCAGAAACTTTTACCCCAAAATTAGCAGCTTGCTCTGTAACCCAGAATGACCTGGGAACTTTCAAGCCTCCTCCTGCCTCAGCTGGAATGACAGGGACAGCTAACTACAAACCATCGTCTTAAGGAACAGAAGTAGAACCTGGGAGGCAAGGATCACACCTGCAAGCCCCGCACAATCCTGAACTACAGGTGTTTTAACCAATAAGCTGGCTCCAGCTCAATGAGTAAGCCGGGTGACCTGCCTGGCCCCATCTCTCCAGGCCAGACCAATCTGTAGTCCCAGCACTCTGGAGGCAGAGGTGAGTGGATCTCCCTGAGACCAGACTGCTCTACAGGGGAAACACACTCAACCCACAAACTTGTCCTCTGACCTCCCGATGTGCCCCACATACATCATGCACGAACACACACACACACACACACCAATGCATTATTTATCTTTATTATCTGTTTTTATTACCCCACATTTACACATACATTGGGAAAGACATTGGCTAGAAGCCTACGATAGATTCTAAATCAACATGCTCTCCCTTTGGCACTAATCCTGGAGGGCACAGACCGAATGAAACTGCAGGTGTTAAAATGTCCAACACACTGCACTGCTGTGCTTCAGCCGGGGGTGCAGCTCTCCGCTTGCAGGAGGCCTGAGCTTCCATGCCCAAGGGAAAGGACAGAACAAAATGAATTGACCTGTACATCAAGGTGTTTAGTAGCAAAATATGGAGCAGTTTATTTTGCTTTTAGTCTAGCCTCTAGTCCCTCCTGTCTCAGCTCCAGGGTAAGTGGCACTGAGGGGAAGTGGGGTGGTCCATGAGCCACACCACACGGGTCTGTCACTGCATGGGAGTATGGATACCCAGAGGCCAGCTGTGACCTGCAGGCCTGGGTGCTAGGCACTTAACTCCAAGGCTTAAGGGATGAGCATCTCTCCAGTCCCAGGAAACAGGCATTTTTTTTTTAATCTGTGAAAGGTTATGGCTCTAAAGCAGCTGTCAAACATTCCTTAAGTAATATGATGAAGCTAGTGACAGGTAAGACACACAAGCTCCCCACCTACTCTTCTTAATGCTCCAAAATCCAAGACACTGCTCCCACAAACAAAATGTCCCAGAGAGGCAAAGCCATGAGGCCCTTTTTTTCATTCTGTGCTTTTCTGCTCCAAACTGTTACCACTGACCAACACATGCTATTGGAAGAAACCACTCACAGAGAAATGACTTCAGCCAAGTAAGAGGGGCTGGAGAGATGGTTCAGCACTTCCAGGACTCTGGTTCAATTCCCAGCACCCAATGGTGGCTCACAATCACCTATAAATCCAGTCCTAGGACATCCGACACCCTCTTCTGGCCTCCATCAGCATTAGGCATGTGTAGTATACAGACATAAAAAGCAAAACACTCACACACATTAAAAAAATAAATTAAAAAAATTAACAAAGGCAGAGTCAGGTGGTACGCACCAGCCAAAGAACTATATCAAAAAAGTAAAACAGCCAGGCGGTGGTGGCGCACACCTTTAATCCCAGCACTTGGGAGACAGAGGC